>KZ506146.1:274842-307324 GCA_002844005.1 Limosa lapponica baueri | reverse complement strand
TTTTTTTTTTATTTTAAACAAAGAGTCTTATTTTTTATGTGGACATTCCAAGTTCCACTTTCCAACTTTAATCATAAAATACATTTGCAGCACGTATTAGAACAACAACGATTCTTCAGAGAGAGAAGCCCTTGCTGGATGAACTAGCAGCTAGCAGATATTGTGTAGCTGTTAGAATACCCAAGTGTGAACCCACTGGCCAGGCTCTCTCCCTTTCCCCTTTTCAGATCTTGCCCAAAGCAGTTGCCATCTGAGCTTTGAGAGAAAACTCCCTTTCCTCATCCTGTGCCCCCTTGCTCAAACATGAATGCACTTTTCTGGACTGTGACTAGGAATGAGGACTTTTATCTCGGTGTAAAAGAGGCACACTACTGTCCCCTGCCTGCCCACTCTACAGAAGAGCAGCTCAGCATGAGCAGTGAAACACAAGTATGGAGGGCCGGCTGGAGTAAAGATGCTAGCAATGACCCAGGATAAGTGTGATAACAAAACATGCACTACAGAAAATTGCAGAGTTACCCTGAAATCCAGGTTCAGATGGGTGAAAATCCCTGTGCCCAGCTTTTCCTATTGAGTAGGTGTCTCTGGTGGGTGCAACCAGAATATACAGAGAAACTGAGTCCAAGGTCTTGGGTGCAGTTGAAACCATCTGAACCCAAGCACCTATGCCACTTCCTACCAGCCAGCTCCTGCAGGAGCTCACTATTTAGACCTACACATCCTGTGATCACAGCCTCAAGACTCACAAACTTAACAGTCCTGCTCTCACTCTCAAAAACCGTGCTACAAATTCTGCAGACGTTTAAGACAGTAACATCCCATGGACTATCTGTGGACTTACCTAGCTCAGAGCAAGGGGGCAAAAGCCCTCCCTACTCACTGCAAGTAGGTAATAATTGTTACAGCTACGCAGGACCAAAGTAAATGGAAACAACATCTAGTTCTATTTTTAGGCTTAACTGTGAGAGCATTAGGCTGCATCACAGGCTTTCTAGTAAGGGCTAACTGCATCTATACTGCCAGCGTGGGGTATCTAGAGACAAGCAGCTGTAATTTTTGGGTGCTAAAGCTCTGCCAATACAACCTTCCAGGCCAATATAGGGTCAAAACCACGTACCTACCAGAAGTAGTTTACTGTCTTTGGAGATTGTGTACAAGCCATAACATGTTCCCTTGCTAGTCCAAGCTGTAAACACACAAGGGGTACCCTGGTGGTATGGTACTGTGGGTTTATAGAGCCATGCTAGTGTTTGTATCACCTGAGCACTTAATTTCACTGGGACTGCCTGAGCGATTGCAGGTACACAGGACTGGGCCTCATCCCTGTGCTGATAACATTACCTTGAACTCTGCAAAGTGAACAGACATTTACATCTTTAGCAGATTAAAAGTGTTGGCTTCATTTGAGTTTGCTTTTCAAATTTAATTTGGAGGATTTTGTGTCTCTTTTGTTCCTGGTATGTAAAAAGCTAATCCACTTATTTTGGTACATGACCCTGCTTTAAGGTGCTTTATGACTGCACACTTTTTGTGACAGATTTACAATTTATCATATGCTGGCACTGAAGGAGATTAAATCCAAAATCTTGCAATACTGTGGCAGTTAAGCGATCACTATGAACACTGGAGCTAGCGCAACCACTGCTTGTCAACAGTTTGATAAATACAATATTTTTATCCTGCTGGTAAATTGTCTGTAAAGAAAATAAAGTTTTTATAAGTGTGTTTGCCATTCTCAGGTGTACTGGGATTGATTTATCTAGCTACAGGTTTATCCTGAACTGTTCACAGTGAATAAGAAATTGACTGGACAACATACTGCATTTTGTATTCAAGGACAGTTGTATGTGCAACAAACTTGGTTTATTCCATCACAGGGCAATCTGGCTTAAATTAATATCACAAAATAAAATATATTACTCATTTTAATACAACCTGATTTATAAGTACCTTCAAAACGTACTGGTAGAGTTACATAAAAACAATTTCTAATTTAACAGTTTATTTAGAGGTCATTAGTTTCTGACTCTTTGGTTTCATGCAAATGTGACTAGCCTTTCTAAACACTGACGGCTCTTCAAATGTGTGCATGAAGCTGAAATAAAATTTCCATGGACATATAATATAAAAATAATTTCAGATTAAGCAAACATTCTCCCTTTGTCCATGTGTGTATGTATTTAAGAACTGTAAGTGACCCTGAGTCAGTTCAGCTCAGACTCCCCAGTTCCTGGTACCACAGCAGGCAAGGCTACGTGCACATTGCACATCCTTATCTCCAGCATACATGCTATTACATTCACACTCTTAGCAGCCCCCTAGGTAGCCTGACAGATAATGAGGAACATTTCATTAGAAGATTTTGAAACTGTTTTGTTTCCATAAAAAATCTGGGCAGTGGCTGATAGTGCTATTTCTGACAATTCCCCCTTCTCTTTGTTCCGTTAGGAAACTCCCATAAAAGTGCTGCCAAGTCAGAACGGTGGCACTGCACACCCTCATCCTGTAAAGTGAAAGCAGAGTTATTTTATGTCATGACAAATGCAGCTTAAGAAGTTTTCATCCTTTTTGAATTTCTATTTGCTTCTTTCCTGCAGTCCTCTATCCCCTCAGACATGCTGATGCAACCGTAAGCTGAACAAAACTGTACTGATTTGACTTGAAAACCAAACCAAACCAAAAAAATAAACCCCAAATACGGATCTGGTTTATAGCACTACCCTGCAAATAATAATCTAGCACAACACAGAAGTAGGTGAGCAAAAGTGCAGGAACGGTGACTTATTAAACTGGCTTTGCTGATCAGGAAAATGTTTGTGTAACCATATCTGGCTATACAAAATTGATGAACTGAAGAATCAGATGTTACTTTTTTTTTTCCCTAGCAGTTTTGCTCATTTCTGGTTGGCCAGGGTTAAAATATTCTGCTGTTTCTCAGGGACCACAAGACAACTTGGTATCTGTCTGTAATTCCTTGTTGTTTCTCAATCATGCTGTCTCAGTTCCAGGAAGGGATGTGTTTGTAGAGCTGAATTTCTCAGCAATGTGCAGTGTAACTGCCTTTGTGTTAGCCAAACAAGAGGAGGGGTCATTTCTTACTGTTGCTGCCTTCATCGGTCTTAGAGCTGCAGTGTTGGTAGTTAACCAAGCTGGAATGATGTGTCAAATCGGGAAGCTAAGTTAACCTGCAAATTTCCTTCAACAATTTACACATCACATCACAGGTGTGATCTTTTTCTTTTGAAAAGAGCAGCATACATTGTTTTTCAGCTAGCTGTGACAACTAAATGCTCAATATGGACTGAAAAGTCCAAAAAAAAAGAAAAAGTATTTATTGTGCTTTCTTATATACTAATTATAACTTTTTAAGAAAATGAAAGCTTTGCTGCAAACACGTTTTGATCACTCAATGAAAATGTTCTTTCACATTTCTGAAATGTTTTGAGATCCCCAGAGAGAAGATAATGTGTGAGTCTTACTGTTAAAATTACCACCTCCTCATCCTTAGAGAAGCAGTACACAAAATACTTACAGTGATTTTTAATGCAGCAGAAATGCAGACACCATAAAAATTTATCTTTTTTTCCCCATTTTAGAAAAGTACTTGGGCTCAGATGTTACCAGGTGAAATTCAACAGCAGATGTCCTGTCAAAGGCATGCCAAGCAAGCTGAATTTATTTTAGTGATCTGTTGGCACTCCAGTGTAAATGGCTGAGTGTTATTAACTGAATTCTCCCTGCTCACCTGAAGTGGATTTAAACTCATTTTTGTCTTGCAGGAAGAACCACACAAGAGTAATCTGATTAGCTTAGAAGCTGCTGGAATGACTAAAGAAGATGCTTAAGCTGAAGCGTGTGGCAAGGAACAACAACTAGTACCAGCAGGTTTCTTGCTTTTCCCATGAAAGACCCAGAAGCAAACTTTACCATCCCATTTATATGCCAGTGTCCTGGCATGTCTTTTTATAACCATCTTGTTCCAACAATGTTGCTAATGTGATTTGTCAAAACCAAGACCTGAGCTAAGAATGCCACACTCAGAAGTGGTACTTCTTCCTAACTCTACCCACAAATACAAGTGTTTCCACCAAGCCCTAGCAAGACAGATCTAAGATTCAAAACTGGGCCTTACGTTTCTTTTCTCCCCCCCCCCCCACTAAAAAATATAATTCCCTATATTATATTTTAATAATCTGCAGTGTCTTTCTCAATGAAAATAAGGCTCTGCAAAATATCCGCTGTTCCTCATTAAGCCTTTTTAGATCGGAAGGGATTGGTGCTTCTAGTTAGCTGGAGAGCACATGCCAGTGACCACAAAATCACAAAGAACTAAGCAGCTGAAGATTGCATGTTCCTAACATCTCCCCTGATGTCCTGCTGTGCTCAGTAACTCACTGGTTCAAGCTCACAACCTACACCCTGTCCACTAAAACAAGACCTGTGTTAACACTTGTGCCTGGCTCTCGGCTCCAAACCTTGCTTTGCTGTCTTCTGCAGGTCTGGTACCCTGGAGGTTTCCTGCCAACACCATCTTTGGACCAACTGGAATTTTTCTAAGTCTTCAAACCTGGCCAGACACCTTCTCTCCTTGCATAACAAACCACAGAGAGTGATCATTTCTCACCACTGGCTTGCACCTTCAGGTTTTAGGATGACAACACGTCCAAATCTCAGTCTGTCCCACAGCTTGGTCCCCTCTGCTGGCATTGCAGCTGCACACACTGTATTGGGAACTCTGGCGAGAAGATCAGCCTGGTTTGCCCATGGCCAGCAGCCAAGAAGAAAGGACAAGCCTGGTTGGACTTCTCCCTTCCCACACTTCCCAGAGCCTGTTCCTAATCCCAGTGCTGTCCTTCTCCCTCCCACCCTGGGGCAGTGCCAGCAGTGAAGTCTCCTGCCTCAAGTTCATCTGATTTAAACATAAGACCATCGTTTCCTTTCCTGAAGTCATCCTCTCTCTTCATCACACAATTGTCAATTCCTAGATTAACTTCTTTGACAACATCCTCATTCATTACAGAAAACTGATTCATGCCCTGAACACTGCTCATCTCATGCCCAAAGGGAATGCTGCTCCTCTGGAAAACCGGCTGCAATGATGTCATTCATGACTGTAACACAATATGTATGTATAATAAAGCCAAATTGAAGGCACAGAAGAAACCAACACCTGGCTTTCCTAACTTCCAAGAGCTTGTTTCTGCCACTTTAAAGTTCTTTTCAGGTTGTTTTTCAGTGCAATGCTACATACTCTTTGTTAAGCACTGACAGTGGGGTTAGCACAACAGTGGAAACAGATATAAAGAGAGTCTCTGTCTTGAGGAATATCCTTTCAAGCAAAAAAGATGCATAAAGAAAAAAGCCTGAACCCCTTTGGCCTCAGAGAACTTCATGATCTTCACCTCCCACTGCCAGTGAAGTGAAACCTACAGGCACCACAACCCTGCACCACTACTGGGGGACACACAGGAATTTCTTCAGATGGAAATAAAGCTAAATACCACCTAAGTCTATATTGTTACCAGTCTACAGTGTGGCAACATTTACAGCACAGATATTAAATCCTCAGTGTTCAACCAACCTTCATTCATAAACACAGTCTGGTGGGTTTTTTTGAGTAAACAACTTGAACTCTGAGCCTTCCAGTGTGGAGGCTATGCCTTAACAATTACTTCATTAAGCTTCATTGTTCTAATCAATATCGCGTCTGCTTTTGGTCTGCTTTACAATTAGCATCACATAATGTACAAGTCAGCACACACCATGATTTTTTTTTTTAATGAGAGTCAGAGCTGTACTGCATGCAAGTAAGTGATCAACACCAAGAAAAAGCAGCACTACCTTTGGTTCTGCCCTCTCCCTCCTTGCAAGCCAGAGTCCTCCCCCTGCTGCACTCAGCCTGTTTCCATTTCTAAAAAGTGCAATTTTAATATGCTAAGAATTTTAGGCACTCCAACAATTTGTAGACACATTTGAGCTTCTGGGTATAAAGGGTAACACTATGCTAAATTAAAAAGGACTGAATAATCATTCATTTTAAACAAAGACTCTTTTGTTCTTTTAAGTTGTTGCTATGCACATTGAAGCAGGAATATAACTTGATCACAGGAAACAAGAAAGCTTTGTAGTTTGCATTTTTTGGCTTACAAATGCAGTCCTGTTCACAGTGGTCACAAAGACATCACTTGATTTTTCACCAGTATTAGTAATGAAACAACCTTTTCTTGCTAACATTTAGTGCTGCACAATTAATACACAACTGTAACACAACAGACCTGTTTATGGGTTTTGGGGGTGGAAAGCCTGTTTTTTGCACAGTGTTTCTTAGTGTTTCAGACACTGAATGGTACCAGTGATGGGCAATGGGTGACGGCTTACAGTCAGTCCAGCTGTGTCTCTCCATAGCCAGTTCCCATGGTGCAAGTCAGATCCCAGACCTACTCACGTCGCCCCCTGACGCCTTTTGCTTTCCGTTTTGGACATGCCATGAGGTTCTCCACAGCATAAGACGAGGCTGTTTTAGAGAAACATTCCTCTTGGGGCAGATGTGTGCCCGGAGTGATAAACTGTAAGGCAGAGAAGAACCACCCAAACCCTGGAAGCCATCTCAGTCTGCTGCTGCTGTGCTGTGTGGTTGTGAGTGTGGACAGGTGGTGAAAGTAGCTCTCTGGCCTCAGACCAGACCTAGGGCAGCTCTGGGCATTTCAACAGGACAGGGTGTTTTAATTTGCAGTCATGTAGGTTTAAGTGCTCGCTTGTGCATAGGTCTTTGACTGAGGACAACTGTCTCACAAAGCATGTTTAATTTAAGAATAAATGAAACAGTCATGGATATGCCAAATGACTTTGGAAGATGAGGCAAAATAAACAACCCCAAACATTTCTTGCTGTTGAGCGTGTCTTCGGTAAGACACTCAAAGCCTGGGAGCAGTATTTTCTCTTCTATGACCGCAACAAACTGTAACTTCACTAACCCTATCATGAGAGAAAATCAGCTATCGCTGCCCTTCTCCAGTTACAGCTGAATCACTCTTGGCTCTGCAAGCAGGGCAAGGATGGGAACTTGAGGCTGGAGAAGAAGGAAAATTTCCTCGAATCCCTTCCCAAAGAAAGAGCTGTGCCAAGACTCTGCTTTAAGGTTGCCAGGATGTGAAGGTAT
The DNA here is from genome assembly GCA_002844005.1 of Limosa lapponica baueri. Lineage (NCBI taxonomy): Eukaryota > Metazoa > Chordata > Aves > Charadriiformes > Scolopacidae > Limosa > Limosa lapponica. The sequence goes on along the minus strand of KZ506146.1, from coordinate 300,165 downwards.
TGTATTGTTCTCTGCTGGAGCACGAGCATATATGATGTGAGGCACCAAGTGGCTTAGCAAGTCGGAAATAGCAAGCAATGCAAATAATTTCATAAAACTGCATGTAAGGAGATAGTCTTTTTGCCACTGTATGATATCAATGACAATTTGGCCAGAGCACTTTTCATCTGTCACTGATCTGTAATTTGCTAGATTTTGTCACGCTGAGGTATCATAAGGTCTTACACTGAGAGCAACTTCATTCATCAGTTACCCTCATCTGACAAAGGGAGACTGTAATAACCATTGCATTTGAAATAATTTGAAAGAAAATAGGGTATCAGTTAAAAAATTGGAATGGACTGCCTATCTTAAAGACTTTTCTAATAAAATAAGTTAGATGTGCTTTTCTGGCATTGCTAACGGTAATTTTCACCAAGTGTATGTATTTAGTAATGTTCTGTACCAGATGTCAGAATGCACCTAATTTGTTCCCAACAATTCTGCAAAACCATTGAAACAGGCAGATCACAACGATCTTTGCTGGTTCAGTGGCAAAATTGCATCCACTTGCTTTAACTTGAAGCACACCTCCCAGTGTGTTACAGACACAAAGTTAGGGGAGCGCTCACACACGGGTTGGCTTAGGCAGTGGGATTAGTGCAGGGCAAGAGAGAACACTCTGTTGCCTTAACACGATGCCTTTACCCTGGGGAGATTTTCTTTCCTTCATATTTCTTCTGCAAAAAAAATTTAGCTGTCAAGTGTCAGTCTGAATTCAGACAAAAACACTGATAATATTTCAACAACATAAAACTGCCTTGTTCATTGCCAAGCTTTGCAACACTAGAAATAATCTCAGAAACATAGACGTACCTACATATAACACATGTAAGCTTGACTTAAAATCAACACTTAATGACTTTCTGCCCCTTACCTTAATGCACAGGGTCTAGAATAAGGTATAAAGTCAAATTCTCAGCATGTAAAATTCCAACAACAACAGAGCTCTTGCTTGCCTATTTTTTTGGCTCTTCAGTTTGGTTCTGCTCTGTTAAACTAGGATGAAATCACCGCAAACACTACACTAACTCTTCTGTTAATTAACAACCTGCTCCGCAACTGCACTTTTCATTCCCACAAAAAGTGCTGCATTTTCACAAAGTATCGCTTGTAGTAAGGCATTCAAACATGCTAATCGCAGCTTTGCCTCCCAGGGAGATGTATGGGCTTACTCTGCATTTGTTAAAGGCTCTTGTGTTTATTTCCTTTCATTACTGTTATTATAACTACTTGGAAAAAAAAAGAATTTGTTTATTTGTTTTATTTTTTTGCAAACTTGCACAAATCCAGCTCGAGAATAGATACAATGATACTCTGGAATGCTTTACGAAGTTACACGTAACCCAGCTAGGTTTATGACAGTGTCACAGAAATTAAGATAGGAGGGGACCGGGAAGAAAATTTCTTCAGACACCCCTGTTTTTTTCCACATCACAGAAATGGAAGATAGGCTACCCTGCATTGGCTATGATGGAAACGGGACAGAGAAACGACTGCAGACTGTGCAAAGCAGATGTGATTGTAAATTGCAACATATGCAAATTGTTCAGTGTAGCTTCCTATAAATGCTGCATATTCATTTTTTTTTTAACAATCTTCACTTTTATTGTTGTTGATTATTTCAGGCTTTATTCCTCTGCTTTATTTTTATCTGGTTGCTGAGTAGTAATAACAAAGACTGGAAAGTTTAGTCACAAGACAACAGGACCCAGCACTTGCTTATTGCAAATTCCTGTTTACTGCAAACACTGACGTATGCGAATAAAGAATCTGGGTCAAAAAAGCACAACAGAGGATGGTACCTGTCTTTGTTCTGAATAGCAGGCAGCTGGGAAATTGGCAAGCTTTAGCACAAAACCAGTAGGAAACTGCTTCAATGAGACGATTTATTTTTTTATAAGGGCAAATTTAGATGTTCAGCCAAAGTGAGAAAAGTTGGTGTTTCCTGTTGAATTAATGCTTCATTTTCCAACAGATCTAGCTAACTGTGGCTCCTATTTCTGTGTCTGTGCAGCAATAAAATTCATCTTGCTAGGCACCTCTGCACTGATTTTATTGCTAAACAAATTAGCAGGGGACTGGACCTGTGAGTCTGGGAAGAAACACTCTTCAGAATAGTTGTCCACTGCTAGATAGCAAAAGAGAGAGAAGAGATGCGTCCGAGAACGTGTTATTTGGAAACTGCCTGGGAAAAGAAACCCCAGGGATCTTGCTCTATTTTGAAAGCAGCTGCTCTACAGATAACATATGATAATCCGCCTGGAAGATTTTAGGATAATGTTATAACTAGAATAAAATTGATGATGCAATTTTTGACCATATGCAAGTGGTGAGAGATTGTACAATATTAGGAAAAAGACAAAAAACAGTCCACTGCATGAAAAGAATGTCTGGAGTGCATCAGGAGTAAGTTAACAGGGCATGGAGAAATGAACACAATGGGGCCAGAGAGCCCCAGACTGATTTACAATGAGTCATGATTGTCCAAAATACCAAATCAACATAGATGACATATCCAGCCCTCATCCAAACAATATAGCACTTTCTGAAGCAGGTCCTGAAAAAAGTAATTTGTTCTTTGAAGCTGAGCATTAGGATGAGCTTTTTTTTTTTTTTCAATGAAATGTGCAACTAATACTTTTAAAAAAAAAATAAGATTCAACAGTCAAACACATTTGACTATATAGGTGTTACTTGTTAGTCTTCTAGTTGCATTTGTACACAAATCTGGTCAAACAAAGCTAGCAGATTTTTTTTTTTTTAAAAAAATCCTTTTTCTGAAAATATATATGCAAATCACATACACAAAACCTTTCCTACCTCATTCTCCCCAGATGTTTTCAACTACACTAATAAACGTCTAGAGTAAATTAATTTAGCTTATTGGCATTACTCTGTAGGGAAGGGCAAGGCAGATTAGGCTCCAATCTACAATGCTTAGAATAGTCAGATACACTTGCTATAGGAGTTTTAGAAATACGACTTCATTTTAAAAGAAAAGAAATAATTTAAAAAAGTTCTTCTATATCCATACTCACTTGCAAAAGTTAAGTTCCTGAAAACTAAAATTAAAACCCCAGGACTCCTCTTGTGGAAACCACCATGAGCTCTGCCATAAGAATAAATGGCAGTCACAACACCGCCAGGAGAAATGGTAGATAAGTTAATTGTCTACAAGCACACCTTTATTTAAAATAAGCCCCATAAGCATAAGATAAATTTTCAATGTTAGGTGTTACAGAGTCAATTAGTGAAATGAAAAGTTAGAGTAAATCCATCACTGCCAATTAAGATACATTAAAGAGAATATTGTCTCTTTGGTGTTCTTACAAATTTAAAGGCATTTGCCCTTAGGCTATTGTAACTCAGCTCATGTATATGAGCATTAGCCTATGTTTTAATGATGTTCGATAATATATACACTTTAGTGGGTTGTTTCCTTCATTTAAAGGTGAACTGCCAAGCAAAAAGACTATATCCCCACTCTTGCTTCTAGATGTATTAAAGAACTGCAGTAGCAGGATTGAGCATTTTTGCTTAAACATTATGTGCTAAGACCTTTTGATGATGAAGCCATTTGACATGGACAAGCATCAATCAAGATTAATTCATTTTTAAACACTGTCCATGTTAAAAATAAAAGATCACTGAACTCTTTCTTTATTGAGAAAGCACAATTAATACAAGGCATTACTCCCACTCCCATTACAGGCCTCACCAAGTTTACATGGGGGAAGACAACTGACGCTGTGGAGAAAAAGACATTTTTCTCTAAATGCCACCCTGCTGTCCTCTCCCATCCCGGCCCACCAGCTTTGAAGAGGGCAAGATACAGCTCTCCACTGATTCACTGGGCACAGTTTCAGCCATCTCAATGAATGAGTCTGAAGGCAGAAACAAAAGAATCGTAACATTTTGTTCTACACGCTGAACCTCAAAGGTCTTGATCTTGAAATGTCACTGGTCAGAGATGCCCAAATAAATATGCTTCAGCTGGAATTGTAACCTTTAATAAAAAGGTACAAATACTTTCTAAGGATATGTGTCTTCAGCACAAATACAATGTATACAAATAAAACCACCACAGCTGGTCTTTAATGACACTTAATTTACATAACAAAACCAGAATTGAGTGTTTATGGAACTGGCAAAGGATTGAGAAAAGGGTTTTACCTTCAAATTGCTACTAAAAAAAGCCTCCATTTCCACAGATGTTTCCCAATGGATTACCTATTCAGTAAGGAGTACTAGGGGATCTAATCAGACGGGTGCTTACTGAACTACAAATCCACAGCCAGCTGCTCCTTCAGACAGCAAAATTCACCTCAGAGTAATTTCTCTTTCTGCAGAGGAGCAGCAAGCTTTAAGTCCCTCTTGAACTTTCAAACTGGGGTTAGAATAGGGCTTCAGAAAGGGATAGTTATTGTGCTGATCACCTGCCTGACTGCTTAACTTAGTTGTGAAGTAGATCATACAGCACAAGAGTCAACCAGCCTTGTGATCGATGGTGTCAAAGGCCGACAATACACCTAACAGAAACCAGCACAGGCACCTCCATATTCATCATCTCTTGCTAGGAGTCAATTATCCACCACTCATGCAAGTGCGTTTGAAGTACTCCTTGTGCACAAGGTCAGGTCAGTTTAAAAGGCTGGATTTCTTGTTGGCCAAAATCCACATCTCTTTTCTTGCTGTACTTCAATGCCAGGTGCAAACGTCTAGTAAAGCTGCAGTATTTTATCTATTTATTTATTAAAATCAAGCCTCATATTAGAACTAACAAATAATCTAAGTTAGCATTCACAGACCTCCAAACTCCTTATGACCAGTCGGTCTGATTTAGGTTTGGCATCAGTGACTCTATCCAACCTTTTTCTTCTCCAGCAAAAAGAAAGCCCCCAACCATATTTTCACGCCATCAACTCAGGCTCAAGCTTTTAAGAGCAACTGCTCCTCAAGTGTTCTGCTACAGCCCTTGTTTTCAGACTGTTGAGGTTTGCCATGGATCCCAGTGAGATGGGAAGTCCCAGGACCCCCAACACCTGAGGTCCAGAACCAGCAGCACTGAGTGAGCTTCTCTAGAAGCGCTCTCTGCAGGCTGTCATTCAGCTTTCTTCTCATCTCTCTCTCCAGTTTCAATACCCTCGTTCTGATATAAACTCCACATTATTTTTCTGCTTTTCTTATCCACTTAGATCATAAAACTGGCTTTTCCTTTCAACTGCTTATAAGCTGATCTGCTACATCGCTGTCAGAAATTAATATCCCACATAGCAAATTGCCACAATTAAATTATTAACAAGTTTCACTATTTCTACAATAAAAAAACCCAACAAAACACATGAGAGAAGAACCACTTTGTGAAGACAAAACTGACACTACTGTTTACAGGTGTATCTGTGCAAAGGTCAATTTTCTTCAGTGAGCTGAAAAGAATCTCCCTGCCCAAGGTATGCTTAAGAAAATGCATGCAATAATTTAGTTAGCTATTGCAATTCTGTGTAGTCCATGTAAGGTTTTCTGTAGAAATCCCCCAGTACATGGGATTTCACTGGAAGGACTCAATTAGTTCCTTTCATGCTGCACAAGAATGTTTCCACCCCACATTATTAGGTGAAAAAGTGTCGCCTCATGACAACATACTGTTGCAGCACTGTTTGTGCTTAGCATGAGAGTCACTAGTGTCGCAAATCTTTGGTGCAAATCACTGTATGTGGAGATGATGGTGTGGACTCAATCTGCCATCCTGGATTCTGACTGAACATCTCTGAACCAGAAACTCTTACATGAACTTCCTATCAGCTCACACATAGTGTCTCCTACCAGGTAAGGCTATATAATTTCCATTTAGCACAACAACAAATGAAAATAAAATTATCACTAAGCATAGAAGTTAAAAACATCTATCTGTTTAGATTACTCTGGAAATATCTTAATGCAGGTAATCACACCAGGAGTGCAGAATAATAACTATGTAGCTGAGTAGTGGTATTCTGTCAATGAACACAGCTGTATCTGCCCAATCCATGTAACATGTTGAAGAAAATGTGGTATCAGAAAGGGGCAGGAGGGCCAGCTGAAGAGAAACCTGTGCAATTTCCTACTCCACCACAGATCTGCTGGATGACCTTGGGTGATCACTGCTAAGTGTCCCCTCCTGTAATAGTCCTGACATTTTGTAATCAAATGGTTAACAGTCCTGACATTTTTTATGTCAAAGAGACTAACACGTAGTAAGAGATGAGTTCGGGTGTAGCTAGAGACATCTCATTAAAGGGCTAGAAAAAACTGAAATGCTCAGAAACCTCTAAAACCATCTCTATAACGTCAAGAGATGTCTTGGTCTGCTGTATGGATAAGGCCATTTTGCTGTGAGTAGCTGAGAAGCAGTGGTGTCAAATACCTTCAAAATTCAGTAATAAGTTCAGGTTTGATCACCTATTCTCCATTCCTTTTAGGGAGGCAAAATTTCAAATCAAGGGTAAAACTTTGAGGTATCTTATGTCCTTCCCCCTTGTCCCCCAGGAAAGTTTAGGACTGAGTCTTAGGTGGGTGGACGCTGGTTCAGCCATTAGTACATTTGTATTGAAAAACAAAGCAAAACCTACATTTATAGTTAGGAAAGTTATTCCAGGAAGCTGTGAGAAAGTAAAACAATAAGACATCATTGGGGAGCTCATTTTAGAGAAAGCACAGCAGGATGCACAGCCACAGAAAAACAATATTCAAAAATTCTGACCTAGATATCAATATTTCCTAGTGACTAGAATTCATTAAAAACAACAGATTAAAAACGTACTGCACAGGATTCTTTGAAGCCTGAGTGTCACATTCAGTTTAAATAACCCAACCCAACTTAGCTAAAAATAAAAGCAACTTTTTTTTTTCTCCTTACCAAAAAATAAGAACAAAGCAAGCTGACAGTTCTGCTATTAAGAAGAGGCTAATAATAAGTCAGTACGAAATAGAGCTCTGACTTTGTAGGGTTTTATATGAGTGAATGCTTTCTTTGGCTATAAGCAAACCTGATAAGCTCGCAAACCTGAGTGTTGAGTTCAAAGGGATTCCAAATGCAAAAGCAAAACTCAGCAGAAAGTCTCAAAGTTTCCATACTATAAAACTAAAGCATTTTCACTTAATTTTAGTGGAAAATAATGATGATTAAATTATGCTGTCTCATGGTAGCAGTGTGTTAACACATGTTAGGAAATCTTCTTCCAGCCTTTCCTACTTCCTTGCTTCTCCCTGAGTGCTACAGTGAAAATCCTTCTTACAAAAGGAGGCTCAGTTGTGTCCCTCAAAAATAGGAAGAAGGGAAAAATTGAACCTCTCCCTCCTTGAGAAAGCTTTTCAGCTGGGCTGAACGGCCCCAGGTTACCTTTTCATTTCAAGAAGCTACTCGTATGCTTCTATACTCAGTTAAGCATGTGCTTAAGCACTATACTAATGCCAAAATGCCTTTCTACACCAAACTTGTATTCACCTTACAAGTAGATATGACTTACTTTAAAAGCTTTACTGTCGTGTAAGCATGAATAAGGGGACTTGTCCATTCATGGACTTGTCCATTTTTTTTCTGTAAAAATAACATCATGTATCACAAAATATTTTCTAGCATAAATTTAAAACTTTAAATGCCTGCAGAAGGTCCTCTGGACATCTCCATGTCTGAAAAAAGACACTCTCCTCTCCCCACAGAAAACATAATCTAATCTCTAGTTTAAAATTTGCTAAAAGAGAAGAATCACAGAACTGCAACCAACATAAACACACCTTCATGCTTATCACATTCAACGAGTTTGACAGTTTCTTAAAAATGACTCCTGAAGCAGCTTTGAATTGTACAATTGCTTTATACCTACTGACTGCAACGTTAGCCAGTTGTCACTTGATAGTATTTACTTTTGCCTTTAAACAGTTACAGGAGCCAAACTAAGCTCTTATCTCTTAAAAAACACTAAAATAATGTAGGTAGATGACAGTGCACCATTCTAGTTGTTATTTACTTGCTACTCATATTTGATATTCACTTCCTATCCATCAAGTCTTTTCCAAGCAAACTCATTAAAGAAGGTCAATTAGAAGATGACTGCAGTTACTAGCTAATATAGTGCCCATTCATCCCCTGAAGACAGCGAAGCACTGGTCAGCCATGTTGCAGGAAAGTTCATTGCAACTTCTGCAGCCTGGACAGTAACCAGTCCACAAAACAATCCCTACTGGATTTAACAGCAGCGACTGAAGAGGTTGCCGGTGCTCTCATCCTCTTCCCACACCATCCCATTGCCACAGTTTAATCAGATGAGTTATTGACTCCAAGTCCCCAGCCACCTCGGTTCACAGGCTGCCTCAACAATGAATAAAACCTGAAGGTGAATTACACTGCCCTCGGACTGGGAGCTGCAGAGGCTGGGGAGCAGGCACACTACTTTTTGCTATTTTTACCTTAAGGATAAGGAATTCCAGCAGAGGCAGGGCAAAGTAATTGGCAGTAACTTCTCAAACTGCCTGAGCCTGAACCAATGGAGCTCTTCAATCACACAGCCCACAGAGCCCTGCTCCTCATGCACTCCATATAAGTTACCCACAAAAGGATTCGCTAAAGCATATTGCAATTGGCTTTTGTTTGTTGCCCCAATCACTAACAAATCTCTGGAATGAAACTTGTTATAACTCATTTCACCAAGTAGATGAAATCTCTTCTTAGACAGGCAATTCTGCTGTCTAAGGCAGCAGCTACCTCCATGGCTTTGGATCTTGGACAAACTTGCAAAATAACCAGAATGAAATCTGAGCAAGACAGCCTTGTGTGTTTTAGCTGATTGTAGTCTTGCATTTTAGAGTTACTATTTTTAGGCCTTACAGACTGACTTCTCCTTGTTGGGCCAGTAATCAGAAGTTAAACTTGGTATCCTAGAGTCAGTACTCTTCCACCTGGGACTTTTGCAGATCATCTCAGAAGTCCTGACACAACTAGCACCTGTCCATGTGTCTGCAGTCACAGTGACTGTAAGACCCCCCCTAGAATTTTCTTTCTTAATCTCAAGAACAACACATTACTTCACTGTATTCAGATTTTAAGCCTACCTATAATGTAGAAATGTTAGAAGTTCCTCCTGCTGCATCAAACTTTTGTTGGATGTTGATTTACTCCCTTTGGTATCTAGTGTTTCTGCAGCTGTTTCCATCATCTCAAAGTTCAAAACATCGTTACAAGCTGAATGGTTAACACATGCTATGCTGCTCTCCTACTGTCAGAGTGCACGCTGCCTTCATCCCTCTAGCCCAAGAACTGAAAGGTAAGGTTACACCCCATTTTTATCTGATCCCTTCCTACTTGAGAAGCTTTGGAAAAAATCTCTTTCAAACTATTTTGCTATTTTACTATTCAGTCAGAATTGTGATGCTTTTTTCCTGTAACTGGATGGATGTTTCCCCTTTGGAGGACACCACTTCCATTGAACAGCACACAGTCAAATAATCCTTCCTCCCTGCCTGATGTTCCAAATGACTGATTTGTGACTTTACATTAATCTTGGAAGCTCAAATTGTCTGAACTGTTTAACGCTTAATAAGGGAGTTTCTTCTTGCATGCATGAATCTTAGGTTTCTCCTCTCAGCCCCTTGACCTCCAGGAAAAGGGAATGGCTTGCCCTTCCTTTTAATTTATTTACTTCATTTTACTTGAGCCCCTTCTCATGAGGAAGTGTGATTTTGGGTCTTAAGAATTAAATTCTAGAAGTTGGCAAGAACAGTAGGAGATGGACAACAGCAACGTGCCACCACACTCATAAAGTAAATGGCTGCTTATAAGTGCCAAAACAGGAGCTCATTCTGTGGGGACATGTATCTATCTCTGTTACACTAAGGGCAACTCAAGAGCAACGTCAGGACATTGACTGGATTTACATCAATGATGGAGGAGAAGGAGATAACTGGTTTTGCAGAATGCATTTCAAAAACTTGAAGACAAACAGCATCTAGGTCCATCATCCCCACTGCCCTGAGTCTATACAGACACACAAGATGAAACTCAGGAAAAAAAAAAAAGAAACTAAAACTCTCACCTGAATCTTTCTCACCCTCCCCACCCCCCCTAAGATATTGCTTTGGTCCCAAAAAATATTCCATTTTCACAATAAGGTCAGCAAACAGTTACACAAGCATCTGCTGTATTTCCTTGAATTCTCCTTTATTTTCTCCATAGGGAAATACTGGAAAGTTTGTCCTTAGGGAAGGACTGTGAAAAATATGCACTTAGGCTATGACTAAGCATTGCTTTGGATGGCTCAAGTCCCAGATTCAGGAAAACAGTTAAATTTATGCTGAGGTTTATTTCTACTGGGCAAAAGGCTTACCTACGTGCGTAAGTCTCACTGAGACCAAAAGGATTTAAAACATACACTTGCATTTATGCAAAGGAGATGGGTTTAAGCATAATGTTCAGCTGCTCTATGGAGATGGGACTTAAGCAAGTCAAGGCAAGGAACAGGTTAAATTTAAAAGTACTGCTCTGTGCTCCTGTAATAACACAATAATTAAGACGTGACTGCAGAAGTGGTAAATCACACTCTGTACCCTTAATGTACACTGCAAAGAATATACTTATAAATAATATATACCACACTCTTGCCCCTCTCTTTTGGGATTATCTTACTATCTGTCTGGTTGACTTCACCAGGAATAGGGGATTCCCAGTTTCCACATGAAGACTTGCTCCCGCCATTGGGAGATAACATATATTAAAGTTCAGAGAAAGAAAAATTAATGTGCCATACTGCAGGTAAATCACCTGAGTATGAGAGTATGAGACCCCTCAGACTTATGTCATAGATTATTATTATTTCAGTCCCTCCTCCAGAGACATTGGAAGATGCTGTGGAACACAATTTTAGTCACTGTAACATCCAGTCAGATCCACAAGTACAAATCCAAATTATCCAAAGTGACTGATGGTTATACTGTTCTCCAAAGTCTTAATGTGTCTCAGGAAGGTTGATGTATATAGAATTTACAATCAGAAATAACTTTTTTTTTTTTTTAAATATCTAATTGCAGGTGAATACAAGTAAATGACTTTTAAATTATTTTAGAAAAGCTCTTTTGCATTTACAAGAGTAATGAATTTTAAGTCCCACACCTCAGGCTTGAAAGCCTAGAAGTAGCTGTTTAGCAAGGCAGAGTAGCAAGTGGAGAGACACATTTATAACATAGTTCTGTGATGATTGTAACCTGATGTTCTCCACATACATGCATATATATACATAGTTTTTTAACTGTATAGTGCATATACTTTATAGGGGCATTAAAAATACACACATAGATTATGTGTAACAATGTTAAAATTGCAGCAGGTTGTTATTAAATTAATGGAATTTCCAATTATACAAATATTAGTATTCCTTCAAAATAAGTAGCAAAAAGGAATTACTTCTTCCTTTCACTCTTATAATTTAAATTAAAAAGATACTGAAATTTATATTAATCAAAACACAAGAATGCACCAGTTTCACTGGAGGTTTCATAAAAAGATTATTCTCTGCTTCGCTTGTGGTTGTACTTCTCAAACTTATTACTGCAATTCTCTTGCAGTTCGGTTAAATGTCAATGCTCCAATTACTTTAATAGTCAAACTGTGCGCTATTTTCACCACACAGTCATTCAGGCTTGTCATGTTTGACAAATCCAGTAATTGAGATGAACTCTTGGAGAATACTGACATGTAACCAGTCATTTCCTACTGCAGAGCGTTGACCTCTGCAGCATAAACCACAGAGGATTTATTCAGCAGCTTGAAAAAACAAACACGCTTGTTAAGTTTAAGATCATCGTTTCACACATCTCCACTCATTTTCTTGTTTATTCACTTTATGTTCCATTGGGGTGGGAATTAAAACGTTAGGAGCACTTTGAATAAGCGCAGAAAAAAGGAGTAGAACACACATTCTGAAAAGCTATTGTAAATTAAGCATTGCCTAACAGATAGCGGAGGCTGAGTGTAGTGTCAAACAGCTTCAACCCTCAATCCTCCCCTGCCCCCAAGCAGCTGCACCCCACCCCAGCTTCAGCTCATTAACAGAAGAAGGTATTATACAAATTGCATAAAGCATTCAGTGAACAGTACTTGTTTCAGTCGGTCATTACGGTATGTTAATCCTTGCTGGAGCCTTTTCCTTTTTACCATTCCCTCACCAGGATAGGCAGGCAATGCACTGAAACCCTAGGACTATCCCCATTTACCTCAGATTTACTGAGCCAAGCGCAAGCGCTGCAAAACCTACCAAGTGTGTACTCGCCGGGCTGGCAGGTCCTTGGATGATGCCCTTGGGACAGCCATCAGTATTTAACAGGTCCAGACAGCTACAAGCCCACCACATTTGTATTGAAAAACAAACAAATATTTTGCAGCTCATTACAAAAAGAAAATGCAACAAAGGTTTGGGATGAGGATGCAACCTAATGCAAATAAATTCTGAAGCTCCCATGTGCTTTACATCAACTGGGGACCTGATGCTACTTTTCTTACAGTTATTTCTATGTGGATATTTCTACAAATTTTAGCCCTTCTTTGGATGAAATGCTGACATTTTATATAAAGAATAATGAAAAAAATGAGTTGGGTTCAAAAGCAAAATAGTGGGTAAAAATATAAAGAAGAAATAATCCATACAGACAATACCAGCTTCCAAGAAGTGACCTTTGCAGTTGCAAAAATTAAACATCCCTTTGAACGTTTCTGACTGCCTTTATCAGAGACAGTGGCTGGTCTAGGGCATGTTACCAAACTGGGATATAAGAGACCTTGCTTCACATCCCCTCTCCCAAAGGTTTTTTGCTTCATCTTGGGCAAGTGAATTAATTTATCTATTTTACAAGCTGATTGATTGCTCCTCCCTGGAGTCTTTGAAAGACACGTGTTAACTATCACAGGTCACTCAGATTCTGCAGGGGATAAAGACCTCTTAAGTACTGAAGAAAGCCGGTCCATGTAGTTTTTTTAATATATACTAATTCACAACCAAGTGTATGGTAACCAAAGCTGAAAGGGCAATGGGAATCATCTGAGAAGGTAGAACTAGGAGCAAAAGACTTTTGTAGGAAATGAAGAGCTAGAAATTACTTGTGTAAAATTCTTTTTCCACGAAAAAGAAACAGTTTAAATGCCCAACAGAAGGGGAAAGTGAATAACTGAACAGCGGCACTCTGATGAATTACTATACTTTTATTTTCATTCTGTTTCCTTCCAGTATTACTTTTTCAATTAGGCAGGCGTCGCCTACCTGAGAGACAGAGACCAGAAACCTATGAGGCTACTTAGAGCATCCGGTAGTGTACAAAGCCTAAGAGCTGGTGGGTGAGAACAATGCACTCTCACTGCTGGGAGTCCTTTAACACTTATCGAGGAGGAAGGCAGTAACTGTCCCTTCAATTGAAGGCTCCAGGTTCCTCCCTTTTCCACAGTAAGGCACAAGTTCTTCAGAAAAGTCGGTGGTTAGTTACTCATACATCATGCATTCAAAATTAGCCTGTGGTATAGAACGCAGCTGACTGAAGAAGTTCACTGCATTTGCCTTGAGGAGTCTGACTCAGAGACAAATAGAGGACTGACTCTAAATCATAGTCCTTTTCACGGTCTCACAATCCTTAGTATCTCCATTCGTCACGTACACTGTGTCCATCCTTACCAAGTAAAGCATTTCCAGAGATCATGAAGTGAAAAGGCTTTCTGCCTTTTCACATGACGCAAACCCAGCTGAGTCTTGTGATGAGGAACAAGCAGTAGCAAGAAGGTCATAGGGGAGACTAGGTGCTCTCCCAAGGTACTGCAAACTGAAAAAAGGTGTTCCCTGAAGGCAGCGTGGCCTCTTGAACCATCTGCATGCAACTGCAGTTGCTGAAGGAGGTTCCATAAGTGTCAAAGTACTACACAGTCCTAACCCTAGGGGCATCTGTAGGCACTACCCAATGCAGAGAGGATAACTTCTTGGGTTTAGCTATGACTGCTCAATGGCTAAGGCGCATTAGGAGGGAGGAGGGTTGCTACCTCTCCGAGGCAGAGCTACAAAGCCTGAAGAACTGCACACGTGCAACACAGTGGTCAGTGCTCTGCCCTTCTCCCCACTGTACGGCAGCCCCCTGATATAAGAGTCACCACCAGTCTTCCTGAGTGAGGGAAAGCAGGTTATGTCCCACCTGCCACTGTGTACTGGATTGATTGTTTTTCCTTCCTCCTTCCCCACCCACCTGCTGGTAGATGATCATGTTGTATTTGTAGTCCAGACAACCTCACAGCACATGAACCTGAGCAGGAGATGAACATTTTCCATCTAGAGACACCAGCCTTGCTCCTCACCCTCCAGGGCTTCACCACTTCCTGTAACAGTGGGGCTCTGACAGAAAGCCTTCACCTTTCCATTAATGAGGCGCAGATCAACATGCTAATTGAGTATACCTCCTGCTTTGAGGTCTGCATTGGGCCGCCTACTGCTCAGCAAACCACCAGAGTTCAAGCTGTTGGTTATCATATGTAAAGCTGTAAACAGGCTCAAACCAGCTCTGGGAAACAGGGGGAAAAGCATTTTCCTGTCACAAGACACAATAAATCCAAATCTGTGAACTCCCAAAACATCATCCACTTCCTTCCTCAGTAAATCGAAGCCCAGTGTGATGTATCCAAGAGGTGTCCCCTCTCCCTGCACCTTCCTGCCATCACTGCAGAGTGGATTCTCACTGTTGTACAACTCCAATACTCTTCATAAGGGCAATGAACTGTAGACCACAGCAGGGAGCAAGGTCTTCAAACAAACAGGAACACGATGACCTTCAGGGTATGATTAAGGAAAGCTGATCCTTATGGCAGCAGGTCTGCACTAGATGACCTTTTGAGGTGCCTTCCAGCACTTTTTCCTGTGATTCTGCTTGCAAGGCCCCATTTATTAGACAGCATTTGTGGCAAAGGCAGAGCTTGTGTTCCTAGGTGGTACATGCAATATATTAGCCTGCTAACTTAATTTGTTACCTATGTAAGGTTGTCTGTGCTATCTGGTCACTATCACACAATTCAGATTAGTTGCCAACAGTATTTAAAATTTTATTCACAGGGTTAGCATTGATAAATCACACAAAAAAATGACACTATTATTAGCCAATGGCTAATAACTAAGGAAGTGTCTGAGAAACTGCAACATTCCCCTTTTGCTGCCATATAAAGCAACCTACTGTACAAGAGATGGTTACTAATGATTATAAGAGAAATAAACATGCTACAGAAAACTCCAGATTTACATGATATTTTTTTTTCTGTATAAAAATCCAGGGAAAAATGTATTCACAATGTATATGCTCCTGATAGTTGGAGGGGGAGCTGTCTCGTGGAATTAATCTTTTCTTTTAATAATCACTCATCAGGATTTCTCAGGGAACATTTTCAGGCCCTAGAGGCTGTCAAAGCCACTTTTGCTGACTGTGTCAAAGTCAGCCGTATCTCTTTTGACAGTCTGAAAACAGATTATCACATCCTGTATTTATTTTTTTCAGGCCACATACTTCTTCTCTACAGTCAAAGTCCCAGCCAGCCAGACGTTTGAACATCTATCTAAAAAAGACTTTGCTTTTGCAGAAAGAGGCAACAAGGAGGGAGGAGCAGAAAGGCAGGAAGAAAGCAATACTTATGGCTCTAAGTTGGGAAGATGGGTGACCGAGAGTAGGAAAAACACAGGAGGATCAGCTAGGAAGATTGTGGCTTATGCCTTCCAAAGATGCTACTTTGCAGGGTGACCTGCAAGCCAGGCACGTGGGTGTCTTGGCTTCCAGGAGACACTAGGATGGAAGGAGAAGAAGAAATTATATGGGGCACTTGCGATACATGTTTAAGGATGTATGTTTGAAGCTGTAACTCTTCAATGGCTAAATATAGGACAGACATCTCGCTGCTTGGTGGAAGAACAGGGATTGTATTAGAGTATTTGTCCAGAGCTGTAACAATTTAAGGAAGTATCAACAGCCTTTCATCAATAATTAGATTGCCAAAGGGCAAGGAAAGACAAGTCTATCTAGACATCTGAAAATATATGTACGTTTGTGGGCTACTGATCATACTCACATGTTTAACCACAGTAGATTTAAACAGCGATTTGCTCTGAGTTACAAAATTAACAAACATTCTTTTCCTTAAAAATACATTTGTTTTTCCCTCAGAATGTTATTTCAGGTTGCTTCTTGGGTTTTTTGACTCACAGATAGTTCACTTTATGCTGGCTTATAAAAAAATAATAATAAATTCAGAGCCAAACTGTCTTCTAGATGTTAAAACAGCACTGTGCTGTGAGAGAATTCATGACCACCACAATGATCTCCATTCACGTCTCCAACCTCCTGAATTACCTAAATCTCTCCATAAAGCACCCAAAGACACTCTCAATGAAATCGTTAACAACTATGAAGAATATAATAAATTAAAGGACTTATTAACACATCTGGAATGGAGGAGTCAAAGGGCCTGATGTCCCATAAACAACCACATATTCTTTTGAAATCACAGTAACCACTTTAATCTTGGAAACAGTTTTGGTCATGTATTGAATACATTGCTCATGCTAATATGAATGATATTTAATATTCCTTACATTTGCACTGCCAACAACTAGGCTCTTTACAGAAAAAAAGATGCAATCCTTGCCTTGACAGGCTTATGGTCTGCAGAGACGAGAAAAGTGAGAGTGGAAAGACAGCAGGAAAGCAGCAGGTTATTCTGTGTCTCCTAAGCTATAGATTACTAAACATTGTGCATACATTAGTAAACACATTTGTGTACAATGCAATTGCTAGAGTGTATTTTTGAAGTGCCACTCACAGCCTCACAGGTTGGAAGGTCCGTTCACATCAGTGCCGCATCCCACGAGTTACAGGAAAAAGGGAAGATCCTAACAGGATAAAAAGGGCTCTGTGAGTAACTATCTCCTCCCATAACCATGGAAAACTGAGATAAAACACACTCATTTAGCTATAATGCTGCTTTCATAAAATTACTGATGTAGATGAGACAAAAAAACCCCACAACAAAACAGACAATAAAAGAATAGAAACCAGTAAGGGCTTTTCTTGATGTGAAATGAGGTCTCCTTTTAATCATGTTTGCTTTATATGGCTCTGGGGGCTATGATGCTTTTGGCAAAATCTTCTTTGAGTTGCTAAAGCATAATCTTACATCCTAGACTGAGCTTTTTAATTTATTTTGAGAATTTAAACCATTTTCACCATTCTAAGGCTATAAATTTTATGGCATCTGTATTTTCTGTCATAAATTGTGTGCACATCTATACAGAATTTCTACATATAAACATCGATAGGTAGAGATAATACACAGTCTACTTTTTATATATACTTGTATATAACTTATATAGTAGGCAACATATTTTATGTATATGTATTATTATTTTATAGCATATTGTACTATGCCCTTTCCCATTAATACACTGCAAAACTCATTGTACTACCTAAATAACAAATAACAACAGAGGATGTTCATTATGCATCTTGGACTTGATACATAACTACAGCTTTCCTCTTTTATGCCTGTTTAATAAAATTGTAATGAAAGAGTGCAACACAATTCGAAAACTAGAAAATCTGAATAACGAACCAGCTAATACTGTACCATGATTCTGTAACACCTAACCCCAATATCTTAAAAGCACTTTAAAGGCTTGATCCGCATATTTATCGGTTTCCCTTTGAATCTCGAAAAGTGGAGTAGCTGTTGAAAATTTTCTCTTAACTGCTCTGAAACATCTGTTTAATAACTCTTTGAGAAAATATGAAATCAAAATACTATCTTTAATAAATATTTTTTCTTTATGTCTCTTTCATACACAAATTCATAAGTGTATACTAATATATCACCCCCTAAAGACCAACAGAAAACTTCAAATTACTTTGAGTGGAAACTGAATTTTATTCCTAAAGGCACAAACCAGCAGATGCCCAACTTTACTGCTTACACAGAAAATGAAGCCAGAATACAAGTTTCCAAATGAGAAGGAAAAAAGAAAGAAGTCTTCACACAATAAAAATGAATAATAAGATGCAAGAAACACACACACAGAGGAAGCCTGTCTTGGTGCTACAGTAAGGAATCATTATTTGAACTCATGTTTCTGGTTGGTTTTCATCCCACCAGAACCCTATCAACAAAATGATAACCATATATTACAGACTGCCTACTTACTGTTAACACACACTTACTCCTGCCAACGCTGGTTCTACAGAAAACATTATCAGTGTGCAACCATAAATGAACAAAATTACCATCTGCACACTGAAGAACAGAATTGCAAACATAATTATATCTCTTACATGTTGTAAGTACACAGTTGTTTTAAATTTGGACTTATAACCTGTTTTTCAAATAACAGCTTCAGTCTGCTTCCAAGTCACCAAGGTAATGGCTGTAATAAGTAGCTATACCTCCTAATCAGCGAATGTCACAATAAGCATAGTGCATCTATCTATCTAATCTTTTTTGGCCACATTATTATGGTTTATGAGCAGTTTTACCACCCATATGTTATGCTGTCATGTTCTTCTAAAAGCTGGTTATTAGGATTAACTGGAGAAAGTGAAATATGAATGCCTGTATAAATTGCAGAGCTGAATGCTGCTAAAAGCAGAGTGTCCTAGGTCAGAGGAAGACATGTCATGCATTGCAGGCCATGCCACTTCTTTTGGAAGGAAACCCATGGAATTTTCTCTGGCCTCTGCAAAGCTTTCTGACTCGTTGCACAGTTGGCTTCGTATGGAAAACAACAGCTGACCCTCATTTATTTCTACTGTACTAATATCTACCATAGACGTCTGTACAAAACAGTAGAATCAATTCCTCTTCCCACCACTTCAAAGCCAGATGCTGTAATGACCGCGTTAGTCATCACATTAAGACCACTGTACCTTATGAAGAATTATTGATATTCCTCTCTGACCTTAACGATACACCAAAATTCAGAGGACTATTTTCATTAGGAAAAAAAAGTTCATGATGAAATCAGATGTACATAGATGCAGACACCTTCATTTTTGGTACAAAATACATGAGATACACCATAGGGTTTAACAACAAAGCAAAAAGAAATCCCCAAACACCAAAACCCACAAAAAACCCTTGGGGATCTATCCACAATGGATTGCATAAGAATCAATATTGTAAGGCTGTTTGGGGCCAGGGGAGGACACACAAATCTCGTTCTGTGACACAGTAGCAAAGGTGCTATATGCAAAAGACAGGAAGCAATTACCGCCCGCTGCTCAGCACTAAGGAGGCACCAGCTGGTGTATGGGGCGTTGTGTGGAGAAAATGGAGAGAATATAGAAGTAAGCAACATATCTAAGGGTGATGCTAAAGCCCTGACCAGGAAGGAGAGACTGAAAGGTCAAGTTTCCTAGTCTTGGTAAAAGGGGAGAGTTTTCTGAGAAGAAAATATTCTTGTAAACAAGGACAGGGCTCTTTTTCTCCGTGTCTGGACAAAAAATACTGGTTTAACATGCAACTAAAAAAAATAAATAAAAAGAATGATTCTGTGATTCTGATTAAAAAGAAGAAAAACCTTCTAACTAAAAGGACCACTAAACATGAAAGCAGGCTACTGCATGCAATCCACTTTGCTACAGATTTTTAAGAAAATATCCCATAAGAGATAACGTAACTATAAATAATTCTCCATCCTAGTGGAATTCAGTGACCTTTAGAGATCCCTTCTAGCAGAAGCGGTGTAAGAACTGTGGCTGTCCGCACAGCAGAGAGGAAGAGATGAGCCCATTCCCTCTGTAACATGGTTTCCCACCTCAGCCGAGCAAGAGGGGCTGGCAGGGCTCGGCGCTCCCACCTAACAGGCGGGAAGAATCACCCTCGCAGCTTCTTGGCTCTACAGTCTGGTGCTTCTGAGACTGAGAAAACAGGGCTGCATAACAGGGCAGAACAACAAAATGTCCATCTTCCTCCATGCAGCAGTCAAACAATATATTTTCTTCACAAGTCCACTTGTCAGCACATCATCCAAAAGCCCTCTGCTGTTTCTTAGAGCCATCTTCCCGGTGTTTCTGTAACTACATCTAGCCGTTTCTCCTACCCTGCCCTGGCTTTCCAAGCCTTCTCAAACCTTTACATGGACAACAGCTCTCTGAGGACTGTGGGGAGCAGTCTGCTGCTCTTGTAGGAACCTGGCTACATAAAGAAGCTAAATGACCTCTTAACACCTATCCAGGCAGCAAGGCTGAGATGTACCCACAGTATATTATGATGTATCAGTAAAGCACTGGCTAGGACACTTCTGTGACACCTCTAGCTACATTATTACAATAGCAATTTCAATACTGGAAGTTCACACATTTCTCCAGTGTGGACTCTTCTCTGTTCCCAAGTTTCAGTATCCTTCCTTTCTGACATCCACATCTTTAAATGTCTCTTCTGTCACTGCAGAAGGATTCCTTCAAAAGAACATGAAGCTTATAAACTGTCTGAGGTGAAACCTTTTTTGGTAGCTGCTTTTGAGATTCAGGAAAAGGCCTTTGGCCAAAATTGCCCAAGTCCAGTTCATTCTGGAAGTTTCATTCTGCACACAACCAGCAGCACTGTACCAGAGACATGAAGCTAGTGTGGCAGCCTGTAGACAGAACAGCATCCGTCCCAGTACTTTGATGACCTTATACATTGAGTGAGTCCACAGTTGGCTGCCAAAGCAAATGGGATGCCAGCTGATGATGCACAGCATCGGTGCTGTGTGTTCACAGCTCTATCCTTACTAATGAGGTAGGCTGCTGCGCTCCGCAATAGCTGAAGTTTCTATGGAGCTTTTATCTTTAGCTTCAGTGAGTCACAATAATCCAGCCTGGTTGTGCAGAACGTGTTCATCACTACTGCTAGATCTGTGCCAAAGAAAAGGAGGCATAGCTTCTTGGACAGCCAGAAGTAGAACAATTAATTTCTGACTATTTCTAGCATCTTGGTATTGAAATACCAACTAGAGTAGAATGCTGCATAGAACTTACAATGCTTTGAAAATGAAGGTCAAGTGCTTTCCCAGAGAAAAGGGGTCATTGCCTCTCTTAGTTCCCTCAAATCACTCACACTAGATACATTTCTATGCTGTGGCTTGGATACAACCTGAGCCAGTCTCTCTTGCTGAGTAATTTAACAGTATCTTGTGATCTGCATGTCAAAATCAGTAGGAAGATCAAGTATGGATGTTAATATGATTTAAAAGGTACTTTGCAGTAGCAACAGCTAGAGACACAATTAGATCTCTGTTTTTGCTAGTCATGGAAATATAACGAAAGATTAGTGTAAGTAATTACATTACAGTAGTCAAAATAAAGAGCTAAGCACTGGATTCTCTTTGGTGTCTGTACTCATTTGCAAGTTTGAATTAGCAGTTCCTTAACAACCTAGCCATGATAATGTACTGTGGAGGCTGTATTGTAGATCTACCTTTAGTATTCTATTTGCTTCTTATGAAACAAAACTAAATAAAGGCAGCACAAAACGGTACTTTACAATATACTTAGAATAAACACTTCTCTGAATCACCACATCTAAACATTATGGTGTAGATGTATGAGAAGATGGGTAGCATTTAGTACTTTGCATTAGAAGCTGCTACTAAAGTAGCACCCCATAGGTGTGGTGACAGCTTAAAATGTTCAGTATAAACCATCTTGGGTGCGAGGTGAATTCCCAGCCCAGCAAATTAATACTTAAAGTGGTCAAAACCCCTCAACATTCCAACAGTGTTCCTCTGAAACAGCCTACTTTATTAGTCAGTATTAATGCTTTTGGCAGCAGCTGGAAGTAGCTCCTGGGTTTTTACCCCAACAGATTGAAGCGAGGGAAGAACTGGATTTTCCCAGTGACAGAGTCTAGAATATGGGCTGAAGAGTCTCGAGGACATCTGCTCACAGTGTTAATGACAGAAAGGGATTACCAGGATGTTTTCCCCTCTGAGGTAACGCAATGAAAAGGACAGAGTTGCACATTAAGCCAAATCAACATCTGACCCTCCACAGAGGCCCCAAGATCTCCAGTACTTTTTGCAACAAGTAATACCTTGTAATGCAAAGACCTTGAATCAGTGAATGTGCCTGACGGGCACCCACACAGCCAGACACTATCAGAGCATGAGAACTTTCAACCTGAGCCAGGTACCAAAGGGTGCCTCTGCCTTGTTCATTCATGCCTTGCTGGGATAAAAAGGTCCTGCCTCACAATTTTGCATTGTGAGAAGAGACATGACCTTTTAATTTCTCCATCTACGGTAGCCTGTTGCTTGCTATTACCAGCCAGCTGGTAGGAAGCAACAAGCAGGTCAGTAAGGTACTGCCCCACAGAAGATGACTGGACAAAGGTGAGCAGGTACAGCGTCCATCCCATTCCCACTCCACTGGAGCAGCAGCCATGACTTGTAGCCACCTGCAGGCACAGTCATCAGCACAGAAGTCCCTAAAGAGCAATTTCATTTTAGAAATCCCAGGCATATCAGGAGAGCACATCTTCTTCTACACCCCTCAGGGCTGCAACACACAGTGATGGGATGCACACCTAGTCCCTAGAAATACCCTCTTCCCCATTAGAGGCTTGAAAATGAGCTCAGCATAATCCAGTCCTACCGGTGATGGTCCACCGGGCATCACTTTCTCACATCCTGCCAAAGATTAAGAGTTCAGATTGCTTCCTCAGCCTGTGAATCTCATGTAGTATCACCAAGCAGTACTCAGTAAATCCTCAGCTGCTGCTATAACATGAAATGAAATGACCAAGCAGCACTATTTTTAACCACAAAACATGTTACTCATTATGCAATATATGCTTCTGTCATTCTCTGAGGGAAAACTGCCTAATTGCTTACATTAAATCTCACTGGAAATATAACAAAGAAAACAAGACAGGCTACTGAAGGATGAAAATAACCATCATGACAACATGTGGTACAGGGGCTGACCCTAAGAGAGAAGTATTTATTCTGAAGACATGTAAATTCTAACAGGAGTTTTGAGAAAAGCACTGCCAATTAAGGAAATTACCTGACTTACATCAAGGAAGTCACACTTTGCTAAATATTATTTGCTTAAACTTAAGCCATATTGTTCTGTTCCCGTGTGCAGAGGTGGAGAACAGTGGCATACAAGACTGATGGAATCCTAACTCCCCCCTCTAAATATCCTTTCTGCTACTCTTTGGGACTACAACAGTGTAATACAGAAAGGCAGTGTTCTGAAAAATTATAGTGGCCATCACTTACCTTTGAACATATGGTCAGTTTGACAAAATCTCTAGCAGCCTTATGGCTTAATACCTGCATACATATATATGTATTTTGATTTTGCCTCAACAAGCAATGGTATAAACCCGTATCTTTTTTCCTTTCTGCTGACTGCCCATCGCTTGCACACGTTTACACAGAGAGGAGCTTACAAGGAAATAATAATAATAATAACAGTAATAATAATAGACATTACATTTCAACAAATGTGATAGGTAGTCATTTCTCAGGATGTATGTAAGTCCTCTGCAGACAAAACTTGTGGACCTCCAGAACAGCTGCTACTTATTAGTAGTCTATAAATCTGCACGCCCATAAATGTGCTGGATGTGCTTGGTTATCTATCAGATATGCAGAAAGGTAATGGCGTGGCACACATTAGAATTCACGAATGCACTTTTTGTAGTGTGTTTTTTTTTCCCCCCCAGAGGTACATTCAGGCCAAATCAATGGCCTCCAGAAAGTGGTGATGATGCAGTGCACAGCTTAGAAATCCACTCGTAAGGGAGGGTGACATGAAAGATTAATTAGATATTTGTACTTTCTGGGGCCACAGTTGTCATTTTTGTGGAAAGGCACCTGTTACATGCAAGTATTTACCAGATTTGACAAAATGGGGCACAACTGGACACAAAGCCTTAAAAATTCATACTTGCAATTGAAAGAGTAAACGTTTAAAGGACACCGCAGCCATCTTTGTACACATGCGGTGCACCACGTGAAAGAATGGTGACGCACTAACATTACTGTTAAAAGGCTTGTAGTAATGACTACCTGCTAAATACAATATAATTAGAGAATACTTCCCTATGAATTAAATGCAAATACTTTGATATGTGACCAAGTGAGCACATTTAGTTACTATTAACATATTAAATACAGTTTAAACCCCATTCTCAAGTGCCTGAATTTTTTCCTGAAATGGCAGTCAGGCAGAATACAGTATTTCCACACCAGGGGCAGGAGGGGGGACTGGAAAGCTTGGTGAGGCATGAAAAATTGAATTTCAGCGAGGCAACGGAAAGGACATTGTTGGGCAATTACAGCGCTCCCGTGCTTGCAGTCCGCCAAGGCTGCAATCATCTGCGGCGACAGCGTGGTGTACGACTCCCCCAAGGCACCGCACTCCAGTTAAATCAATTTGTCAGAAGCGGGGCTGCTCCCTCCCTTCTGCAGGGGAGGCCCACCGGAGCGGAGGACAGCTGGGGCGCACAGCTGTCTCTCTGCCGCAGATCAATTAGAACATCAAAATTCATCTGCTAATTAGCAAGCATGTACAGAGGGGAAAGAAACCTCCCTTAAATGAATCATTTCCACGTATTAATGAATTCAGTGACATCCCAAATTTAAAGCCTAGCCCAACAAGAAGAGACACAGGCACGTGAGGCACCGGCTAACACAAGGAGACGATTTCATTATCGCAAAAGATGAATCTGCTGCTGAGGTGAAAGTAAAACTCACTAGAACCAAAAATCTGCACTTCCAGTATCAGTAAAAGAAGATTCACATCTAGTAGAGCTACTAATGTCTGGTCACAGTGTAAACAGGGATCACTGTAGCGTGGCATTGAGAAAATACGAGTGGGACCAGGAAAAATACTAATCGTGGTCAGCCTGACATATTGCTTGCTTTCAAACACACTGAAAAGTCCCTTGACTTCTGTGATTGAGGACTGGGCCTCAGGTCAGCAATTTTTATCCTTGCTTTTATTTATTTTTATATTCGACCTTTGCGTTGTTATTAGAATGACACTTATTGTTTATTCACATGTTGCAATGTTGCCGAGGGGTGTTTTTACAAGAGAACTTGGCCAAAGTCAGCTGCTGATCCAATACCGTTTCAAGCCTTAGCAGGACAAGGTCACTAATTTTTTTTTTCCGGACTCTTTTAGTGTGCTTAGGAGAGGGGGAAGATTAAAAAAAAAAAAAAAAAAAAAAGATTCATTACTACTTTTTGCATCAAAGCTCAGAGCGTA
>KZ506146.1:260396-274832 GCA_002844005.1 Limosa lapponica baueri | reverse complement strand
ATTCATACTACTTTTTGCATCAAAGCTCAGAGCGTAGCTGTTAATTCTTGCATGTGCAGTTCCCAGCCCCAAAGAGGGGCCAGGCACATTGATCGGTAATACATAGAAAATTAAGGTCTTCAGTTGAGAAGCGCACCACCAGCCTCCCTCGTTACTTCTAGTGCCCCAGCCTAATCACAATGGCCTTCAGCAGCTCTTCTGCAGATACCGACTGCAAACCCCTTGTTCTTGGAATTTTGTCTGAGAACACTCACATGACGACTATCTTGTCAGAAATGATTAAGGAAAAGAGAACATCGGTGTGGTGAAGACTAAGACGAAATGACCTCCCAGAAACAGTAGCATAGTAAGGGAAACTAAAACTGGCATCGGCAACGACCCTACTGCTCATTTAAAGCAGTTGATTAACTATAATTCAATCCATTTTCCCAAGGTGTTTTATTTTTTAAGGCTCCATTTTCTTACAGCTGTATGTAGGTGTGATTTTTAGGCCATTTGGCATCAAATAAGCAACTGCAAATCATTATTTTTAAATATATCACTATAACCTGAAGCATGGAGAAGCCACAACATACAATACCTACTTGGAAACTGCATTCTTTAACCTGACACACAGGTGTGAACTGCTTACCTTGTTCTTAGTTGCCTCACCAAGATTTTCCCTCTTTTGTTCTTTTAGTGGCACTCATTAAAAGCAAAACTGCATTAGATGGTTGAAAACACAAACCCACACAGCAATGCCAGTACACGAGGAGCTGAATTCTCTAAGGGAAGGCTATGAAACGTTATTGCTAGCTCTGCTGCAGTAAAACTAACTGCCAGAGAGCCACGTCCATTCTCATCTGTTGAAGGAGACGAGCTGAAAATAAGTCACAGAGGAGGTCAGCCAAGATAGTACAGTGCCCTACTTGCCTTGCAATAATGAAGAGTGTATATGAAAAATGTGTAATAATATGAGGAAGTTTTATCACTACTCTCACTTCTTTTCAAATCCTGCATTGGACTTTCATCTTGCACTGATTCCCACTACACCCAGTGAAGTTTATGCACGAGCAGGAAGAGTGTGACCCACCAAGTTTTGCAGCTCTAAGCTGCCATTTAGTTCTAAATTTCTTTCTTAAGTGAGGACTGCTCAATATAGCAAGTGTTGAGCTGTAATATATACTCCATTAAAAGCAGACCACAGAATGTGACATTCTTCTTATCATATTACCTCAGTTACTGGCAGAATAATATAATTACGATTAACATTGAAGTGGCCTACAGAATGAATTTAATCAAATTTATTTAATATAAAATATGGTCTCTTAGAACATATTCCATTCAATAGCTTGTTCAGTCAAGATGCTGTGTGGGCAGAGGAAGTGCACTGTTGTGATTCCCAGTAACAAAAAAACAATCCCTTTTAAGTCAAATATGGCATCGGGATGTTTAAGCAGACATTAGAGGATGCATCGGTGTCACTGCTATTGTGCATCCATTTGGCAGGGATGACTGCTGTGTCGCTTTCAGTCCCTTATGCTTGCAATACAAAGACATAGACAAACTTGGCATTTGAGTGCTCCTAGCAAGGAATAAGTAATTCATTCACTGAGAAAAACTCTTCTCCTACCTATAGTCACGCAGACCAAATGGCTGGATTCTGTGCTGAAGGACATTGGTGGAAACTCAGAGCGTAGCCACTGAAAGCACACCAGCTGCAATTCTACACTGTTTTGCCAGAGCTGATATATAGTGATTTGATTATAACTAGATGACTTGAAAGTCGAGTGTGTCCCATTGATTAGATCTTAGGTAACTCCAAATGCAAGGAGATACTGAGTAGGTCTGTAAAATTCTCACCACGTAGACAGTGTTTCAAAGAATCCACTTGGGAACTACAGTTGTAAATGTTCAGATATGAACCTAAATGCAGAAAAGACACAAAAGATACTAGACATGAGAGATACTAGCTACAAAAGGCATTTGTATAGGAATTTAAGTTCATTACAGCGCACATCTGCAGCATATAAACTTGGGTTTGCTGCTTTTCAGTTTGAAGGCTTTAGCAAGGCCCTCAAGCTCTGGTAATAGAGTGCTGTGACAGGTTAAATATTCGTGGACAGTTACAGTTGAGTTTATAGCATCCAAGGACCCAGCCATGCAGTTTACAAATATTTACAACATTTTAGCCATTTGGCTATGATTTCCTAGCTGTTCATGAGATTTTTCTTGAAGGTGGATTAAGCCTATTCGTTTCTTGGATGTCATTCGGGAGTTTTGTTGCTGTTGTTTTATTTTGTTAGGGTTTTTTTTCGTTTGTTGGTTTGGATTTTTTGTTTAGGGTTTTTTGTTGTTGTCATTTGATTTTTAAAAAACCCAGTCCATCTGCTATTCTCCTAGGGCTCTCACCACAACCCTTACTGCCTCATAGCATCTATCTCCTTTATCCTTTCCTTACACTAGCTCCATTTGCTCTTTTCCCTTTGTTTTCTTCTGTTACTTTAACTTCTTTTGAGTTCCTATATTCTACTTTTAACCATCTTTGTTTAGTCTGTCTTCATTTACTCCTCTCAGCAACCCTATGAACCTTTATCTCCACTGTTCTGCCTCTGGTGACATTCACCCATAGAAGTAACCTTCCTGCTACATCCACCTTCTACTTACCACCCCAGTTTTGGCACTGCCTCAAGGCCTTTAGTAACATTATTCCTTCCTGCACATCTGATCTTTCAGTCTCTTGCTTTCCCCCTGTCTCTGCTTTTATTTTCTCTGAAACTCTGTATTTAAAGTGACCATAATCAGCCACAGCTTCCTTACACTTCCCCTTTCCACCATTGCCTCAGAGCTCAAGATGTTTTCTTCTGAAATTACTCCTTTAGCTCTACTTTCTGAGTGATTTCTCCTTCTTCCTACCTCTGCTCAGATGGTCATGGGAATATTGGACTCTCCTAGTGACCTTTCCCAACTCTTCTCTAGTCTGGAGTTTTTCTCAATTATTTTATTTGAGGTTTATTTAGTGTCACATACAGTTCTACTTGCGTCTCCTCTCCATGTTGCTGTCATCTACAATCCGTCAACTCCTTCCTTCCCTTCTTCAACAACCAACTGAACTAATCTTTGATGATTTGGTCTTCCACTCCTTCAGTTAGATACTTCATCACCCTCCTATCCTCATTCAGCCAAGAGCACTGATTCAATTCTTTCACCCTGCCAGACTAACCTTTCATTTTACTTTGTTCCAACTAAGCAGTAACATGTTCCCCCTTGCTGCCATAATAAAAAGTTCCTGTGATTTCCAGGTCATCAATGCTGATGACTTTCTGCCTCTTCTCAGTTTACTCTTGCATTCGTTTGCTTTCTTTGTCCCTGTGCATGTGGCTGCAGATCATCTCCCTTTTCCACTTTTTCATCCTCAACTCACTTCTGTCTTATTACAAAGCATGGCAACTGTTTGGATATCTCACTTCCCACAAGCTTTTTTACAAATACTGTTTTAAACTCTCCATTTCCATTTTTGACCTGCTGCAGTCTGACTTCTTCTTGTACAAATTCTTGCCTCCACTGAAGGCTTTAGTGCCTTCTTTTTGGTCAGGCCTTTTAATCAGTACCCTGGCCATTCAACTGCCTTTTGCAAAGCCAGTCAGAAGCTTTTTCTCCAAGAAGTTTAATACTTTTTTTCCCTACCCCTTCAGTAATTACTTAAGAGAATAATGTTCACCTTCCCTTACAATTTTCAGAAAAGAAAATTGGGCATGTCTTGTGTTCTTTTACCTTATGCATCTCATTCCCCACGTAACCTCATAAAAAAATTGGACTACTGAGCTGATATTATTGATTTACCTCTCCCATGCATAGACATCTCCTTTTTCTCCAGTCTGTATTTTGATATTCCATTCTGACATCTCCTGTAATAATCAGCAAGTTCAAGAAGAACAAGGACAAAGCACAGTAGGCCTTCCTGCTACTTCTTCCCTTGAACACCACAAGCACTCTACTATCTTTCCAATCACACGATCCTTGAAGGCGATGCCGTCTTCTACTCTACCCTGTTCTCTAGCTATGTCCTAATCTTGCAAATGTGCCTGGGATACGATCTTTTCTATTCAACCAATTCAACTCATTGCCAAAATGAGTGATCTTTTTTCTAGTTTTTAGAGCTCTTAGTGTTTCTCAGTTCACGCAGGAATTCAAGAACTGTGGTCTTCTTGTGGTCATGACAGCCAATATTAGATGCATTTACTGTCAGAAACCCCCTGTTCAGATCTTTCAGGTTTTACTCCTTATCCCTATCTAAGGGGGGAAAGGGTCAAGCAGATGTACAGGGACCGACAGATTCATACACACCTAGAGCATGGGACAGTCCTGTATCCAGTCTAGGGAAGTGAAACATGGAGGCAAAAAACAGAAAGGCAAAAATAAGGAAGACGTGGAAATAAAGAAGAGGACAAAGAATTAAAGAAATGGAAGCAAAGTTTGAAAGAAAAGAACAAATGAAACAAAGTGTATGCAATAGAGAGAGAAACAGGGACAAGAAATAGTAAATATAGGAAAAAAATCCCATCAAATACTGGGGGACAGTCTTTGATACTTGAAAGGACATTTAAAATAAAATCTAAGTAGGTAAGTTCAATTATAATTTTAGGAAAAGAAATACAACCAGCTAATATAATCAGATCGTAGAATGGTTAGAGTTGGAAGGGACCTTAAAGATCATAGAGTTCCAACCAAAATCACCCTGTCTTAGTAGGAAGTATATAAAAATCTAAAATACTTCCAAAGTTTTCATTAATCTTTAACTTATTCTTAAAAACAGGGAATGAACAAGTTTATGATGCAGCTCCACACCCATGGCAACAAAGAGTTGACTTTCTGCTGCTGGGGTCTGACATGGGAGCTGCAAACATAGTTCAGCACTGGGATGGGGATCAATACCCATAGAAGTGCTGTGGTTTCACTGCTCTGTGACAGCACTGCTATTTCATGTGTTCGTTACCATGTACGCAAATCATAGTTGGTCCTCACTTGTTTTAGGATTATTTTCCAATGAATTTAAGCTCGTAACAGCTTTTTAAATTAAAAGCCAGCATCTTAAATTAAAAATAAATGGGTTTGCCTCAGAGTTAGGCAAATAGGTTAGGAAAACCCGTTTTGTTTAAAAACATGTATCTTACCTCTAAACAGAAGACCTTTTTTTTTTCCAGGTTATTCAAAATAAACAAGAAATCCACTATACCACTAGAACAGTGGCTTCAAAAGGAAACTCAAAAATACCATAGGTTACTCTAAACAAAATATTACCTATTTGAACTGATATCTACACAAATTCTAATTGATTAAAATTCTGCTGAATTGTGAATATCTAAACATACTATTTATAATAAAGACAGATCATTAAATATCAGGATTGTTGTTAGAAATACTAAAACAAACAACAGAAATGTACAAAAATAAAAATAATAGTTAGGTCATCTTCAGAGTTAACGAAGCATATTCCATTCTCAAGATCACCCTTTTCTCAGGGAGAAGATTAATTTGTTTGCTTCCTAATCTACACATTTTAAAATAATCTGTGGTATAACTATGGTACTTCCATCTGTTCCAGAAACATGACCTTTCAGTGCTACCTTTTCATTTATCAAGACCATGATGAATATAAAATCAAAAGTATTGTAAATTATCACACTCAAGCCACTGAATATATTAGAAGTTGAGTAAAGAAAGATGCTGAAATAATTTGTCTTGCCAAATGAAATGATAAAAAAGGCAGCAGTGCAGGGGCCAACGTTATGCATGGAACAAAAATAAATGGAAGAGTCTCTGTTTCACTGACTGTTCAGTATATTTCTCTGTCCAGTTTGCTCTAGTAGGTTAATAGCTGGGCTGTCTTAACCATGACAGCCTTGATGACTGTATTGACAAGAAATCATGATCTACAGCAGATCTGCTTTTACGAAATGGCCGTATAAGCCCTTCCATTAACAATACTAATCAGATAAAGTATTGCTAATGGATGACCCTGCATCTGGTTAGCATGAACTGTTCTGTTTAGTATGTATATGCTGTATTTCCCATACAAGATCAAGATGTCAGTGCTATAAATTTATACATTATGTTTAGAAAATTGTTTATAATTTATTCTCTACATCTGCTGCAACTTTGGAAAACAGAGAGCTTGTTCTTTGCTCTTGTCATTAAATCAGATTATTCTCATGCACTGCTAAAGGTTTTGATGACCCAAACAACAAATAAGGGACCAACACGTAAAGACACACTAGAAATTAATTTATACATTCACTTTCCCCTCCTGGTGTAAAGGAGTTATCTATAAAAAGTCTGTCCTGTTAATCACATTTCTAGGTAAAACATATTTTGAAACTGGAAGTATAACAGCCATTTGACAGACATGCTGCATAAAACCATAGTGCCCTGAGCGCCAATCCCTTCATGTAGCTATAAAATATTTAAAGTACACAGTGTTTACAGGCAGTTAATAGATAGCAGTGATAAATCCCCTTCAGAAAAAAAGCAACTTTCTCCTGTAAGCTTTATAGAATTGAGAGAAATCATAATAAGCGCAGCATCCACAAAATTCACATGCCAAGAAATTGCCCATACCCTTCTCCATGAAAAGAACAGCATCTGTGCCAAAGTGTGTATGGAAATAGTTGTCCTTCAGTCCTGTGATGGGTTTACCACCAGATCAGTGTATGCTATTCACAACAGCTTTTACAGCATTTGTCTTCAGTGAGTGAAAATTTCCCTTACCAGCGGCACAGATAACAGACCTTGGTTGGCTTTGATCTCTTTTGCAATGCAACATGCAAAAAGAGAGCAAAACATCACCAATTTATAACAGCAACATTTTATATCTATCTTTCTGAGTCAGTGCAAAGTCCGTTATAGTCTGGACATCACCAAAAAATTGGAACTGAAGTCACTTACACTGTTTTGATCCTTCCAACTTTAACATTTGTTTTATAGAAGTGTCACAGTCCCTGCAGATTGTGCCTGGCTTTCATTTTAAAGCTCAATTTAGGACTCTTACAATTTGGCCCAGAAAACAGATTTTTGTTTCAAGATTTCCAGGTTTACAGCAAAGATACAGAGACGTGTCTTTGTGAAGGCTAACACAGAAATTAAAAGTTGCAAACTGTTAAAAGGACCTATGCAATTTGAGCTTACTGTTTTATCCCTTAAAGTTTCTTTATTTTTCCTCTACGTCAAAAATCATTTGCTACTCTAATAGGTCAAACTAGCAAGATACTCTTGAAAAGCCAGGCTACACAGAAAAGCTTAACAGAGCTCCTAAACCCCTATGCCTAAGCAAATCCTCAGTTATGAGTTTCTTTTCCTTAATAAGGACCTTGGACACAGAGGGACAGTTTCTTACCAACAAGGGGCTTGGGAGGTCAAAAGCTCCCCTCCATCCGCAGATCTCTTTTTTCTTAGATGGAACTGTGATGCTTAATGCACTTATAAAAAAACATAAACTATGCCCTAAGCTTCTATTCCTTTAATATTAAGAACCTGAGCTGCTTGAGCTGTAAAGCAAATGGGCATTTAGAACATTAGGGATTTTTAAACACATTTTACTTGAGTCCCCAATAGTTCTGGAACTTAAATGACTTATACCTGTAGTACTAACAATGCTGAACACTGCACAGCTAACTCAGCACACACTTGTTGACTCACATATCATACAAAGAAGCTAAAAGAAATTTTTATATCAGGTTACTAATAATCACTCGATAAAAAAGAGACAATACAATTTCATACTTTAAAAGTGGCTTTTGACAGCTTACAAGTCTAAATTTTCACTTTCAATCAATGCAAACCTCAGGTTTCTCAAAAGTTATCTTCCCCTCCCCCCAAAGGAACAGTGTGCCAAACCTTTTACAAGGGCTACTTAATTATTATTATTATTTTAGATACAATAAGGTTTGGATGCCCTTTCAGCTTTAAAGCATTGATCTGAATATTGTCATGCCCTATGTAATTTTGATGTGGTCTGGAGCCACACAGAAACAATGTCTGGGGTTATTTCTGGGCATCTGGGGTTGTTCAGCCTGGGGAAGAGAAGGTTCTGAAGAGACCTTATAGTGGCCTTAAAGGAGGCCTACAGGGGAGGGACTCTTCATCAGGGAGTGTAGTGATAGGATGAGGGATGATGGTTTTAAACTGAAAGAGGGGAGATTTAGATTAGATATCAGGAAGAAATTTTTCATTCACAGGTTGCCCAGAGAAGCTGTGGATGCCCCACCCCTGGAAGCGTTCAAGGCCAGGATGGATGGGGCTTTGAGCAACCTGGTTTCATGGGAGGTGTCTCTGCCCATGGCAGGGGGGTTGGAACTATATGATCTTTAAGGTCCCTTCCAACCCAAACCATTCTATGATCTTTTTTGCCAAATTATGTAGCCTTCCACCTGTGGATGGAAACAGATGCCAGATATTATCAACTGTAAGTGAAGTCCTGTAACCATTCTCTATAATTCATCAATTTTTCTTTAAACTTTAACCTCTGCTGCTGCTAAGTCTGGATTCCCTCAGTGCTATTCTTGTGCCTGCAGTGAGGTTTGCTGAGCTTTGTCAACCTCCTTGTAACACCTGTCAACGTACTGTCACGCTTTACATGCTTTCCTTACCCCCTTCACTGTCATTTTTTGTAAATCAGAATGAAAATCGGTGTCTAAATCCTCAGCTTTGAGTCTTACAGAATCCAGCCTACTAATCAAAGAATACAATAAAACAAAAGTTTTACACTACAATAAAACAGAATTCTTAACCCAACACAGTTTGGTTGGGTCCTTTAAGGCCTGGAACAGATCCAGACAGTACAAGTGTTTGCCCTTAACTTGCTCTGGTACTTTCCAGCCCAGGAAGGGTGGACAAAGCACGAAAGAGAAGAGGTTTAGTAAAAGGAGAAATTTAGCTGCTAATTCCTACGCTTTTCAGAGTTTCAAGGATTTTTTTCTTCTCTAAAATATATATAACAAAGCAACAGACCCTTTACAAATAAGCCAAGTTTTCTTCCCTATCTTTACGAAGAGCATCAAAAAGCTCAGACCAGAGGAGCAGCTGCAGCTTGGCAGCAGCTCAGCAATTCTTGCCGGGGCCTCTGCCTGAGCACTGAGCCCAGGAGGACCACGCTGCAGAAGACCAAGTGGTCCAGGCTGTGTACAGGGTGATGGAAGGAATTAGCTTCAACACACCAACTGCTGCAACTACGCTCTTCAACACTGAGGTCATACTCACAGAAAGCTTTTTCATGTGTGTTTTGGGGGTCATATTGACACTGTATATGCTTTTGTAGTGGATAGGAAAGTATACAGTTGAAGAAGTGCCTCTCGCAACCTCTATGTATCTTTTGGCCATTACTGAAACAGCTGAAAGCAGCATTTTTTTCAATAAATTCATGGGTGTAAATTGTCAGGAATCCCTGCAGCTATTCTTACTATTAGGGTGGCATCGCAGTGTTACCAAGCTGCTGCTTAAGCTTTAATAGGTCTGTGACTTAACAGTGAGAAATTCTCAGCATAGTTTGTGCTGCTCTCCCAGCATCATAAGCATGTAGCCTAGAGTTCAATTAGTCAGCCAAATTGCAACAGTTGCCTTACACAACATAATGTAAGAAAAGGGTACATTATCACATAGGAACTTATCTATCCATTTCCTTTCAGGGTGGACTTTAATTTGTTACCCAGTTGTCCTTATATTTTAATTAGACTTGTTTGCTGTGTTAGCAACTGCAAGATGATTGAGGGTTGGGATTTTTGCCCCCCCCCCAGGAAAAAAGGTAGCTTGGTGGTAGGGGCGGAGGGTGAAGGTATAATTAGGAAAGGTGGATGGTTTGATGTTTTGCTTTGAGGCTGGAAAGTTATTTGGATAACCTGGTGGCTTCAGGTAACATCACAAAATAAAATGATATGGTCTTATTTAAAGGAAAGGAGGAAGGTCATAACTATCACAGCAGTGTTCCAGTAAAATGCAGTACAATTAACTCCACGAGCTGCAGCTTCCCTGCCTGCATTAAGAGTGGTCTGCAACGAATACAAGCCCCAGTCGCCTGAACTGGAAGAATGTTTTCCTGCTCAAAACTGCTGCCAAAGGCTACGATCAGAAATGAGGATGTTTCACGAGTATGACAGTTACTTTGAGGGAAATAAAGTCTGTGCTGATGTCAATCCCACACAGCCCTAGTGATTTCAGTATGTTATTTAGGTAACAGCAACCTCCTATGCGTTCGCCAAAAAACCCCAAGGGTTTTGGGTGGGGGTGAAATCCCAAAACACCAAAAAAACCAATGCCACATCCCTTAAAACACCATCTGTCAGAATATAGCCCAGTCCCAACCACCTTTTAGGGATAACCTCTTTCTACAAACCTCCAAACAAAAATACCACATGTGTATATATATATACATTACAGTTCTTTATTTTAATGTAAGTATATATGAACAAGCTCTGACCTCTCCTTCTGGCTTGCCCATATGACTAAAATAATGACATCTGCTTAAGGTTAGAGGTCTGTAACACATATGAATGCTGTGCCTGTAGTACATGCTTTCCAAAGGCAGGCTGCACTGTCATGGATAATTATGATATCTAGTGTAGACATATCTCAGTTTCATTTACAGTAGTACATTTTGGGGGGGGACAGGGGGAGGAGGGGGCCTAAATAGAAATAAGCCTTGATCCAGACAGTAAGACATCTTCATCTCTTTGGCAAGACTGACCATTTAAAATTAAAGTAAAAAACATGATTTTTTTTTTTTCCAAATTAATCTAACTTTTCATTTGCATTTAAATTTGCAGTACATCAGATAATTCTACAAGCAGTCCAGGAAAGCTCCATGCTGATTTTTCAATGCAAAAAGATCTCATTAGAAAAGTTTTTGACCATAAAAAATGAAAGGCTGTATTCTAGCTACAGATCATGAGAACCATTAGTAGAATGGGGGGTAGGGAGAGAAGACATCAACGTCACCATAGAGAAATGTTCTGCTAACTCAGTCTCGCTGGTTTTCTGAAAACAAGGGAATATATTTTCAGGTCAGTGATTTTCAACTGTTTTCAATTCACAGATCCCTAAATATTTTCCAGTGGAGATGCAGACCTTTGAATAGCAAAAATTAAGCCCAGGGCAAAGTACTCACTTTTTTTTTTTTTACCTGTCATGAATTTCTGAGGTAAGATTCACAGACCATAGGCTGAAAAACATTTTTAAAAAGATACCTCTTTATTGAAATTAGCAATTTTGCTTAGAATACTGCTATGCTAGCTTCCCCCAAAAGAAAGAGAGAGAAGATGCACACTACCCATGCTCCGTGGATAATATTTCTTTGAACTGAAATCACAGATGCTTATGTTTTCAGGTCTCTTCATTCTAGGTACATTCAAGTACAGATTTCATTGCAATCCTCCTTTCTGTAGTTTATCATCATTCAATTATACAGGATTTCTGGGATCAGCCTCAACCTAAGACTCTCCTAGGCTGTGGTTTTAGAATCACCAGATATGGGACAAACCTATAAAAGTTTTTTTTTTTTTTTTTTTACTTAAAAAAATATCTTTCTTATAGGTGCCTATAGCACCTTAGTTCCTTCCCTTAGTTCCACTGGAGTGAGGGGAGGGTCCTTTGCTGCAACACAGGTTTACACTATGTATAGTCACCTCCATATTTCCTTCAGGAGTATCTCATGCATCCGTTTAGCAACAGAGATGATTCACCCAAAGGACCCGACCCAGCCCAGCGTTATGTGGACTACGTGAAGAGTCCTCTACATGACAGATATGCCTTTAGGCACAAATTTGGAAACAAAAGTATCTTAGTGCCCACCGATCATTGAAGCCCCTGGAACACTTCTTTCAATCTGTGTTTTGTACACATGTTGGTTTTGAAGACACGCATTCCTTCTGCTCTTTACAGAGTGCTCTCAGTGCAGGCATTTTAAAAGAGTGTTGATCTGAACAGGGTTCTTCCTGGCTGTGTACTTTTTTTTTCCCCCACTCCCTTTCCAAATTTTGACTAAAGGTTTGAGCACTAAGCCTCAGCTCTAACTCCAGTGTTTGGCAACAGCACATCATGGCTTGTGGCGATACGCTGTAGTACAGAGAGGAAAGAACAACACAGTAACCGTTCACTGGCTGAGGCCCAATCCAGATGATTATGCAGGCTTTTTCCAATAACGGGATCCCCTCCTCTCCATAATTTAGACAAGAAATAATGATTTAAAAAAATCCTTATCAGACTGATTTGTATGTAGGGATTGTGCAATTTGATAGAAAACATGACAAAACCTTGACAGAATCACCAGAAAAAATGCTTATAAATTTATGGGGTACACAACAATAATCTATTTTTTTTTGCATAGTGGTTTTAATGTTACTTATTCCTCATCTCTATTACTAAGTCTTTTGCCCTGCTAACATACCATAGAAATCCTTTCCTGGTGAACATCATCATCAAGGGGAAAATTTCCCAGAGAAATCTGGCTCAAATTCAAGGCTCTTCGGTAGGATCAAAGACGGATCAAAAAAGGGGGAAGGGAATTCATGAACACATCAACCAGAAAATTTGCATGCATCTACTCTTGCACTTGATCAAAAAAGAAAAAAAAAAATGTTTTCTTTCAGTCTCTGTATGACTGATGAACATTGAGGTTGAGTCAACATCTCTGATATGCAATTGGAAATAACTGTGCTTTCAGAGGGATCCAAATCAAGTACATGAAATATAAACAAAGATCAGTTAACACTAGAAATCTTCATTGTGGAACAAAAGATGCGGAACAGGGATATTTGTACACCATTTTTTCCCAAACAAGTGATAAATATAACAACCTGACAGATCCAATGTTCATACTTGTATTACTATAAGTCTGCAAAACACTCCACTTCAATAAAAACTTGATTTTGATGAGCTAGGAATCAGTGGTCCAGAATAGCTTCAAAGAATAATGGACTACTTCAGAAAAATCCTTCAGATTTGCAGATGAAATAAAATATAAGACTTTCCCTTATGTGGCCATGAAAGCTTACTGAATATCTGTTACTTCACACAACTGCAGTCGGGCTGCTTAATTAGAGAGAATTGAAAGTAATGTTAAAACTACTAAAAAAAAAAAAAAAAGCAGCTAAATAAAAAAACAGTGTTGTTGAAAATTCCACTGGAATTTATTTGCCTTGGTTCATAAGGTGCGAAAAATTAAAGTGAATTTCAAATATATAGGCTTGCCTTTGCAGAGACTACTGCCAAACATAGAGTAAAATAGCTCAAGTCACACTAGAAATGGCTTCCTTACCATTGATAACTGCCTGATCAGTAAGCATAAAGTAGAAATTGAGAGTTAGCCCAAGTGACCTAACCCTACATTGTATTGTCATTCTCTGCCTGAGCCCTTCCAGCATTACGGACTAATACACTTTCCATTCGTCTTAAATTGTTACTGCTTAACAGCACTTTGGAACTTAGCTTTCCTGATCTGATGTCTAAATGTGGGTACATGTCAAGAGTGGACAAAGTGATTGCTACTCCGATTTTTGTGTCACATTTTCTTTGGCTGATAAGCGAAAAAAGAAAGAAGAGAGCGCTGAAGGGATAGCAGAACAGTTCCTGCCTATGTAGGCGTCCTCTGTACTATTCCAATTTAAAGACAGACCTTAAGACAAGCACTGTGGTGGTCATGTTGATCACAAGCCAAAGAACAAAGCAATTAAGGTTCAAGGACTACCAAGGCACAAAAAGCAGTTAGGAGACAATATCTGTAAGCCTGTAGCAGTGTTGTGGCATCAACTTCTGATGTCCTAGCTTCCCACAAAATTGTCCTTTCCTGCCTCTGATTCTCTGTCAAGACGAACTACTGCAGTGTCAAGGGGTGCCAGCCACCCAACTCCCAGCCCAGTGTCAGCAGTGTTTGGTGACCTCATGTGCCAAATGTATCTGAGTCCCAGGTGTGGGAGCCCAGGTACATGCCACAGGAGGCATGGCCTCAGCAGGGGGAATGAAAAGGGGAGCTCCGCACCCAGCGATCACTCATGTCTTACTACCACCTCATGTCCAGCTCTTCCAATGGCTGTAGACTCCTTTTTTCCCTCCAGACACCAGGAAGCTGCATGGATAGGAGTCAGTTTCCCTGCAAGGATAATTCATTACAATGTAAGCAAACTTACTGCTCAGACTTCAAAAATCTGGTTCATTTGCAAAGGGGTCTCCCCCGGCAAACAAATACACATGAGTGCTGGTTCAGGAGTAGCTTTAGTTGCACTTCCAGTGTCTGTGAGATGAAGCTGTTTAACTACTATTTCTGCTCAACCCAGAAAGTACACAGCCACTCAGACAACAGCTAGTCTGTGCAGGTCAGCTGTCTACATTCAACAGACTAATCAACCTGGGCAGCTTAGATCAGAAAAAC
Organism: Limosa lapponica baueri; assembly: GCA_002844005.1. Taxonomy (NCBI): domain Eukaryota; kingdom Metazoa; phylum Chordata; class Aves; order Charadriiformes; family Scolopacidae; genus Limosa; species Limosa lapponica. The sequence continues at coordinate 260,440 of KZ506146.1, read as the reverse complement.
CCAAAACAACAGAAAATCTCCAACACCCCCCCCCCCAAAAAAAA
>KZ506146.1:218236-258116 GCA_002844005.1 Limosa lapponica baueri | reverse complement strand
ACCTTCCCATTTGATTTCAACATTTGAAATGTGCTGATGCAGAAAACAAGGCAATACTTACTCATAATAAATAAAGCTATTCCTGCTTTAGGTTGGATTATAAGCAGCACTGACAAAAACTGTAGCTGCCTAAAAGCATCAAGCATGATGCCCTTTGAAAGTAGGGTCAATATTTGATTGGAGATCGAAGATTATATTGAAAGTTTGATCTGTTTGCAGGAGAAGCAATTGCTGGTCTTCGATGTGTATATATCTCCTATAAATCCAAGGAGGTAATAATTCCACAATACAGAGCCATGACGTGACCACAAATGGAATATCTCCTGCAGCTCTTATCTCAAAGGATTGCAGAAAGAGATATAAAATAACTAAGCATATACAAAGAAGGCTAACTTAAATGATATAGGAACTGGAGGATAAGATACTGAATATGAAGACAGACTAAGGAAGCTAAAGTTATATAATCCAGAAAAGAGGATTGAGAAAAATATGATCATAGTCTATAAATAACTTACAGGTAACAATATAGATGAAAGAAGAGAATTATTTAGAGTCCTGGTAGAGGATAAGATGAGAAGCAATTTCCTTTCACTAAAGAAGGAAAAACTGAAGAGAAGAATATAGGCCAAACATTCACAAAATCTAACACCCCACAGCAGTATGCATGGGACTGCATTTTAGTCAAGGCGGAGACATTTCACGCACATGGCCGTTCCAACTAAAACAGGCCAATCCTGTGCCTAGCAGGGCACAGCCCAACCCTATGGTCACCCACCAACAGAATGGACCGGGATTTGTTTTGCTGTCTGGCTACCCAATAGCAGAGATGAATACAAAGAGACATCAAAGTGGAGTATAGTTTTAAAGTTAGAAGACAGGTTGTCCAGAAGAAGTATTTTTATTTTCCCCTATAACTGATGAAAGACAGGTTGTCAATACTAACCACAGACAGTAAAAATGGCATTGACATGGCAAATATCCCATCAAAACAATTAAAGATGGACATACAGCAAGTGCCCAGGATGTGTCTCAAACAGTAAGAGAAGGCTTGCTCTCAATTAGGCCAACTTGAAAATTTTCAAATAATGTCATCATAAGAAACACCTGCTCATAGCAAATAAATTGGAATGAGCAAGTAGAGATTTACCTCAAAGATTGAAAAAAAAGTGAAATTTGACTTCACAAATACATTCACCAGAGCAGCAAGAGTCCACAAAAGATGACAAGAAGCTGGCCTTAAGATTTATATGAGATCCAGAAGGCTGCTGCTAACTTGAGGGCAATTATTTCCTTGGGCACTGTGCAGGCAGCATAGCCATAACCACACAGACGTAAGCACAACCTGCACACCCACGTTCAGAGGCCAGTAAAAGTTCGGGTTCTTCCCTGGCTTTGTACTGCTGTGGCTACATCGCTGTCATTACACAAGTAGCCCACTTAATGGTAGTTTTAAAAGATCGGCAGGAGGACTGCAGCGATGCACTAGTTTGCACTGCAGGCAGCCAAATACTGATGTTTCCAAGTGGACTTATGTTCAGGGGTTAACTTCAGCCCAGCAAGGCTTCCCAATAGTCAGGGGAGAACGACTAGCTCCTGAGGTGGCAATTCAGAGCTGGTCTGCTTGGGGTGCTTCTCTCTTCCCCCGATGACAGACTGAGCCAAGGGTGGGGGGAGACCTTGTTAGGCACCTTTGGGGAACATCCTCCTTGCACACAATACATACATACTCATAACCAGGTATAACTGCCCACTGAATTCTTTGAAACAGCAGTATTTTACCTTGGATCAAACACTTGTAATACTGTTAAGTGCGTGTCTGATAACCCAACTGATTTACAATGGCCTTATGAAGAGGCAAGCAAGATTTTTTTTCATATTTAATAGCATTGCTGCACGCGCCTTGGGAAGATTTTGTTATTTGATTGCCAATTGTCATGAAAGCTCACATGTGCAGCGGAACAAGAATACACAACTTTGCTGCATAAACATGGCCAATTGAGACATTTTTTCCTGCTAGGGAAATGTCACAGGTAATCGACTGCAGTCCCTTTGCTGACAAACATCTGTACGATGGAATTTTTCTACAAACACACCCAAGATACACAATCATAATCAGCACGTAAGAGAAACACTGCAGTAATTATAAGTGTAAGTAGAGCTACAGATTGCCCCTCACTGCAACAGAGGTTTTTTTGTTTGATTTTTTTAAATTTATTTTTACATCATGCACTTGTGTTTACAGTACTATTACAGCACACTAGACAATACAGCAGTGTTTACTAGGGAGGATCAGGCAACACCAAATCAAAGCCTACTTGTTCCATCCCATTAAGAGTCCCTTGCTAAAGCAGACATGCCGACACGCACAACTTCACACAGAGGTTTCAGATGCACTGGATGTTATCCAAGACTGTCTGCTCACGTGCCATCGCAGCACCTTCTTGTGGTATTTACTCCTGTTTCAGATGGCATCAGAAGTACTGGGGCTGTGGCAGTTTTGAAGAGGAAAAAAAAAAAAAAAAGCCTGCCTAGAACCTAGAATATGATCTTTTAGGTATTTCACTGCTGAATGTTCCAAGTGGTTGAAATGAAAATGCACAAGTTTTGGAAAATCTGTATTCTTACTGAAGTGGTGTAGTGTTCTTGTACTAACCACTAGACCTTTCGCATGTCATTAGAAATCATATCTCCTCTTAGGAATGTGGAAAACCAATCCACACACCAAGGTAAGTGTTTTCTATCCAAACATACTGCAATGACTTTCACTCTCCCTTTCTAATCTCATGGACATACCACTCTTACTCTCCCTTTCTGCTGTCCATCTTTGCAAACCCATTTCTTTCTTCTTTAACCCAATAGAAGGTGCCATCTGGGCTTAACCACTCAGACTATCTTCTGAAGAGGGGAGGGAAAGTCAGGAGAAATGGATGAGGGAAGAAGACAGAGTCTGCCAAAACACAGCTTCCATGGATCTTAGGATCATAGAATTTTTTAGGTTGGAAAAGACCCTTAAGATCATTGAGTCCAGCTGTCAACCTAGTACTGCCAAGTCTACCACTAAACTACGTCCCTAAATGCCACATCTACACATCTTTTAAATATCACCAGAGATGGTGACTCAACCACTTCCCTGGGCAGCCTGTTCCAATGCTGAACCCCTTTTGGTGAAAAATTTTTTCCTAATATCCATTCTAAGCATCCCCTGACACAACTTGAAGTTGTTTCCTCTCATCTTATCACTTGTTACTTGGGGAAAAGCTCATATCTTATTCAGATACGAGCTGGAGCAGTATCACACATCACTTTCACAATGAGATGCCACCTTGCAGCCCAAGTCAACAGAAGAGGCTGGTAACAGAAGCGGTATTAAAATATGGCTATAGTTACAAACCTAAGTTCCTCATTGGCTAAGAATGCATATCAGTGGCACTTCAGATTGCCAAAAAAGAGAAACAGAAGATATTTATGGCTCAGAATCCCCTCCAATACCATTTTTGTCACAATGTGTGTATACAAGCTACTGATAGGTACATAAATTAGGTGCCCAGTGCTTACAACAAAACTACTGACTTTGCCTAAATGGTAATTGAACAACATTATTAGGTTAAAATTAATATAGATGAACTCCATAACTTGCTGATTACACATCATAAATTAAGAAGAGATTTATTTGAACAAATACAGTTCAATAAGTCCTCTTCATGAACGAGAAGCATGAAGGCAAGAGAGACTGTTACACAAGCAGTTATTCAAAGCTGCAGACATGAAAGCTAGTCTCACAACACGAGCTATAAACCCATTTTTGTTTATTACTACAGCCTACCCATTTGACGTCTGCCCTAATAAATGGTTCCCAATGAAAAGCAAGCAAGTAGGCACCATTTTCTCTGGCTTTCCCCAGAGTATGGACGATCATTAGACAGATTATAGGCTTTCTGCAAGAGACGTCTGTGTAGTTTTCAAATTTTGACTGATAATCTCTTGAAATAAGGCTTGCAGCAGAAGACACACTGAGCCAAAGTCATCACTAGTCTGAATCTGTGAGGATGTGATTTCTGAAGATGATTTTGCGTTCTGCTTTAGACATATTTGCAGTTCCAAAGTAGTTTTATTCTGTGGATATCCCCACCCTCCAAAAAACTCCAATTGCTATCAAGAAACTAGAAGTACCTATTCAGAACTACTTCAGCTGAGATGCTTCTGTGACCGTTCCTAGCAACAGACTTATTTCTCAGAATTTTCTGGGAAAGCAGAGATAACAGTGCAAATTAATTTCCTTTTAAACTTGGGAAAAGATGTACACAAAATTTGCTTAGGTTCTATAAACAAAAGTGTGCAAGAAATTTAATGTAGTATAAACATGATAATCTTTAGAAAGTTGCCAGCCATGGTTTAAAGTTGTAGTTAAGTAAAGTTCCCAGTTAAGTGTTTCAAGTAAGAATTAATATCTCTGAAATCAACACATCCAAGAAAGGATTTTGTAAAATCTACTAAGCTCCACATAAGATAATCCCCGTATATAAAGTTATATGTATCAGAAAAATCTGAATTGCATTAGCAGTGGAGGAGCTAGAAATGAAACACATTTTAGGTGCATCTGCAATCTTTTACACTTGTCCAGTATAATTTAAGGGTATTATTTATAAATAGATTTCTTTATCTGTCAACTCAGCTGTATTCTCATTGAGAGCATCAGATTTTGATGTATTGTTAAATATGATCTTGGAGGCACACAGAGCTAAAATGAAGGTGACATTTTATCAGTAGCCATGGGCAACCCTAGTTCTGGCTATTTTCATTATTATTTATCTCTCAATATACATATGATGTGCTGCTTTTAACTTTATTGACTAATAATAATATTCACTGGAGACTGGATCTTTCCTGTCTAGTAATGGGAAAGCAAAAAGGTCACAAGGTAAAAGAAAACTCCATTTTCATAGGCACTTTAATGCATTGCTCCTAAGGAAATTCAAGTTGCTTTCGAAAGATTTAGATATATATTGGTGGGCCCTTTACTCCTGAGCCAACTAAAAGCCCATCCATCTGTGCACAATCCAATGTAATAAAAGCACAGTAAAAAAGATAGATTCTGTACACTTTTTTTTGGTAAAGCCTCACTTGTGTTTTATTGCCAACTCCACAGTAACTTCACGCACCCACTCAAAGTAAGAGCAGGGCTGTTTCTTAACTGGAGGTACAACAGGCAAGAAAAGGTCACAGTGCTGTGAGACTGATTTCCTTTCAATGGAATGGATTAGAAATGAATAGGTCTCAGTGAGCAGATTACCCTAAAATGAAACCCAGGGATGACAAGGCAAAGCCCAGGGTCCAAATCCCGTGTCAGCAATCTTCTCCCTGTAAGTCTAAGGTTAAGAAGTGGCTACCAACAAAACTGGCATGTATATGTGAAATCCACCACAAGTGCTGTTGATACATTTTCCCAGTCAAACAACAAAGTAAACAAACAAAACTCTCTAAAAGTGTAGCAAAACCAAAAGTTAAGGCTACCTGTGTCAGAAGAAAACTAGTATCAGAAAACACAGGAATTAAGATAGGTTGCCTAAAATGGCCACAACTCTGCCTTTTATCATCTTTTCATTGAAACTGAAAATGAAGAGAGCAGCAAGGATGTTTCCGAGAAATCAAAAAAGCATCATCCAGCCACATTAAAGTATATTCACACAATTGCAAGATCGTATCGTTCACTGGCTATAAAGTACCGCTCATCTATCACTCATCAGGTGACACTCAGTAAACGGTCATGGACCTGATCCTACACAGGGGCAATGCAAAAGAGGTGAGTTACTGTTACATTCACTCATGGCTGTCTTATTAGCTGCAGAAAGAAGTTACTTGCATTTCTAGTGTTTAAACTAATACAGTCTGCTCCAGAACCAGGATATCCCTGAAGCTACCATGTCACAGTTGAAGACCAGTGTCTTCTTAAAGCATGCTTTTTAAGACATGGGTGAAATTAATCACAAACGCTAATTAGCTACCAATGAGAGGTTGAGTACTATGATGTCAAGTACTAAGTTACAATAGAATATGCTGACAGATTAATCGGCGCTGAAGCTACCAGAGATATATAGGCAATTATGGTTCCTATAGGCAAACAGGAGGCCAACAGCAACGCTGGTTAAAAGTGTGGGAAAGAGTCACGCCCAGCATGTGACAGTCACAACAGACATCCCCAAGTGCAGATGCATCCCTATCAGCATTGGAGGCTGACAGTTTGGGGAGCTGCTCTAGGCAGTCACGAGAAAGTAGAGCTTCAGGAGGCTCCACCACCACAGCTCACGTTTGAGGCTTTTATAAGAGATGTGTAATTCCTGCACAAACAACAGAAGCCTTCAAATTTCAGCAGTATTTTAATACACAGGGTCAGATTCAGAGTATCTTATCTGACACCGCAAACACTTCAGGTGCATTAAGACTTCGTTACAAGCAAGGTCTAAGAGCCCTTATGATTTTTATTCAGCCTCCCCTACCCCACCCCAGTCCACAGTAAGCATCGTGGGATGCTCACAGTACTTAATTAACAGCGACAGTCTTTCCGCTACCTGCCAGGCATCTGTATTTGTACAGCGTGAATGCTGATGGGGGAAGGAGGGAAAGGGAAACGAAGTATATCTCTCTCAGTGACTGCCTGGAGCCCTTGCTCTTCCCAGAGAAATCTAACAGTGCAACTTCTGATGTTCACTTCTACTCAATCAAAACCCAGTGATTTAAACATCTCTGAACTGAAAGGAGTTGAGACTCCAAACCTGATTCTCATCACTGTGAATGAAAACTCTGAAGTTGAATATCAGAACATCTTGTATATTTTCCTATTTCTAGGAGCAAAACATTTTATTTTAATTTACTCTCATAGGTATAACATACATCAACAAAAATGGCAAACAGTCTTTTTAATCACTTCGATCGTACATAAGCAAATCTCCACCAGATCCAGGCAGCTCAGGGACTTTCAGTATATAATCCAGTACTATATAGTAATTATTGAGTGGATTTACAGCATTTACAAAGGTTGCATCTGCCCCCAGTGTTTTCAGAGCCCTTTCATTTAAAATCTCTGCTGTTGTTCCATAGAATATTTGATGTTAGAAAACAGCCAGCAAAATCTCCATTAGCTCTTCTGGCTAGATGCTGGCATGCAGCCACAATCATGCTAATGAGATCCTCGAGGTACACACACAGTTTTGTTAATTGAATGAAATCACAGAAAAGTCATTTTATGGTCTTCAAAGCTCAGATTCTATCTTTCTGTTAGTTTTTAAATCAGGCTCAACTGCTGAATAGGTGCTTTACTGCCCATTGATGACAAGACTACAAGCCAACAGGGGTAAAGGTAATAAGCCATCATAAATACATGACTAGATGGTGTGGACACTGCACTAAGCACTTCATTGCCATGTAGCTACATCCAAAAGTATTCTTTTTTTGGGAAACAACCCCCTCTCTTCGTTTTTCTGTAGAGTGCTCTGCATCTGGGATGGTATTCTGCTTCCCTTGCTGCCACCAGGACAACCAGACTGTTCAGATTTCGTTTTATGAAATCCTCACATTAGCACTAATATCCTATCTGTATTTGCTTACCAACAAATGCACACCTATTTGTTTTTAAAAGATGACAGGAGTCTTTTTCTAGAGCTCCACTTGCTCTGTATGTAGCTGCCCAGCCTCTTGCTGTGTGCCTGGCACTGCGGCTCTGACACAGCCACCCCCAGTTGCTAAAACTTGGCTGAACATTCATAAAGCCTAGCTTTAAGCATCACAGTCAACTGCTTTTTTTAGGGTTTGTTGTGGTTTGGTTTTTTTTATTATTTTATTTTAGTGAAATGATTCTCTGCTTCTTAGTACTGACATGTCCCTAAATTAATCTAAGAATAGCCAAAAGATTTTCAGTATAAGTAGTGTGACTCTAACAGAAATAAAGCAGTACAGAACAATGCAAAGAAGTGTAAATTGTTTTTCTAAACATTTTCATCACTTTTTTAAAAAATTATTTGAAAATGTTTGTCTTAAACTGTTTGTGAGGTCAAAAACCAAACAAACAAAACCAAAAATTATACATTCAAGTTTCTCTCTGAACCATTTTGCAGAAGTTTTCAGGTGTCACTGCAATAAATCCTACTAAGAAACGCTACAGGGTCCTCCTCACACACATGTACCAAGCTATTTAGCAACTAGCTTATGCTAAGAACAACAGGTACAACGACTCTTTTTACTTATTTTATCAGTTTGCTGCTTATTTATTCCATACTGGTACAGTCAAATCCTGCCACCAATGCCCACGTCCTTCTCAGAAGGAAAGTCTGTTGAGGTCACTGGGCTGAGTCTTGACAGTCTTAATCGCTGCTCAATGACTCCCAGCAGCGTCTAGCTACGACGTCAAGCACAGACCTCTGAGGGGGTGGGTGGAATAAGAAAGTTCAACAGACTCCAAATGACAATTACAGCTTTGGGAAAAATAAGGTCTGATCTGAGTGGGAGTCTGGCCTGTAGAGGAACAGAATTTAAAAAAAAAAATAATAAAAATGCATACATTAACCCTCTTAGAAAAAAAGATCCATTCATGTTGGTTTGCACTTTTTTGGAAGCATAGATAATAACCCTTTATTTTATTTATTTACTTTAAATAACAACGACTTTCTATACTAATTGTTTTTTGTGTCTCTGTACTGAAGGCTTTCAAGGCTCAGAAAGCAAGTCAAGATGCTGAACAGCGTGTGTGTGCACAAGATGACAGCCTTTGGCAGGGGACACAAAGGCTTCTGACAACGGGCGAGCACAGAGAAGGGCCACCCGTGTGCGTCAGGGATGGTGGGATTGTCTGCTAGAAATCTTGGCATGCTGCTCGAATGGGAGTTTGTTGACCTGAGCTTGATTTCTGTGCCTGATTGATGAATGTTAACATACTTGCTGAATATTGTCATGGCTTTATAACCACTTTATAGGTGCACGGACATATAATCATCTCCCTCCTCCCTCCCCCTAACCAATGGATACTACACTCCATAAAAACATACACCCTTAAGACTAGGTGGATATCTATTACAAAGATTTTCTCCTTGATTTTAATCCAAAAGACCTGGCATTGAGCTGGTATTTTTTAATTAAAACCTCCTTCGCTCAGCTCTTTTTTGTCTTGTGGAGTATCTATCAATCAGGAGGAGTCACCGCAAGATGCGCCTGGTGGCAGGAGGCCATTTCATCCCCTCCCCCAACCCCAGACACTGACTTCCCCCCCCAACCCCCCTTTCCAACTTCATTAACTAAATGTACTGAATAAACCTTAACATCCCAGCTAAATCCTATTGGCCCTGGATTTGCTGCTTAACGCTAAAACCCAAGCGACCCATTTTTCTCCTGTTGATACTTCTATTGCTGATGGCAGCCAGCAGAGAAAAATACCCAACCTTAAAATATTTTAAGGTAGGGAACAAAACCCCGAGAATTCATCCCTCACTCTTTCTGCTGCTGCTCATGAACTTTACGTAAGCTCTATTTCGTGTGTCAAAGCCTCCCTTGCTCTTGTGCTTCATAGGCAACACAGTGAGTCTGTTGCTTAGCAAATGAATGCAACGAAGTGCATCTGTTATTAGAAGTGTAACAAGGTTTCTTTTAAAGAAAAATGATCTTGAAAAATCTATGGAAAGAAGTTTCTGTACATTCTACCATCTTCAGTCATGATGTTGTTATAAACTTCATAAGATGGAGACGTCACTAACTGAAAATCTTCGGGAAAGACTAAAGACAGTAAACAGTTTCAGTGCTACAGATTAATTTTGAGTTCCTTACGTTTTGGTTTAAACTGTAATAGATTTCATGCACGCAACTGAAAAGGCTAAAGATTATTTACCACCCCCTTGCCTCCTGGCTGCCACCCTTCCCGCTGCACCCCCAGTTATAATTGCTGTAGCTAATCTCACCGCAGCTCAGCTGCCCAACACTTCCTCCTCAGTCCGTGATGACGAGTGGGAATGCCAACGGTCACTTCCCAGCTTTTGACTCTTTATTTCCAAAACACCCAAACTGGGTTACCCATCCAGCTGCAAAGTCCTATAGTAGCATTCAAGAGGTCTGGCACCCCCGACTGCTCCTGGAGCCACCAGCCTGCCTTTACTCCTTGCTCCATCACACCTCCAACCTCTCTGGCTGCCTCAAACCATCACCACCACATGTTTTACCACAGCATCTGCCACTCCAAACCCCTTCCCCCCTGCAAGTACCCCTTTCACACTTCTGCCACGTGCACACATGGCTGCAGCTGCATCCCGCAGTAGCTTTGCGATCTTCTCCACAACTTTCTGCTGCAGTGATAAACCCTTGCCCTACTGCAGGGTCTTTTTGCAGTTGTCCCTGCCCAGCGTGTTTGGCTCCAGCACCCATCCCAACCTTCCTGAGAGGGAGGAATGGCTCATCTTCTGCTCCCCCCTGCCCCATGCCTTGTCCCGCTTCCCCCAGTGCAGGGCACCATGAGGTGCACAAAACACTGCGCTTCAGCTAGGACAGACTCTTGCCCTGTGATAGCTGTGTGGCAAGCAGCTTCACGCACAGACAACCGTGTGCTTCCCTCACAGCTTTCAAGAGTCGCTCACCACATTTTCAGTAATGTCAGAGAAGGCTATACCAGCTTCTTCTTGAGGGATCCAACCAAGTCTTTGGATTTGACTTATATTTTTAATAACACATTTCATTTTGAATTAATATCAGACCTCAATGCCTTACAATACCGAGGCCAGTTTCTAAGAAGGGCTGCATCCTGAAACGTCTATGCCATGTATGCCCAGTCATTCGCCCAGCAAATTCCTGTGGCATTCAGAGGCTGCAAAGGCTGAAAAGGAACAAGGAACCTGGACATCTGGTAGAAATTCAGTTATCCCGAATAAAAATTATATTTACGAAGTACCTAAAAGCAAATCTAATCTAACACTGAAGATATGCAGCACCAGCTACACATTAAGATTATTAGTACGATGTCCGTTATGAGAAGGCTTTCAAATAAAAATGCTTTCTTACTGACTGCGTGCTTGCGTTAATGTATTTCTTACCAATACCACTAATGGACTGTTTATCATGTTTCTAGCTTCTCTGAAGTAACAAGAAAAATTTATTGAGCCATGTAAGAATAAAATGAATATACCCACATTGCTATGCTTTATCACACTGCACACACTCTACAGATGTTTTTAAATATGGTCCTTGAAGGAAGTAACGGCAACTGACTTCAATATTACAGAAATATTTAAACCAGCATAAATTGGAGACCAAAAGCGATAAGGAACAGAATCAGTAAAACAAACAGTTACATTCTCGAGGACTTATTTTTGCAGCCTGGACACAGATGAGATAAAGAAAGGGGGCAAGGTCTTCTGTAAGAAACCAGCTCTTTCAGATTGTAAGGAAAGAAAAAAAAATTTTTGTTCATCTGATCACAGATTAAGAAGGCTTGGAGTAATAACCACATGATCAATCAAGTTTTTCCTTTTCTTGAATGCAATGAGTAGAATACTAGATAGATGACGTATTTGTTAAAAGGTTTATGAGTAGGCAAGCCTCAGCTTTTCAGTTTATTTTTATAAACTCTTTCCTGATTTTAGAATGGCCGACTCCTGGATCCCATTTTGAACCATCCTCAGCAATAGCTCATCAACTTTGCACCAGGAATCTTTGTAGGGAGAAGCAGCGGACAAATGGATTACCAGCTGCTCAAATCCATTTTTTACTATTGTTCTACTTCTAAAACCATATATAAAATAAATAAATAAGACCTACAACTAGGCTAGATGGTACACGCACTTCCTTTTTTTAAACATTTGAAGATAGACAAGCATAGCAATTTCCAGCTATGGTTGCATTTTGCGGTCTATAATCTACACAAGAGTTGTTAAAATATTATTAGGTAGTATGTGTTAAATGAGTGTTTATCAGAAAAACGTATAGAAGTTGTACACTGAACATAGCCATACCCAGTGCAATTGGACATTCTAGCAGATGTATCAAAGAGATTAAAGCATAGTTTTTGGTGCATAGTAACAAAATTTCTTGCAACTTAAAAAAGAATAATATTATTATTAATAATAATAATAAAGCTATTATAAGTTATCATAAAGCAACCATATATTTCTTAACTTTTCTTAAAGAAACACACACTTTGAAGTTAACTTTTCTCCCACTGCACAACACAGGATACGATTTGTTTACTTAGACTGTTTACATTAGCAACTTAAAAACCAAAAAAAGAGAAAGCCTCCAGAAACATTACCAGCTAAATAAAAGAAAGCAACTTCCAATGCTAATACTCCCCAAAATATGGGACAATATTCCGCTTCTGTTGCTTTTAACAGTGATGCTGGTTACAGTACGTCAGAAACTTCTTATTCTCTGCCTTTCTAATCCCCCTGATCTCCCCAGCAGCCCCTCTGCTTTCCCTTGGCCAAGACCAGCTCTCTTCTCCACGTTTCACATTAAACTTGCAGGAAACTACTAACCGGGTGGTGGCTGCCGGAAAAGGGGGGAACACACACACACAGACCCCGCAGCCTCTAGACGATATTATCGCATTTAAACCCCGGAGCTGTCGGCTCAGGCGGGGTTACTCACCCGGGGGAAGCGCACACTTTCCATCGGACAGTCCCTAATTTCAGGTATTTTAGCGCGGCTCGCTCGGCGCGGGTGACGAACCGGCCCCATCTCCCCACAAATCACTTCTACCAACAACTTGTTGGTTTCAAGCTTTTCACGACTTTGCCCATCGCAGCCCGTCCCGGGCAGGCAGAGGAGCGAAACTTCACCCCCTAAAGCACCCACAAAAGTAGCACGCTCGACTCCTGCAAGCTCGAAACAAAGCACCCCCCCAAGAAATACCCCACCCCCGCAGGCAGCACCCCTTCCCCGGCCGCCCTACAACTCCAGAAAGCGGGCGAGGGTTTCTCCCGTGCCTGCTTCTTCCCTTCACCCCCGCAGCGGGCCGAGCAGCGGTACCCACCTGCCGAGCGGCTCCCCGAGCCCGGCCGCGGCCCCACGCCGCTCCCTGCCTCCCGTGGGGGTGCGCAGCCGGCCGCCTCCCTCCGCGCCGCCCTCCCGCCGGGATGCAGCCAGCCGCCTCCCTCCCTGCCGCCCGGGCGCGGACAGATGGCCGGGAGACCTCAGCTCTACCGGAGTGAAGCAAAGCTGAGCTTTTTTTCTTTTTTTTTCCCTCCCTTCCCCTCCTTTTTTTTTTTTTTTTTTCTCCTTCCCCTTTTCCTGCCTTCTTTCCGTTTTTTCCTCCCTTCCTCCCCTGGCTTAGCCCCTGGCAGATAAACCCAAGTCAGCCGGAGTGCACTCACAACACCCCCTCCACCAATCTTTTCAATTAGTGCCACATGAGAGGAGCTTCTGCCCAAAATCTGCTTAAGAAAGGGCCAGAGGGCAGGGCAATCTCCTTTGCTCAACAATGACCAGAAGCTGCTATAAATATCCAAACAAAAGCACTGTCAAGGCCAGGAATGTCACATCCTAATGTGATAAAAATTGTAAAGATCCAATGTATACCAGAAGTACAAAGGAGGAAAAACAATTTTTTAAAAAGAGACACAGATTAAAAGCAGTTGCCACTTTCCTACCCTCTCCCCCAATACATAACCTTGCATGTGTCATCAAAGTTGTATATTTCCGGGTGCCAAGCTATTATGTTTTCGAGGTCCCAAGCAGCTCACTCACAATCCCTTTGTGACAGCTGCACGCTAATATTTATAGGTACTCCAGCCTATGCATCTTATACAACCAAGCACAATGACCAGGGCTGGTCAGAGGTAGCCTCCAACCCCACAGGTACGTTACAGCACACTAATAGTATAAACGACGACTTCTCTAAATTAAAACATTAACGGGAGGTTCCCAATATGCCAATAAGTAAATCAATACATTAAGTACAGACTTGGACGCATTTGTATCAAACCTGGGGGAAGAGAATCTAATTTGACCTAGACACGTTTCACCCCAGCATATTCTAGCACTGTGAGTGACGAGAAACTCCAGCCTGAGGTTTCTAACTATATTGTGAGTTAGAGTTGAAAACCAACAACCCCCCCACCCCAAAACACCCTTGATCCATCAGAGTGCCCCCACCAGCACCCCTTTGCAAATCTCCAGTTTGCTCTGTGCACGTAGTTGGAAGCTGCCAGCTCCAGCATGGGGAGGGCAGGGCAGGGTGGGAGAAAGGGGTGGTTTGGGCCCCATTTGACTGCTTGTAAACTCTGTGATGCCTTCAGATAGTAATTTCCAGCCTGTTGATGGCAGGATGACAACGGCTAGGTTCATCTGAGGGGAAGCCGATAGTCACTGTCACCTAATTCCCCCCACAGACGTTCCCGAATGTAATCATTGCGAAGGGAGGGCACTCAGCTGATGTCCCTCCAACTCTCGTGTCTCAATGTTTGTGTACAAATCTATGTAAAAGAAGTTAATCCTATTGACTAACCTCATGCTCTTTTAGAACCAAGATAAAAGCTGTCTGAAATTATCCCTGTGTTTCCTCTGTTCGGTTTCCACCAACTCAACAACAAACTTCTCTTCTAGTACAAATAAATGTTATTTTTTCCATTTCATTCCCATGCCCTCCTCTGATCATACTTGTTTGTCCCGCTGCAGTGAACACTGCTTTCTCATACTAAACCCATTCACATACAGGCTTATCCTCAAAGCACCCTTATCCTCAAAGGATGTCCAGAGATGGTTTCTGCTGGCTTATTAATTCCCTGAATTTAAGCATCTGCCCTACATAACAAAGAGTGTACTTTTAGAAGATGATTTGAAGAGATGCATTTAAAAGAGAGAATATTTAAGCGAAGCTCCTGCAAAACCCTAGCCCAAAAATCACATGCACAGGCTTACAAGAACATAACTGCCCTCAAGATTTTCAGACTTCCTAGTTTTAGCAGGGACAGAAACATTCTTTATTTCAACAAAGAGCTTTCAGTAACTCAGAGTGCACAGATGCAGAACAATAACACCAACACGAACAACACAGACTAAGCATTATCAGGCCAAAGCCACTGGCCCGTGGGCTGACAAAGCCCTCCCCAAGGACGGGGGAGAGCAAAGCAGAGACCCCCATCCTGGAAGAGGCAAGGAGAATGTCCACATAGTGTCGCCCAGCCCAGCAGCTGGAGGTATGGCAGGATGTCTGGCCGTATTTTTGAGGTATTGCAATATAGCTAATAAACCCTGCTGACTCCACCAGCTGATCTTTACATTGAGTCCTGTTTTTACCTCAAACTGGGTGTCCGCAGCAGTGGTAAGGACATGCTTTGCGTTGCAAAGAAGTGGACAGGACCTTCGCTGGAGGAAAAAAAATAAATAATCCTCAACAACAAAACCCCCTCCAGGTAAGCAGTAAAATATTTTTAGAATAATGAGCTTACCTGGGAAAAACATGACCTATGACTTAAATAGCTGCATAGTTGTAACTGAGTAATGAGACAGCAAAAAATAAGTCACTAATGGAGTAAAATGCAAGATTGCGTGCATGGTATAAAAATCTAGCCAGCCAGGCAGATGGTTAAATTGGCGGAACTGAGCCACTGATGCCAGAAGTGTAAGATAAATATCCTATTCTCTGAATTTGGGGTGTTTTTTTTTATCTTTCACTTCCTGGATCAGCTATCGTTACAGAGTTCAGCAACAAGAGAAAAAAAAGTTCTAAAAATAAACAATATTTCATCATCTTGCTGAAAGACCCTTTTTGAGTTGATCTGTCTTGACCTGGTCATCATTGTTTTGCATGCTGCTTTCCTACATCAGTTTTTCCAATCTATGGATAAAAAGGCGGTGGGGGCAGAAACTTCCAACCTCCTTTAAGGCTGCTGAAAATGTAACATGAGGAAAATCGCATGTATGGAGGTATGCCTCACAGAGACGTATCCAGAAGGGCTCTCCTTTGTAAGCTTAAGAGTATTCAAAATACCATTTGCTTTACAGATCAAAATGCTGTATTTGATGATAAATCTAAGGGACAGATGAGAGAAATTCCCATAAGCAATGTCCCAAAAAGAAAATGTATAAAGAAAAATACTGTTTAGTTTATAACAATTTGGTACATATTTACAATTTTAAACTGTTTATGAAATATTCCACCAACAGATCAGCGTAAGACTTCTTGCTTTACAGAACATTATGACTAGTGCTTTAAGTTAACTCATTATGGAAATGGAAACCTGGATCAGATACATTGGGTCCTCATGTTTGACATAATTTCCCGGAGAAACAAGCCTATATATGGAAAGCTATCCTCAAGCACTGGTTGAAGTTTTCCCTTAAACATTATTTTGTTTGATACGTGAAAACTGACAACACCACCAAATCATCCAGTATTAGTGTTCTTTTCTTTCACACGTCCCTACTCTTGGAAAAAAAAAATGATAATGGATTATGCTTTTTCTTTGTCTGAATAAAATGTTGCAGTTCCGGAGATAAAGATGCATTCAGCTGAGCAATTAAATAGCTAAATAAATGAATCAGCAGAGCAGAAGTGACAGATTTAATTATTGCTTAGAGCTAGGAAGGGGAACTAATTATGGGGTTCATGAACCACATGCCATTCTTCTCCTTAAGCATGTGCTTCGATTCTGGATCAAGCTCTGCAAATGCAGTAGTACCATTCAACAGATTAAAAAAAAAAAAAAAAAGGAAAAAAAAAGCTATTCAAAATTTGGAAATAAAGTCTCATCTTTGAATAAGGAATAGTCAATATTCTGTTTTAAAAGCCATGTTCAATTGACTCAATACCATGAGTTAGAGAAACTTTCTTTTACATAGATAAGCACTAAAAATGTAGTTCTCCAAACAATAAGAGCACAATGAAGTTCACTGGATGTGAATAAATGAAAGATTGCAACAGAAAGCTGTGGTAATTGCAGCATAAAGCATATAGCTATATCAAGTGATTAGGAGCCCTATTCATCAGAAAGTATCTGTAGCTGGGAAGCCTGAGAACGCTGTTCGTCCTAGCTCTCTCCTGCTTTGGTCTGTCTACCAGAGCAAGCAATACAGTTCAAAAAGATGTTTTTGTGGCCACCAACTGCAAAGCTACTAGCGGTGGAAAAAACCTATTCCTCAGTTTCTGCCTTCTGTCCCATTTCTCTGCTTTGCATCTCCTTTTCCGTCCTAATTTTATTCTTGTTCAATAAGACTGTCAATGCCATTTATTTGAGCTTCACATTAAAATCATGAGCCTTGTGGATTAATCCCACAAACACAGAACTCTTACCCTCATTAGTGGGAGGGAGAAAGAGGAAAAAACCCCACACATACTTCTTTTGAATCACATCGTTCAATGAATTGCATAATTTTGGTGAGTTTATGGCTAGCTTATACAGATGAAGAGACAGGTATCATTTCAGAAATGAAAAGAAAAGGAAGGAAAAAAAACCCTCTGAGCTATACTATTGGGGAAAAAAAAAAAAGGAATTAGTGGATGTAAGAGAGGAGAAGTCTTTCATTCCTAGCCAGTGGTTTTTAAAATTAAAATATCAATGTGTTGTGATGTCTGTTTTAGCATAATTTTAAAAATCAACACATTTGCCCCTTTTCCTAAAAATACTACAAAGAAAGAGATAAATAAGTCTGCCCAGCTGACCTCGTACACCATTCTGAAAAACAATCAGACCTTCTACTCTCCTGACTTTGAAAATTTTTAAAAAAGCAGAACGTGATGCTTATGGCTGGAAAAGATCTAAATATACCCCAGTTATAACCATGTTCTCCTTCCACACCACCAGTAATTTTGTCAGAATTAAAATAAGTGTGTCCAAACCCCAGAAATGTAGGCTGATCCCTGGGAGGGCTCACTGGACAATCACAAATGCCATCATCATCCAAGACTATACCACCAGCTCTGTTTGGCTGAAATTCTGTTCTCTGAACGCAGCCAAAACCAAGGTCTATTGCATCAATAAAGTCCAAAATGCACCCTATCATGAAAATCAGTGTCCGGGTTTCTGTATCAAGGGAGACTGTATCTGCAGAGAACCAGGAGCACTGTACATCCAAGATAAGGTAAAAACAGGATTTTATTATTTATTTTTTTGTAATCAAATTATGGTATAGCTCTGTAAAAGTGACATCCCTTGCCTGGAATTCTAGTGCAGTTGGATCAGAAGAAAACGCACTTTGTCCCTAGACACACAGCAAAGCAGAGAGGAGCTGATCTTCAAAAACGACGCTGTATCTGAAACATTACCTACATGTTGCATTAGCACTCATACCATACGAATTTTACAGCATCTGCTATCCATGGTAATAAAGTGTAATGTCTATAGAAAGTCACTAAGGTACTAGTGGTCACGAACCTTGCAGAACACATGCCCAACTGATATCTCATAACAGAGATATTATGATTGTATAAATAACCTCAGTGGAGCATGAGGAGTTGAAAAGGCGCCATGGGCAGGGGCAGCCAGTCAGCACTGCCGAAGGACAAAGGGAGGATATACTTTTGGTGCACAACACTTCTGATCCCAGGAGGCAGAATCAGCTGGATTTATCTGACAACCCCTGCCAGGCTGACATGGAAATGACCATTTAATTATCTGAGGTGTCCCTCTCAAGACAGGACATGATTGGCATTTGCATCTGCATCCAAAACCACAGCTCCAGAGGAATACAGGGCATTTGGAAGTGGAAGTCACGCAGAAGTGAGCTCACCACCTGGGAGGAAGGCTGACTTTGTGAATCCACCATCTTCTGCTCTCACCGCAGGGCAATGCAAAAGAAATCCCTTCATGGGATACTTGAAACAGGAGTCATGGTTAAGTATAGACCAGAAGCGAATTTGTCATTGTTTTATTTATACCCTTTTGCTCTCAATCTTGCACTTGGATGTCCGCCCTGAAGTCTTGCTTAACATAATTTTGCAGTGTTTCACCACCCAGCCAGTCTGGTGCAGTGGAGAGACAAGATGAAACAGAGTATAAACAGCAGGTTCTCTGTAGATAGGAAAGACAAAGATGGGTGCACAGGGTGTCTTGAGACATGGGTCTCTCCTCCGGCAGGGTCACAGAAGCCCAGAGCTGGCAAGCAGTTCCTTACTATTTTCAAAGGGTCACTGGGGGATGGACGGAAAGGGAGGACTTTACTAGGAGGGAAAGGACTCACCCAAACAGGGCCAAATATTCCTCTCCTGCAAGAACCAGATGGCAAAACAATACTCCATAGTTCTGGGCGAGCCCTGGGTTTTCAAACAGGCTCCAACTCCATGTTTGGTTGTTACAGGGAAGGTAGAAGGTCATTTTTCACTGCCGTGGGGAGTGTGCCAGTTTATCAAAGCTACCCTTGGGGAAGTTTGCTTGTGAAGGTTTACAAAAGACATGACTAAGTATGCCAGTGGGTGTAAGAGGAGTGTCTAGTTGACTGGTATGAAGAAGAAATTGCTGTGTTTTTTGTGTAAAGTCTAAATAACATTTATACACTACTAATCACAGAGCTAAAAATAATTTAAAATCACCCACCATTTTCTTCTTTTAAAACTCAAAGAAGCAAATTTTTATATTTTTTTTGAATGCCCTATTGCATTTTCCTAATAGTTCATCAGCAACTGGAAGCAAACATCTAGTCTACACTGAGGGCTAATAAAAAAACACTCAAGCTCCTTGACAATAATAGCAACTGAAATAATGGGAGCCACTGTCCAAACCAAAAGCTGAAGTAGGCATCCAGCCATGATGCCCAAAGGGTTTTTACTGAGAAGGGCAAGGATGCTTGCATATAAACATTAGAGCTTGCTTACTGTTGTAATAAATTGTATCTAAGAAAAAACAGAAATATGCCAGAAATAGGGGAAACAAGGAAGCACGTGAACTGGCTAGAAGGCAGTCCTTGAAGAATGAGCCTGAGCGAAACTAAGAGAAAGTTCCTCCTTTCTCCTAGTACAGTGGTATACCAAAGAGGAAGCAGCCACAAGGAGTATGAAATATGGAGTAAGAAGTCTGATCCTCACGAGCCTCACAAATACAACTGTTGACCTAATACAGATGATAAAAAAGGGGATTGTAATATGACTCACTGTGACACTTTTGAACAATTAGAATAAAAAGCTGTCTTGATTTGTAAAACTAGAGAAGTGGCTATGTTGTAAAATTCTGTCAGTTTGGAACACAGTGGCTGCAACACGAGGGAATATCACAAGCACAGGATGGACCAAGAGAACAAGTCACAGATCTGTAGGAGAAGTTAAATTCCATCACTTAAGGTTTGCCAGTTTGGAGGAACAAAGCTCCAGGGCACAAAACCCAGTCGGACAGTTATGGAAAAGACTTGGGAAGGTCCACTTCTAGGCTCTGAATGTGGCTACTGAATTTGTAATGTCTGGAAATTCCCATGGCAGAAGGTGTAGAAATCAGCAAGCCAAAAATCCTGAAAACATGGAGAAGCTGGAAA
The DNA here is from genome assembly GCA_002844005.1 of Limosa lapponica baueri. NCBI lineage: Eukaryota > Metazoa > Chordata > Aves > Charadriiformes > Scolopacidae > Limosa > Limosa lapponica. The sequence continues at coordinate 237,692 of KZ506146.1, read as the reverse complement.
GTTGAAACTGAACCACCTTTGTGGTTCAAATCTCAAATGCAGACAGTGACAGCAGAACATGCACCCATCCATCCTGAATGAAAACTGTTTTAAACACTAATCTGTTGAATTCACAATGAAGAACCTGGAGTAGAAAAAGGAGAAACTGAAATAGCCAGAAGTAGAGAATGAAATGCTGGTAATGTCATCTGCATTTTGGAACGAGTAGCATGGTACATTCAACATTTAGACTGAGGACGCTCCCAGAATTTCTAAATATAAGCAATGTCATGATTATTTCTCATTTAAGACTATAAACACTTTGCGTGCCTTTTATTTTAGAGCCAGCATAAGACTTTTCAAGGGCTCAGAAAAAATTGACAGTCCGTCCTCCTGAAATAACAGATGGGACAGAGCCACCCCTGCCTGCCGCAGGAAAGCAGGGAATTGCAATGGAGAGATCTAGAGGATCCACGCTGCTAATCGGGCTGCCTCCCGGGACTGATACCAGTCAGCTATCACAGCTGCCGGCACTGGGCATTCTACCAATAGTTTCCACTCCTACTTTAGGGGCAGCAGCAGTTTCAGACAACCTGTTTTTCCAAGTCCTAATATGGACAAAATTAGGGGAGGGGGGGTGTTAAGGGACATGTGCTTTGTCTTCCCAGCAGCCTGCTACCTTAGGCAATTTCTGCTTTGCCTGTGCTCACAGCCAGTCCAGTTTGCTGCTGGAAGCTGAGGACTCAATTTAAATTTTCTTCTTCTGCATTCTCAGAAGGTTCAGCAAAGACTACATTCACCAGTGTCATCTTGTAATTCTTCTGAAAGTTGGCGGCCTTGACTCTAAATGTATGAAGTCCACCTTAAGTCAGTCTTAATTCTTCTGCGGGGGCATCAGTACAATATCATTCTCAAAAAAGCAAACGGTTCACCTATAATGATCAAGACTTTTCTAATATGCTGTCCACGTTGTTCTTTTCAAGTTCCTTATGAAAGAGTTTGAGTGCAGTGAAATTCTTGATGTAAAAGGCTACTGTGAGATATTTCAATATGCTGGTGCAACATAAGAGTTATCAGCGTGCCAGAGTAGAGCTTGACTAGTTTGATCAGGAAACTACTGAAGAGCTGTGGAGTAAATAATGGATTTAAAAACAGGAACAGCTTTGAAGTGTGTATTGGCAGTTGTTCATTGTACAGTACTGTCAGAACACACATGGCATCAATATTGGCAGATAACACTGAAATTTCAGTAAATATTAGTGTTTTGAGCTAGAGTTATAAAAGCCTTATGCAGGGATATTTGTTACAGCTTTTCTGACAGATTATACCACTGTTGGCCAAGCCCACTAGCATAGAAACAACAGGAAAAAATGCAGAACCCTGCCCTACTTCACAGAGCTGCTATTAGCACAGCCCATTTAGATTCCGGGGTGTTGCAGCATTATGGGAGAAAAATGGTTTACCTATGTACCATTTTGCGTGTACATTTTCTATTGAGCCTGTTAAAAAAAATCTAAATTTATCTGTTGAACATTTGTTTTTCATTTTCTTTTCTAACTTCCATCACTTTGTTTTGCTTTGTACTGTTCTGTGTCTCCTGGTAGTCTTTTTTATTCAGTTACTTTTTCTCCATACTTCTTTTCTCCACCACTGCATTCTTCTCATTTCTCCTAAATTGCCAAACTCTCTAGATTGAGAATAGACAACTATTCCCAAACCTATTCACATTTTTGTATCTCCTTTCTTGCTGCTCCGAGCCTTTCCTTTCCTGTCTGTGTACCATCCTGCTTCCTCTCCTGAAAGAATTTTCTCCCTTTATAGGGGTGAGGGAGAATCCTCCACCAGCAGGCATTCATTGATGAGGAGGTAGGGAAATTAGAAAGAGTGACTGATCAGAGAGCTTTTATTCAGGATAAATGTAGGCCTTTAGCTATGTGTAAAACACCTCAATGAAGGAGATAATGAGTGCTTCAGGGCAGGGATGGTATCTGCCTGAAATAAGCATTTCTCCAGTGCTCAGTGCAAAAAAGCTGCTAACCTTGCAGAGACCTTAGAGTTGTTACAGCTCAAACCCAGGGAAGCTTTATAGGTTAAATCTTATATCTTGGACCCAACTGGGAAACAAAATCAAAGCTGCTGCATCCTACAAAATATCGTTTACAGGCCGATTGCAGTCCCAGCTGCTTATTCCCTTGTCCTGTGCAGTGAACTTTCAAAGAGTGCAAGTCAGAAGCAACCAGTGCTGTCATTTACCTTGATTTCATTCATTTGGAAGATCTAGATCCATCCTCACAAAAAGAAGTTAAAAGTCTCACAGTTAAGCCTGGTTAAAAAATTATGTTTAGGACAGCAACTGCAACTTGACCTTTCAAAGAAGAACTCAGAATCCAGCAGAAATCCTAGAGTAAGAATTATTTATATATATATAGTGATATTAATTTTTGTATTTGCTTCCCTTTCAGGGGTGGAAAGTGCATTTTTAAAGTTAGATAATTGCTCAGTTCCAAAAGGTAATATACCTCCTCCCTGCAAACCTGGAAAAACATTAAATTTGGCAATACGTTGCTGGAAAGCCTTAATTTGTTAGGGCTCAAAACAGACTCATCTTTTTTGTGCAGGGCAGCAGGCTCAGGGAGAAATCAGAAGCTCTCCTGGAGTGGCTCACAAGCAAAAGCTCACAGGATTCAATCCTGCAAAGCACTGACAGAATCTGGTACCCTATTTTGCTGCTTCAGGGTGCAGTGCTTAGCCACTGCCAGGATATGTCCAGGAACCCTATCTGTATACACCTGTATGTTTACAGTAGGCTGAACCTGCCATTTGAAGTCTGCTGATAAATGAGGAAATTTAGGCAGCTGCCCAAGGATGACATTTGCCAGGTTTGGGGGACCTGCTGGCTATTTAAGTCCCATCAAAGCATCTAGAAGCTTTGCTGCCTCAGTCTTGTTCACTTTTGAGGCAAGACACATGCATATATTCATATCTAAACCCCTGTCTATACCTAGTTATAATTTTCAGAGAACAGAATTTATTCCCATGACTCATTCCACTGATCTGTAGTGCAAGCTGCACTGAAACCTTCAATATTTCAGAAGTGATTATTTTGGTAAGATCACTGTTTCGTTTGTCTGTGTAACTTTTCCCAACCTGTTCTTTCCTCCTGCTACTCTTTCTTTCTTATCCATGCATGCTTACACCAACCCTTCCTTTCTCTATCCAGTTTTGAAAATGGTTTCCTTTTGAGTTTTTGTCCCCATGGTTTGAATTTTATGAGCATTCCCGTCATGTTTTACTTTCTTTTCTGGGGGGACACAAAAGAGAGAGAAAACAATTCAGGAAAAAAACAGTAATTACTTTATAACTTTACATACCTAGTGTCAGGTCATTTCTGGGGGGAAGGCAGAAAAGATAGAAACTCCCCAGAGTTTTCTGGGTTTTCTAGACCATTTCAATACACAGCACAGTAAAGCAGAATTACTAGAAGTTCTTCTGAAAGTGGAAGTCATTTCCCAACCAGAAAAATAGAAAAGAATATCAGCTCTGGCAAGTTAAATTTAATAAGCCCAGCCAAAAAAAGATTCTGAAGAACAATTTGCTAACGGCATAAAACCAATAATAAAATGTTTTTTAAGCACATCTGAAACAGGAAGTCTGCCAGAAAGTCTTTAGGGTTGGTAAGTAATCGAGGTACGAAGGGGAGCTCAAGTAAGATCAGACTGTATACCAGCAAAGTGAGAAGACCTCTTTACATAGGTGTTCACTGCGGAAGAGCTTTTGGAAGTTCCTAGGCCAAAACCTTTCTTTACAGGGAACAAGCCCCTTAAAACTGGTGAGACAACAGTTGACCCACTTCTATGTGTGGTCACTCTTCAGAAGTAAATGGTCACTCTTCAGAATTCAGAGAGATCTCTAGTGGATCAATGCAGGGAAATGGAGTGTTCAACATAGTCCTTGGTAATTTGCATAAGGCTGAATAGTGAGGTGACAGTTAATCACACTACATTATTTAGGGTAGTAAAACCAAAGGGTGACCGAAAAATTGCAGAAGGACCTCAATTCTGTGTGATTGGTGATAAAAGTGTAGATGAAATGCAATGCTGATAAATGCGGAATCTGGAATAAAAACAAACAGTCCTAACTACACATTCCCAGGGATGAGCTTTAAGTTAGCTGTTACCACTCTGAGATACAGCTGCTGCAACTGGAGAAACCGTGTACAGTCCTATAAAAACATCAGCCTAAAGTGAATAGAATATTACGAATTATTAGGAAAATGAAATGAAAGAGAGAAATCCTATTGCCACTGGGAAAATGTGCCTTATCTTCTAAGCCCCAAGGGACTCACCTGAAGTAGAAAACATATAAACAAAGGTGGTAAGAAAGATAATTGAAGGTACAGGACAATATCTGTGTGAGAAACAGTAAGTAGGCTGGGATAACTCAGTTTGGAAAAGAGATAGCTTAGAAGAACATGACAAAACCCGTACCATCATGTGCCACACTGAGAAGAGTAAAACAGGAAGGGTTAATCACCCCTACTAGTTAATGAAAGAAGAAGAGAGCAGCAAATGAAATGTTGGAGTGCCAGATTAACGCCTCAAAAATAGAATATACTTTAATACAAAATGGGTAATTAAGTTATGGAATGAACTGTTAGAATATATTGCAGATGTGAAAAGCCTGAATAAATTAAAAAAGCAATTAAACAAATTCATGGGACATCTCACCACCCCTAACATTTATTAGAAACAAAGGTATAATTTCTATCCAAGTTCCTAAACTTCAAACCAGGAAAGGCTGAGAAAAGAACTGGAAAACGTATCCTCCAAACATTGCCATCTTACACTCCTGAAATATATGTTTTCATCTACATTTAGAAAAATATACCAGGCTGACTGGTTAGGCCCAGCAGAGTAATTTTTCTGTTCTCATCCTAGGAGAGCTATGCTCTGAGCAGAAGTCCTGCACAGTTCAGCATGGAGGCACGGGGTTGCCAAACCAGTCACCAGCAGCATGTGTAAGGAGAGCAAAAGAGGGCCAGAAGGTTCCTCGTCTTGTGCTGGGACTGTACAGAATCTGTACCCAAGCCTAAGAGCTCTCTGAGCCTGGACATTCACCCAATAGGGTCAGAAGCCCTGACCACCGCTCTGACTATGGGTTCATTTCACTCAGTAACGTAGGTTTACCTTGGAGGAGTTCTGGGACCATAAGAGGGAGGATAAAGTCTTTCCCACTTGAAAAGAATCCCTTCTACTCACAGAGCCATTGGACAGCAGAGTCCCTTATTTTTAGGTAGGTCTTCATACACAGCTAGTGTGAAAGCTTTTGAAAGAGAAATCATTGCCCCTATTCTGGAATGGAAAAGCCTCACCAAAGTCCATAATATTTTCTTCCCTTCATTTGCCTTACTCCCAAGGCCCATCAGATTTATTCTCTCAGTAAAAGAATATTTGAGAAGATTGAGAAAACTGGTGAAGAAAGCTATTTCCATTTTAAGTAGAAGAAATAAGCAAGACAGAAAAATGTTAAAATTAAAAACAATTAAGTTGGATTTTTCCAGACTAGTAAATCACCCAAATTGACCTACTTTTACCTTGTATTTGTTTACAAGTTCTGCAGAACTCTTCACTTGTGTGGATTAAACATGCTTCACTGACTTTTTTGTTCTATTTAACAAAAAACCACAATCTGCCCTGGCAGCCTAGTATATGTGACCATTCCTACAATATTTCCTAGCAGCACTGCTTATATTTTGGTAATAATAATGATCTGCATTTTCACTGTTCTTTTCCTTCAAAATACAAAGTGTCCTATTTAAATTCTCAAATGATCCATTAAAGGAAGCAAAAAAGAATGCTGTTGGAATTACCACATTGGAAAGGATCTTTGGAGCTCATCTGGGCCCACTCAAGCAAGATCAGCTTTGAAGTTACATCCAAGTTAAAAAGTTACTCAGGGACTTGCCCAGTCAACTTTGTCATGTCTCTGAGAATGGAGATGCCACAGACTCTCCAGTTACCTGTGCCAGTATTTGACCCCCCCTCAAGGCAGGAAAGACTTTTTCTGATACTCAGACAAACGTTCCCATGTTGCAACTTGTGTCTGTTGCCTCTTGTACTGTTACGGTGCACAGCCAGGGAGAGTCTGGCTTCACCTTCTCTGTACATTGCCAGTAGGTAATTTAAAACAATTAGATCCCCCCGCTTATTCTCATCTTCAGGATGAACAAACCCAGTTCTGTCAGCTTCTCCTTATACGACCTATGCTCCAGCCATCTGGTGCTCCAAGAGTCTCATTCCAGTATGTTAATGTCCATCTTCTACAGGACCCAGTCCTGTGGGCAGGGTCTTACAAGCACCAAGCAGAAAGCAAGAATCACTTCTCTCAACCTGCTGGCTACACTCTTGCTAGTACAGCCCAGGATGTGGCTGACCTTCAGGATGCTCTGCTGACTCATGCTGGAGTTGTTGTCTGCTGGGACACCTAGGAATTTTTCTGTAAAACTGCTTTGTAGCCAGTTGGTGGCCCATCTGTCCTGCTGCTTGTTCTGTCTCAGGTTCAGGAATTTGCATCTACCCGTACTGAACTTCCAAATGTTTTTGCCAGACTCTTCTCGAGCTTGTTGAGAGTCCTCTAAATGGCAGCGTTGCCCTCCAGCATACTAATTGCTCCCCTAATTAGGTACCATCTGTGAACTTGCTGAGAGTGCATTTCATTCCATTGTCTAGGTGAATGAATGAATGAATGTCGGTGCCAGTATTGACTCCTGATAGATGCTACTAGAAAGCAACCATCAGCTGGTGTTTATACAACTGATCACAACTCTTGGAGCCTGGTGGTATGGCCAGTCGTCCACTCACTTTGTAGTTGACTTCTCAAACCCACGTCTCGCCAATCTGGCTGCAGGGATATCATGTAACAGGCCTTGTAGAAGTCAAGGTAAATAACCAGTGCTCTTCACCCACCATAACAGCCATCTCCTCAGAGTAAGCTCTCAGATTGTTTAGCCACAATTTGCCATATGTGAATCCATGCTGGTTGTTCCCAATTGCATTCTTGTCCTCCATGTGCTTGGACATGGTTTCCTGAAGGGTTTTCTCCAAAATCTGTCCTGGGCACTAAAGGGAGGTTTTGGAGGAAATAGTTCCCCAGATCTGCCTTCCTGCAGATGAATACAACATTTGCCTTTTCCCAGCCCTCAGGAACTTCTCCTGATCCCTAGGGACCTTTTGAAGAAGATACAAAGCAGTCCTTGCAGTGACCTCAGCCAGCTCCTTCCACATCCTTGCTTCTGTCTTCTCTGGTCTTAATGTATATCCAATTTGCTTATTTGGTCACTAAATCAATCTTCCCAGGTTCTGCCTGGGACACCTGAAGACAGAACTTCCAGTAAAGACCAAATCAAAGAAGACACTAAGTTTCTCAGCCTTTTCTGTGTGCTTTGTTACCAGTTCTGCTGCATCATTTCACAGACCCACATCTTCCTTAGGCCTCCTTTTGCTGCTACTTTCGGAAGCTTTCCTTATCCTTCCCATTCCTCACCAATTTGAAATCCAGCTGAACTCTGGCTTCCCTAATTCCTTGATTGCATGGCCAATGCTCTGTACTGCTCCCAGGTAGCCCTCCTTGGCCTCCCCTGCCCTCTCTTTTGGTATCGGAGCCCAGGCTGGAGCTCCCTGCCCATCTGTGTGACTGCCTGGGCCATGGGCTGAGCTGAGCCCAGGTCTGGGGAGGTTTTCCTTGGAAAGTAGCATCCTCTCCGGGTGCCTTTCCCCTTCAGGGCAGTCTCCCATGGGAACCTGCCAAACAGTTCCCAGAACAAGCTGTTGAACCCTCTATTTTCATTTGCTCTTATCATTCTGAAAACTTCCCATTTTTGCCAGAAATATTTGTTCATTTCAGACAAAAGATCTGTAAGAAAGGAAGATTAAGTGTAAAAAAAAAGAAATTAAAATGAAACTTTTTTCTCTATCAAAGTCAATTTAGATGTCTCTGAACTTTTACAAGGAGCCATAGTCACTAAGTTGTGTTCACTGACTAAGCTGAAATTAAAGGTACTGGAGTAGCAATGCTTAATGATTATTTACTAAAAATAATGTAAATTATTTGTAATTTTAAATATTAATTTGTAAATAATGATCCATGGCTAAGTCTGACAATATGGCTGGGAAATAAAGTCAAGGGAGATTACAAAAAAAACCCTCCCAACTCAGCAACTCATAAATTTTGCTTGCTACCTGTCAATATTTGTTTCACTTTTCAGCAGACCTAGTCTCGCCTCCTTTGCAACTCACAGGGCTGCCTAATTTAAACATTCTGTAGTCATGTTTTTCAGTCTGAATCATGAGCCTGTGAGATGTCCAATTACTGCTTCTTTCATTTTATTCACAAAAGACAAGCAAGAGGGAGAATACTGGTTTGTTTTTTTTTTTAATCCCACCTGTTATGCTAAGAGAAGTTGAATAAATGTTTGACAGGTAAAAATATAAATGATGAACCTCCAAATTAAAACACTATCAGAATTAAATTCACATAAATTTGTGAGAGTTTGGGCAAGTACCAGAAACTGACAGCATTTTGCTTTTTCTTTGACGTGTACAGTATGCTCAAAAAGCCTCCATTAAAACGCCATGTAATTAACTTAGGATACAAGGGATAAAACGGTGAAGAGAACAACGAAGATAATTTGTCATCAGGATTTTCATTAAAAACCCCAGTATTATAGGAATCATTTTCAGCAGTGCTTTGCCCTGATTACTGCCTGTCAGATAGTGCATGGGGACTGAACAGGATATTTGAATGGGGAGCATTTGCAGAATCTCATCCTACATCAGCATTGTGAACGGAAGTGGCTTATCTACATTGAATGTAATTCATCATCTATATTTTAATATTCCAAACCCCGAAGATTCAGCTCTGATTTTAACTTCTCCTAATGTTACTATTTTCCAGTAAATGTTACATCGATAATAGCTTTTCCTGACATGCATTGCAGTCTCCCTCTCAGACAGGGAGGAAGATCAATGTGCTTCAAAATCACAACAGCCATTAACTTGTCACTTTTTTTTCCCAGACCTTGTAGTTGTTCACTAAATAGTGTTGTATTGCACAGGCACACAAACATTATTGGCCACAAAAAGGAGAGAACCAAGTTTGATTTCAGTCTCTGAATTGACCTACCACCTGCACAGCATTTAGGCTATGTTCTTATCCAGCCTTCACATTTTTATTTTTTCAAAATGTTCCCCTTGTAAAGCAGACCACTTTGGAGTCTGGAACATGTTTTAAAGTCACGACTAAGCACTAATCCACTAACATGTTAAAGTGGCACTTGAGAATTTGGCAGTATCACTTTAAATAATCTCTTAGCCTACTGATGCCTCTCTCAGTATCCTGTGTTTCCACACATAGCTGATGAATAAAATTGTTTGAACTAATCTTTGTCTGTACTTTACTTCACACAAGTATTTCTTGCATGAAGAGCAACGGATGCAACATGCACGGCTTACAGTAAGGAAACTAATACAACATCAAAATTTCAGTTTCTATAACATTTTTCCTTCAAGTTATCTAAAAGTATTTTTATAAACAATCCTACCTTAAATCTGAGAGTGACTTTATGGTGGAATAAAGACTGTATTACAGAAATTACTTTGGTCACTTTTGGCCAAAGCAATGCAGGAGTTCAATGTCACACATGGGGGGCAGGGAGGAGGTAGTAGAGGAGATCGCCCCTACAGCATACATGAGATATGCAACATTACTGAGAAACAATAAGCTGCAATACTGTACAGTGTCTTGTAAAATCATATTAAGTGAACACAGAGGTAATTGGATATTGCTTTGAGTCCTTTTCACTCATTGGCAGGAAGTCATGATTTGTTCTCTGTAAAAACCTGACTGAATAATGTCTGTGCTGCACATCGCTGTCTTTAAGGCATGTAGGCAAAGTACCTTTTATGGTTTAGAAATTATTAGGGGATCAAGATCTGCCTAGCTCCTTGAGCTGAATAGTGGCTAAAACCAAAGGACTAACCTTTCAATTGTCCCTCTTTGAGCAGGGAAAATGAAGGTGGGGGTTGTCCTGATCCTTAAACAGTGTTTCAAACAAAAAAGCAGCAGTCTCTAGCATTGTGCTTTAAAAGTTGTGTTGGTTCACTAATTTTCCATCAATTCCCAGCTTTCTTAAGAGCTGTCCCAATATGCTGCAGCTATCAGGCTCAAACCTGCTTTGCTTGTATCTTCTGTCATAATAACATTATGAGATGACACATACATTCATTTGGCTGTAAGGAATGCTTAGAGAAGTCAGGTTAAGAAAATGACTCAGTTGCCCTATTTAGGTGAAAAATTCTTCTGAGTATGCAGTACACTAAGCCATTCATTAAATAGCAAAACATGCCACCTCTCTTTCTTCTCTCTGTTCTCATTTTTCCATACCCAGTTTCCTGGTCCTTCTATCATTGCATGTTTTCCTTCTCCCAACCTGCTGATCTCTTTTCTCCTGTTTGCTACTCCCATACTTGCTCTTCCTCCTGTTCCTCTTCACTCTTCCCATACTCTTCCCATACTCTCTCCTATACTACTTCTTCATAACACTGCCGGTCAATCCCAGCTTCTCCCTTTATTCACATCCAACCTCCTTCTATTTATACTGATCCACTTCATGAAGCATACATACGTGGCAGGAAACCAGCAGCTTTCCCATTTTCCATTACTTCATGTAGGGAAAATCTGTGCCATTACATAGAGTTTAAACCTAGTTTACAGCAATGCCCTATTCACCAGGTGCTCCAGAAGCAAAGGGCCACCATTTCTTTGAATGTCCTGCAGCCTACAGAGCTATTCTAGCCAAGAAAAGGCCCTGTAAGTGACATGTGTGACAATGGCTCCATGGTAAACAGTAGGTCTTACTCTTTCCTAAGAATCTTCAAGACTGATGGATATGTAAAACAAGTTATGTTGGGTCAAACTTCACAAAATGTGTTTTTTCCCTCCTCTCCAACTGCTAGATTTGCCTTTTTAAATTATTAAAGGTACTCATCAGAGCCAGTTCCACTGGGCAAGGCCTGGGGCTTCTGAATACAATGATATCACAGGCATGAAAGCATTTCTTTTCTGCCACAGAATGGAACCTAAAATAAAAAGTAGAAAATCTAGAGACAGAACATTAGATTTTTCTCTTTGATTTTTCTTCCTTAGATGTAAAGCCCATTAAATAGGCCAGTATGTAGGCAACCTCTTATTTAACTAGAATTATGGCAATTGCGTCCACTCGACATAAAAACATAGCAAGTAGTAATGGCTAATTATTTTAATGGACTTATTTTCCAATCAATATTTATAACTCCCAGATATTGATTTTAACTCATATCCTCAACAATATAAACAATTATTGCTAAAAGGCTGAGTAGTTGCTTATAGTGGAAAACATACACATAGGAGAGAGGAATTATTCAAAATTACATGCATTCTGCAACACAGAAAGTCTATTAACACACACAAATTAACAACCTGCTATGTGTTTCCAGTCAGAGCACCACGATAGTATGTGACTGGTAATCTAGAGCATAAATAAAACTGAATTTGCTATGCTAAAGTGCCACCATTGGTATTCCTACATTTACTGTATCTTGCATAAATGCACTAGTCTAAGAGGAAGGTGGTTGAATGATGCCTACTTACATTTAGCTGTTATCCATTATATACCAACTATTAGCCATCATCACAAGGCCTATATAAGGACATTAATTTCTGTGCTTAATTCTTTCCACTTAGTTGGCTCTAAAACTTTAGGTAACATCTGACACAGGAACTTACACTGAAATTAGGAAATCTGAATGTGACCTTCTCTCCCCAACCCATTCCCTCAGCTTCTCCTCAAGGCCAAACAACAGGGTAGGTTATAAGGATAACCCAGCCGCCAAGCATGTCCAAAAGTATGTCAAATGCATAAAGAACCTTGAGAAGGACTTCCTCCAAATTCATCTCCCATTTTCAGTATAGCCACACCAGTTCTACATGCAGGGCAACACCATGGCTGCAGGGACATAACTTGCTGAAATTAACTTAATTATGTATTGTCTCACCTTTCTTTATGGATGCTGCTGATATCAGCCAAAGATGACTCTCTGAAATCCCATCCTTGGAAAAGGCACAGAGAAGGACTTCCATACAACACTTCTGGAACAAATCTGTCTTGCTAGACTCTGGGTTATAATAAATCTGAAGCAATTTCTGCTCACTAGGTAAAAGTAGGGCAACAGAAACATGATTGTTAGCAATGTGACAAAATACATTTAAACCTTTGGCAATTAATGAAAACCACTAGTTTCTTAGACCAATGCTGCCTTTGTATGAGTTCCCAAGTACCACAAAGTGATACTTTTCACTGGCTGGTGATGTAAATAAACGTGGTCCTGGTGCACCTGGATGTAATACTGCCCTTGCTGCCTCTGTGCTGACAGACTTCGCAGCACCTAAAGTCATCTGTGCAACAGGGAGGCTTTGTCCATTCCATGAAAACCTGGGGGTAACTTCACTTTTTTTTTCTTATTTCTTTCTTTTTTCCTTTTTTTTTTTTTTCTTCTGGCAATATGTGCAACTTCCAGGAATTAGAGTGCATGGGCTAGAGGAACAGTGACATGCTTTTCTATAAATCTTATGGTGATCACGATAGGAAAGTCATACAGTTGTGGTCTCCTCTTTCACAGCAGGAATGTGAAGAAACTACAAAATATTGCAATATACACCAATATCACTGAGAATAGAAAGTGACCCATGGGACTTTTTTTTTTTTGATCTGAAAAGTCAATAAATGTCAAATAATTACAATACTAGTAACTTTTCCCAGCACAGCCAGTAATGAAATTGTGCTTTAGATGCAAGACAAATGCAAGCCATATTTTAGCCATGTTTTGGAATTAGCAAAAGGCAAGGTTCTCTAGAATTATTTATTGTCACCATGGCATAATCTAAAATTTTAACTTTTCTGTCTTCCAGATACATTTCAGTTACTCTTTTCTTTATTTACTTATTTTACTTCTTGCCATGTTGTCCACATTCTCTGGATAGAGTTCAGTTTAAAAACATCTCTGTTTTAGTTTACAACAGAAGTCCAATATACACTTATATGCTTCCTAGCATGAAACATTAGTGTTTTAAAACATATACTGATGCTTTGAACTATCACAGAACTGATTGTGAAGGTGTTCAGAGCTTGTCTGAACCTGGGCTACCCAGGCTGGGTCCTACTGCTTTACCCATCCAGATGAAAGTACAGTTAAATAATAAAGGTAACATTTTTTTACCACTTACTACCCATGTGTGTGTGTCTGTATATGTATCCACGTATATACACTAACTATACATACATATGCAGTCTATACATAATTTTATTACAATTAACTTAATGATCAACTAATTTGATCACACTTTCTTTTTTGGCTTGAATCTGAGATATCTCCATTCTGTTAATACTGGATAGTGAGCTGTAACTTTTCTTTCTCCCAGAAAGAAGGAAAGATAATTTAGAACCCCAGTTTCACTTGACATTGCTCATTAAGAGTGAAAAAGTAAATCCTCAAGGCTTGTACCTATGCTTGGTACGGTAATTATGAGAATGAAAAGAACAGCAGTTTGCTCTAAGTTTCAGAATCAATTCAGGCTGATAACATCTGAAATCGGGAAGGCAGAACTGACATATAAAGCCAGTATACAGCAATCAGAAAAGATCACCCTGTGTCTGACTTCAAAAAAGGTACGCAAAGCCCATGCTGCCTACAGCAGGCGACAGCCATTGTCTGGATAGTGAAGATAATACAGTCCTTCTCCTTCGAGAAAGCAAAGCTGCACACACCACCACACCCAGACTCTGAAGGGAGAGAAAGGCAAGGGATTGATCTGTGTAAAGGAAGAAGGAAAACTACTTGCTTAGAAGATGCAGAAATACACACCCATGTTGCCTGACACAGGAAAGAAGAAAGGGTGCTGAATGCACCTATGTTCTTCTACTAGCAGCAATATCCACAGCCAAGAGAAAAAAACATCTCAAGAAAAAAAAGTGGAAAGAGTCAGAAAGCAAAATAAAGCCAGCCAATCCAATGCAACAAAAACTGAGGCAGATTTTTAAAGGAGTTCAGCACCCATGGTAAAGGTTCTGTCCCACCAACAGGTCTTCTGAGCTCCTGGAAATGGTGGGGGATAGAAGAGGAACAAGAGAATGGTTTCGAAAGCTTAGTGAGGGTGCTGATGGACTACCTTACACTGCACCCTAATGTGGTGTCTCAGCCTTTGCACTGGGCCCCTGAGAACATCCATGTGTGTTTCAGTGTCTCATGTTCGGTATTTATGTAATTCACAGAATCACAGAATGGTAGGGGTTGGAAAGGACCTTCAGAGATCATCTAGTTCAACCCCCTTGCCAAAGCAGGTTCACCTAGAGTAGGTTGCACAGGACTGCATCCAGGTGTGTTTTGAATATCTCCAGAGAAGGAGACTCTACAACCTCTCTGGGCAGCCTGTTCCAGTGCTCTGTCACCCTCAAAGTAAACAAGCTTTTCCTCATGTTGAGACAGAATTTCCTGTGTTCCAAGTTCGTGCCCGTTGCCCCTTGTTCTGTTGCTGGGCACCACTGCAAAGAGTTGGACACCATCCTCTTGACACCCACCCTTTAGATATTTATGAACATTGATGAGATCCCCTCTCAGTCTTCTCTTCTCCAGGCTAAACAGACTCAGGTCTCTCAGCCTTTCCTTATAAGAGAGGTGCTCCAGTCCCTTGATCATCTTTGTAGCCTTCCGCTAGACTCTCTCCAGCAGTTCCTTGTCTTTCTTGAACTGGGGAGCCCAGAATTGGACACAGTACTCCAGATATGGCCTCACCAGGGCAGAGTAGAAGGGGAGGATAACCTCCCTTGACCTGCTGGCTATTCTCTTTTTAATGCACCCCAGGATACCGTTGGCTTTCTTGTCCACAAGAGCACATTGCTGGCTCATGGTCAACTTGTTGTCCACCAGGACTACCAGGTCCCTCTCTGCAGAGCTGCTTTCCAGCAGGTCAGCCCCTAATCTGTAGAGGTGCTTGGGGTTACTCCTCCCTAACCAAAGTCTCTGGACAATTCAGAAGCAACTTTCCTACCTGATGTCCATGTATATTTTGCGAGCATGTATGGAGAACCAGAGATGATCTATTTCACTGTTCAGTGTGTTCATAGGTTCACAGCACGAGAGGGTTTGGCTAGACACCCTTATTATCATACAATGCCATGTGAAGCACTTCATAGGGTGACACAGCTTATTGTAGATTTAGGGGGTTGCAATTAATGGGATCCAGCCCCGGGCACTGTGAGTCCTGAACTGCGTTGCTGTGATGCTGACCCGAGCACAAGTACACAGGCAGGGCTGAGCAGTATGGACACTCATTCCTGCCTTAGCTGACTGGGTTCCTCCAAGTAGACTGTGAGTCCATAAATCTCTACAGAGAAGATGTGCTCAGTGGGGAACTGAGCGGCTGACAAACAGCTGAATGGAAACACCCCTTGGAGAGGCTAGTACATCTATGCAGAGCAGAATGTGGGCACAGCAGTGTAAAGCCAGCATCATCTCCTGCCATGGGCCGTATTATCAGCTGCATTGGAATCCTTTGCTCCAGAAACACCTACTAAACAGCCCAGTTCAAAGTATATACAAGTGAACATTACTAAGCAGTGCACTCATTATTGCAGGGTGGGTTTTTCAGTACAATGCCTTGGCATTTCATAATGCTATCTGACCAATTTCCCAAAAGAAGAATAACAGTAACACAGAAATAAGTGGTTTTGCTAAAGGTACAGTGATTATGAAGGAAAAAACCACCATAAAATCCAGACACATAACAACTGCTTGGGGTGTTTCCTGGCTTTAAATTGCAGATCTCCTCATGTCTAATATCCTGGATGCAGAAGACAGTTAAGGGATATCTAATATCCTGGATGCAGAAGACTGTTAATGATGATCATAAAATAAAATACTGAAATGACTATTCAATTCCTATTCTCTGGCAGAAATAGTGATGTTGGTTATTACTGGCCTTTCATGCTTCAATAAAAGCCTTTAAAATATCACCTCTGACTTGACTGATGTGCTTTTGAAGTAGTTTCTTTAATCAGAATACCTCTACTGCCAGTGTACTACAGAGTTCCTTTCAGAGTTCCTGGCTTTTGTATTAACAGGTTTTCTTTCCTGAGGTTTTCTTCTCTCCTGTGGCCAAGGTCTGGAAATGCTACTCTATGCATGTGTGCAAGGGCACAAGGCTCCTCTCAGTGACTTTATTCAAGCTCCCTTATTTAAGAAAACAAACACTGGGATTAATTAATTCTCATACATGACTTTCGAGCTGAGAAACTACAGTTCTTCCCCTACTTCTGTTAATTCTACTAGTAAAAGTTATTGCCATCTACTGGTAGAGAATTTGAACAGTAATTTTGTTGAGGGTACACATTGAAGCAGAGAATGGATCTTTCTTTCTTGTGACAATGGTGGCCCGACCTTTCACAGTACATACATGGTAAGGCAGACAATCCACTTGGATATTACAGCAACAGACTTCTGACTCCAGAGGACAAAAAGAGACTAATCAGTCCTGTTCAGCATCTGGGCTCCTCCTCAGGTGTCCAGGCCATGTTATCTTCTCCTTATACTTAATTTTTCTTTTGGAGGAATTGTCAGGGATTTCCTAGTGAATCACCAAACTGAACTCTTCAAACTCCTTAGGCATTTCCATAGTTGGGATTATGGAGCATTAGTTATCTACTTGCAGGTTAAGCTCCATGAGCTGCTGAGAGCACTTCCTAATTAACTCTTATGTTTCTAACTGGTTGACTTAGAGACTACATTGTAGTCTAAACCAAAATTTTGTCTCCTGTGTAGCAAAGGTTTGACACATCCTCATTGATCTCTATTTACTTAAATAAATTAACAACCAAATAATGTTAAGTAAAAGAAAACCAGCCCCAAAATGTTAGCATAAGCCAGCTTCAGTCTTTAGAAGGGGGGAAAAAGGTGAATGAATGTTTAAATATCAGTGTGAACAAAAAAAATGTGCATGAGTTTACATATTGCTGCATGCTTAATATCACAACTGAATGCGAGTCTGCTGGACACAACCACACTACAGCCACTTCTGCTACCTTTCTTGTGTTTAAAGTACTTAAGACTTGGGGAATAGCAAACACTCACTTTGCACACAATATTATGCTGGTTTGACAGCTTTACTCCTCCCTGTTTTCCACACGCTGCCCCACGGCTGCGCCAGCAGAGCGGGTTGTGTGAACACTCTCTAAAACGCTCAAGGCAAAATGAGCCAGTTTATTTTAAGTGGTGTGAACCGTGGATGTGGACTGGCCTGGCTGAGTTTGCAAGTTTCAGGCTAAGGAGCAATCACGCGAGCCACTCCGTTAGCAAAACCGCAGGGCCAGCACTGCCAGCTGGCAAGTGGCAGTGACAGTAGAAAGCATGAATGAATGTCTTTAAGCAGAACAGCTGGAGCCTAGAAGATGCATCCCTCTGCAGCTGTAGAACTTCTGCCTCAGTGTCCCTTAAGTGTGGGAAAGACTAACCCCAAAATGAAACAGATGTGACAGGGAAAGTTTCTGTTAGTAGCTGTAAAAAAAAAGTTACAATATGGTACTTCTATCCATTTGATATAAGATATACTTGAAAAAGAAACAAACCAAAACAACAACCCAGCTACTAATCAGCAAACTGTTGTAAGTAGAGAAAGGAAAAAATTCTTACACCAAATCCTTAAATAGACAAACTACACTTTTCTGTGGTGTAAGTGCACCAACTTAGACTTTTCCCTAGCTTTTGGCACTAAAGAAACCCTCCAAAACCTTTGAACACCAAAGGTTAAATCTACCCTTAAATGTTGTTTCTGTACTGACAAAAGTTTTCAGAAAAGATTTGATTTAGAGAAATCACCATTGCTAGTACTTAACCTTAAGCATGTCTATGTAGAGTTTATAAGCTAAAGCATTAAGGAAACAACATGTCTTAAAATCCAGTGGTAGTTTGATGGACACTTTTTTCTGGCCTGATTGAACTGAAGCAGTTCCTGTCCCCTATGACGCATGTTCAGTTGCACCAGAGCAATGGTTTGGGGACTACAGTGCAAACCAGATGAGCGCATTGCTCTGCTTTATAAAGGATCTTGAGAAAAAAAGAAAGGAGATGGGTTATTTTCCAGGGTTGCTAATCCAGGTCAGTGTTCAGCCCTACAAAAAGCTGTATCAGCACAATGGGGGGGAAAAGAGGCAGAGACAGGTGTAGGTTACAGGCAGTGATGGGAGCTACCTAAAGTCAATTTTGCCACCAAGAACAATACCCATGGAAGTCCAAATTGGTGTTAGGCATGAGTTCTGCACCCCACTAGCTAGCATTTAATAATTTCTATTAATGCTAATACATGCATAAATTAAAAATGTTAAGTTAAATATTAAAAAAAAACTAAATAAATAATAATATTATAAACCTTGATTTAATACTCCTTTAAAACTGTAATCAAGTAAAACAAAAATGCATGTACGTATTACATATTTGTATTTTAACAAGTTTAAAGAACTTCACCTAAAAACATAGTATGAATTCTTATGCAGGAAAACCATCGCTTATGATTCTATGTGATTGGTCTGTTGCAGGAACTGTGGGATGGCATCATGGATGTGTATTTTTCTCTCATTTTATTAGATACACAATAAAGCTTTCAGAATATTTTTTAAGTGTCATAACAAAAACTCTACAGGAAGTAAAAAAATAACTGAAAATCACAGAAGTCTACTTTCTAAGGCCTGCCTCTGATCCCAGACATGACCATTAGCACAGAAACTGCGCTTATATTACAGATACGGAATAAGGAGTTCAAGCAACAGCTGCCAAAACACACGTTTAATGAAGATAAAGTAACAGAGTGCCGGAGAATATCAGCTAGTAAACTTCTCAGGTTTACTCATGCAAGACATCATCCTGTTGTGTAAATACACAAACACGCAGTGCCAGCCAAAAGCCATGTTAATCTAACATTGAATTAAAGGAAATTTTGACTTCTGGACTTCATGTTGATGCTGAGAGTGGCTCTCCCCGCTCCTGGTGCTCTGCCAGAGCTTGGAGCAGAGGGAGAGGTTAGGACCACCTGGTGTTTCCTAGGCTACACCACAGCTTGGGTTTGTATATTAAGAGCACATGGCACCACTTCTGAGAATGCGTGTGGCATATTAGGGCATAAAGGTCAGGAGAAGAACTGAGAGTGATCGCCTCAAGTGCCAGCCCCCCCCAAAGGTGATGTGATGTTGTGAGAAATGATGTTCTAGAGGACAGTTGCTCTCACCATCAGCGTAATTCCTACCATAGGGGTATCGATTGTGGCTAGAGTGAAGTGTGATTGGTTAAAGACACCCAGGTCTGACCTAAAGAAGGACTTATGTGCTTGAAACTTGCCTGTT
>KZ506146.1:194210-217847 GCA_002844005.1 Limosa lapponica baueri | reverse complement strand
TGCTACAGACAGAGATACTGTCTTTTATCACTCGGTGGGCAGTACTGAAGAGTAGCGCAGAAAATGGGATGTGTTCCAGTCAAATGCAGAGAAGATGTTGTACTCATTTTATAGATTAATAAGACATTTGGACAAAGATTTTAACAACAGAAGCAATAACTGAAACAGTTTCAGGCAGTATTATCTATGAGAATACATTGTGGAAGTCTTTTTAGCTTTTGTTTTATCACATAACAGTTAACAAAGAAGTTTTGTAATTTTTCAGTTTGTTCCCAAGTATTTAATGACAAGCATAGCTCCAGAAGATATCTCTTACTATCCTTCTAGACTCCGATTTCTCATGCAGAATGAGTGTATCGAGGTTTTAATATTAATTAGTCTACTCACACCACTTTCATTCAGATTCACATGCTAGCTTTCCTCCTTCATAAAAAGGTATTTTTGGATACATAGCTGAAAAACCAATCCACAAAGTTTCCTTCTGAATGCAGCAGCTGAGAGCAACACACGATCCCAGAGTTACCCCTCTCGATGCACTCAGAGGAACGCACGGGAAACACTCTGCACCTCGTCCTGAGCATAATGGGAAATGCCATCCATGCCAGCAAGGCTGGAAAAACCTTTTTTCTGAGTGGCTGCTCATCCCAAACTGCCTGGCAGAGGTTCGAAATATGCAATGCAGGGAAGTGATATTCTGTGGCATTCATTCAATTTACCTGCACTACACTCCAGGGAGCCATGCTATTAAACAACAGCTCCAGCGGGTCAATAAAGTTAACTTAATTAAATTGCTTTCCCTCCCACTCTTCCAAGATTTAGGGCACAGGGACACAGCGCTGCTTGTAAATAAAAGGATGACTTAGCTAATCATTTGCTGAAGAAAGACATATTTTTGTCAATAATTCTATATGCAAAGCAGGGAGCTAGTTTAAATTAAAACCATGATGTAGGCTAAGGGAAGTGACAATACCTACTAATGAACAGCCATTAATATTTTTCAAACAGTGTCAATTAAAGCTACTACTTAAAAGTTAAATCTCAGAGACTGCACTTTTTGCTCCATAAAACTGAAATTACAATTGCTTGAGCGTAATGTTATAAAACATACTATCATTATTACAAGCATAATGAATACCCATTCTTAATTTTCTGGGGACTGATCTAGTCCCTTTCTGGTCATTTTGATCCGTGCAGTCTCACTGCTTTTAAAGAGTCATGGTTTAGGAGTCTCTAGTCTGTCCTTTTCTGTGGCAGTACACAGAAAATATCACCAATAACTAAGGATAACAAACATTGCAGTTAAGCTAATAACTACAGATTATTTCAAATCCTCAGTCTGAAACCTCTGAGGCTGCTTGTCTACTTGAGGCTAGATATTTTGAAAAGCTACAACGAAACTGATGTAGCTGTTTCGCAAGATGATATTTAGGTATTCTTATTCATATTTCCTCAGAAACTCTACGAATCGCTCACTTGGAATGCAGACCTGAGTTTTTGCAGGAATTGCCCTGATGTTCCATGTGCACCCTCTGCTCTATCTCCTGAGTGTTTCCAGTTTTGCCCCAAATCTCCCTTTGCATACGCTGAGCAAAAGCAATCCAAGCACAGGCAGCACACTCCCTAAAGATTTCTTTTGTGCTGTTTATAATCTATTCCCTCTGAGCTTTTACCTGCAAGTAAATGAGTCTTTTTGTTTGTTTGTTTCTTTTCTTCAAATATCTTTACTATTTCCTGTGAATAGCAAGATCTTGAACCTGGTCTGAGTTCTTATGAGCAAGTGAAGAGAGAGGGATGCTCATAAAGGCACATAGGTAGAGTTAATTTAGGAAGTATGAAAATACATTAGAAGGCAGAATAAGATCCCTTTATGTCCTCATAGCCAGTTCTTGCAGTACAGGCAGTGTCTTCATAAACCTGTCTGCCATGGGGGCTGAGACTGTCCTTTCCTCTTAGAGCTCAAATCCTCCTCCAGTGTTGGCTTTGCTGCCCTTTGTTCTACTCTGACTTCATTCAGCCAGTGCAGATGAAGGTCTCTGATCCCAAACCAGTAAAATTGCCAAGCCGAGTAGCCTTACGATAGACTTCTTTCTCTGCTTTTCATACTGGTTATTTTTTCTCTTATTTCTTCACAGCACAAGCTGTAATGGCAACATCTTTCCTGCACATCCTCTCCCAGTATTACAGAAAGAAGCCCAGGGAGAGCATTACTCACATGGATTTGAATGACGCTCCATAAGAACTCCCACTGAATACCATAAGTCAAAAGTGAGATTAAACATATTATTTACTGTTATTATGAGTGTCAGAATTCAGTTGAAATGAACAGTCATTTGACTGCTTCATATTCCAGGATGTGTTACTTCATCAACGCCTTGTCAAAGTCAAGAGTCCATGATGAAAAATGCATATACAAATACAAACATTAAATAACTAGACTGAGAAATTTAATATAAAATTAAAAATCACCTCTCTAGGGAACTAGCTGTCAAAGAGACCAAATTAATTTAAATTAATTGCACAATGCAGTGGAAAAGTGATCAGGATGCTGAGTGCTGTAGGGTCAGAGCTAGGATGTCTGGTGGGATTGCTTATCCCTCTCCTAGCACAACTTCTGCAGCAGCCAGGGGTGATGCAGTAGACCTCCAGGAGGGGAGGGTGATACTCAGCTGCTCTCGGTGCACTTTCCCACTGACAGATCTCAGCCTCAGAGAGAGAGGTCTATTCACAGCATCCAGAAGTGCCAGGAAGGGGAGGGAGGACTCTCTTGTAGGACAACAGTGACCTTTTGGCCAGGACTGAATACACTGAATAAGACACTTCTGGAAGTAGAAGGGCGAAGAAAAAGGAAGTTTCTATTATAAAACAAATCGCATTGAAATGGAAATCTTATCTTTTTAAAACCAGTTTAACTCCATATGGCAGGGTAAAATAATTCAATATCATAGTCATTATATTCACATATTTTCTTTTCCTTTTTTCCTCCTCAATTCCCCAAGCCTGATGAAGTTGATAGGCCAGGAGACAGATGCTTTGCACTTTTATTGCAATATATAAATCTCAGAAAATAGTAAGAAAACTACAACCATTAGCAAAAAAAAAAGAAGGAAAAAAATTTGGAAGACAGTTTTCTTAGGATAATTAAATGGCTTTGTTTCTTCCTAATGAACTGTACTTCTGGCTCTTTGCTCATTTGTACCCCGACAAGACAGGCAAAGAATGTGTCTGTATCTGCCTAATGAGTGTTGTTATCTTTTAACTGGCTATTAGTACTACAATACAAAAATAATTTTCATGTTGAGCTACATACGACTGTATTTAGCCAAACCTGCTCTTAAGCTGGACTGAGTCTGCCCTGTCATATCAGGATGGGAGAATCATAGTTTGAAGGTGGCACTCCTCCTTAAAAAGACACTTAAACATTCGCTCCCTGCCCCAAATTCTTTGGGCTGTCAGGAATTTGCAGCCCTTTGCCAGAGCCCCAGGAGGAGCTGGAGGCAGGGTGTCACAGACATACACCATAGCCCCAGGGATCCCAGCTGCAGTAACATCGATTTCTTCTATTTTTAATGTTGTGGGTGATGGAGCGCCAGCCTGCCTACCTTTAGGCGCTTAACCAAAGCTCCTAATTCAGGACAACACTTGCCTTTGGCCGACAA
Source organism: Limosa lapponica baueri (assembly GCA_002844005.1). Lineage (NCBI taxonomy): Eukaryota > Metazoa > Chordata > Aves > Charadriiformes > Scolopacidae > Limosa > Limosa lapponica. The sequence continues at coordinate 214,191 of KZ506146.1, read as the reverse complement.
TGGAGAGAAACAGAGACCTCCAAAGGCCCACCCAGACACTAAATGGGCCAGGGTCCCTCAAGGTCTTGCCTTCCCAGTACTCCTTCTCTATGTTAACTGGAAGAGCTGAGGTGATGGCACCTCTAAACTTAGGACCCTCAGTGAGACAGACGTGGACCCATGGTATCTTTGAGGAACGAGAGAGACTGTGAGGATGAGAGCAGTGACTATGGCACCTGACACCCTGGCAGAACCTGCCCACTGGTCTCCTCCTGTGCCCCTGAGCACCCCCCTTTGAGGGGACCCTTGTGCAACTGCAGCTCAGGCTGTTCCACTTGCCCCTGCTAACAGGTACGGTGAGTGCTTGATCGCCTGCACCCAGGTACTACCTGGCCACAGCAGACACACTGGCCTGGATCAGGCCTGGGGCCACAGACGCATTTGTGGGGAGGAATACAGAGCTGTGAAGAGCTTCCCACCGCCGCAGGGGGAAGGTGCCACCCGTGGGTTCAGCATTGGGTGTGAGCGGCAAAGACAGGCAATACCTGCTCCAGCACAAAGTCTCCGAGGGGAAAGGTAACCCCTGAATACAATTTTAACACACCTGAACTGGAGTGAATTTCTGCAGTTTGGTGTCCAGTGCCACTGGCATTTCTTGCCTGATTAGAGGCTTTCTAAAATGGAATTCCTCATTCAGCTCTCCCCTCTACTGTCCCCCCAACCAGGCAACCCTGACCCTTCATTTTCACTCGTGCATTCACCTGCAAACCTCTGAATTAGCAAAGACAGGTGTCACAGGTGCTCAGCATCTCCCGTGGCCAAGATCTGTATTTGTTCTACCTGTCAGCCCAGTCAATGACTGCTCTATCTCACTGTGGGCAAACATATTCCTTCCTGCCAACATCAAAAGCGCGTCTATCTCTTCAGCAATGCTCTATGCTGAGCAACTGCCGTGCTGCGGGGAAAGAAGATTGTGATCAGCACCATTTGTCTACATAATTGCACTTGTTACTGGACAATCGTTGGGTCAGAGGCTAATGTTTTTTATTTATAGTCTTTCCCCATTCATCTGAATTTTCCTGTGCCTTTTCCCGTAACAAAGATTGTGATGCCATTTGGCTTTGTACTGCAGAAAGTCTGCTAGAAAAGTCTGAGAAAAAAAATATCTGAAAGTAAATCCATTACACTCAATTGAACAGAATTTTACATTAAAGAACTGGAGAGGTGCCTCAGTTTCAAGGTGCATTTCTAGGAAAGAAGAAAGACCACATACCTATTTAGCTTTTTTTTTCTTCATATTGTGTAACTTCTCTTTCTAGGAAAATATTGAATTCTGATAATGGTATATATGGGATTATACATATAGAAGATGAAGTTCTATACATTTTCAAGGTTAGCTTTCAATTAGCCCTTTATCAACAACACTACCAAACAGAACTCAAATATACTTGCCTGGATGCTATCTTGTCTTTAAGAACTGAAACAAAAAAAAAAGTATGTCCCCCTTACATCTCAGTGTCCATATAATATGGTTTTGAAATTCCCTAAATGAGAAAAAAGATTTGTTTTCTTTGTGATAAGAATTCTGTTTAACAAAGATAATGCCTTTTTGTTATGCTTATTAAATACACAAATCAACATATAGCTGTAACACACTTGTTGCCTTAGGCAAGCCACTATTTCACTTTAACACCTCAAAGGTTTCCAAATAATCAGGCAAAATAGAGCTGCTTGCTTCATTTTCCATTGTCCTGCAGGCAGCCTGCGTACAAATTAATGCATCATTTTTTAATACAAGAATGGATTTTGCTCAAACTGTTTTATTAACTAGATATATTGTTTTCAGATTAAATATATATTTTTATTTAAAAATAGGATCATTTAAAATTAAATATGAAATTTTAACAATGTACTGCCAAACTTCTTAAATTCCATAACTTGATTTACATTAAATAACATGCAGTATTCAAATATTACGTATCTGTTGGTAAAGGTTTGCTGCCCATCAAACCACTGAGCTGGGAGAGCCTGAGAGACTGGGAAAATGATCTCTGATGAAGTGTTCAGTCCAAGTTTGATGGCTGTAGCTTCCTCTGCAGGTGCAGAGAAGGTATTTTCTTCACTCTATTCAGGTTATCTCTGTTCAATATCTAGTTCATGCAAAGCTATCTCTTGAGAGCTGATAAAGGCAGAAAATCTTACTTTCTACTGTAGATAAAAGCTCAATGGCAGATGCTGAAATCTGATAATTCTAAAATCTTGCAGGACACAAGAAACAGAAACACACAGTTCTGTTTACTCAGTACAAAGAATGGTTAATTTGACTAATAAATCAACTTAATATAAGTAATAAATAAAACAAATAAACATGTAGTAAATGTGAAATGTCGTTCATGGGTTTCTAAGGTAACAAAAAGTAAAAATCAGGAATCTGAATAAATATATCAGGAGCTTTTATATAATCTCCTAAATGCAACTTAATACAGCTACACCTTCACAAACAGAAGTGCCTAATGTAAACTAATTAGCAGTCAACTTAATCTGGTGTCTGATATTCTCACAACAGTGGAACAGGACTGATTATAGTGACCAAGAACTTTTCTTTATCACCACTTTGAACATGGGAACTATGCTGCCAGTCCACACTACTGTAAGCAAGAAGAATATGGTGTTAAAGGAAATTATTCACTCTTATTTGGATAATAATGTACTTCCTAGTTTAGATTATCAAATAATTGAGGTCACCCACCATGATATTTACTGCTACATGTGACAGAAAACCAAAATACTTTAATAATACCAACTGAGAAAAAACCACCGTTTTCCAGGAAACTAATTAAAAAGTAAACACACGAAAGAAAGGCAGAGTGATGATTCTGTTCGTTGCTTGTTTTTTCCCATGGTAATGCCATCAAGTGGGCTTTCAGCTTCTTTTAAAAAAGCCAAAGCAGACTTAGCTCTTCAAATCTGTTGCAGACATTTTCTTCAGTGTACTAATGATTTCTCTGACCCTCTCCAGTTTTTTCAACATCCTTTCTTAAAGCAGGGGCACCAAAACACAGCCTTCTAACATCAGTCTCACTGAAGCCAGACTCATGGCCAAAGCAACAACCCTGTTCTATGTAATCAATTTTCTCACTGGAGTCACTTATCTGATGTGATTCCTGAAATATTTCCTTCAAAGGTTAGGACTCCTTAGAACACAATTCCTCTTTCTCTCAATGAAGCTAGTACTCTTCAGCCTTAAATTCAGTATTTCACTTTATACAGATGGATTGAGGTTACCAAGCAACCCAGGTTGCTTGTTATAGCAAGTGGCCTGGACTATTTGTATCATTTGCAAATTTCATTGACAGAATATTTTGTCAGCTTCCAGGTTGTCTGAAAAATGCTGAAAATGTATGTCTAATTGTGAACCTTGTTGAAACCCACTACAAGCACCTTCCCTCAATTACAACACCTTATGCCAAGTAATTTCTGTGAACGTGTTAGTTTAGCATGTGCTCTTTTGACATGGTGTAGGGTTAATTTTTTATCAGAACATTGAATAGATTGAAGTAAACTCTAGTAATTTGCCTGGGAATATTGTAGAACCAAGGTAGCTGAAAGGTACCGTAAGCAGAGTTGAGGGATTTGGGTTCCAATATTACTACCAGAAGAGGGAATTGACCCTGTGACTATTATAATTCTATATTACAAAATAAAAGGAGATATGACCACCACTACTTCTGCCTACGTTGTGACCCTGCCTATCCTTCTCCTTTGCTTTTTTAACATCTGCCTCAAAATAAAATGCTGACAATTAAAATTGGTTAATCTACCTAAACCGAACAGAGCCTCCACCTCCATCTCAAGATGAAACCCTCCCTTTTCTCCATTCAGATTAACTCACTATTTATTATTTTTTCCTGGGTTGATGAAGTGATAAATAAGGTTTGTGCACAGTCTTGATACGCTTAATGCCACAGAGATAGCATAATTGAATTATTAGGCTTGAATTCATTGTGTCAAACACTCTCAGATTCCTTATGGTCTGCTTTTCATGGTAAAGAGGACAGAGCTTCAGAACTGCATCTTAGAGACAAATCCAAGAAGAATTAAAGCTGTTGGCTCTTGTCTGTCTTTCCTCTTGGTAAAATCCAAGTGAATGGTCAATTAAGTAGATATGGAAGCTCGTATTGTTATACACATCTCTGACACATTATGGTCCAGACAGGAAAATGAGCCACAGAGAAGTGTAGATAATTAGAAAAAAGATCACATAGTAACAAGTGATGGATTCAGATCCCGTGTCCCTTTCAGACCCCAAATAAGACTCAAAAGTTTGGCTATGTGCTAATAGCCAAAATGCCTGAAAAGCACTGATTTAGATGCAGTGTTAGAAAACTCCTGACGTAGTATAAGTCTGAGACTAAACAGTTCAACCTTTCAAAGACTAAGACAGGCAGAGGGACCACAGGAGAATAAAAGGGCAAAGGAAGTGTATGAAGACCATTTTTGTATCCATGTGAATCCTGACAAATTTTAGGGTCACATTTCCTATGAACCTCTGGAGGGTCCCAAGAAGAAAAAGAAGAGCCTAACTGCAAATGGATAAGCATTTCCTGATCCTGATGCCACACAATTCTAGTGACAGACAATAAGTTTTAACCAGTTAACCTCTACCAGGAAAAAGCCTCAAAAATTCCAGAGATATGACTAGTGGAGCCCACTGGCATTACAAGCTGTAATAATCAGGTAGGGCAGTACTTAACCTCAATTATATCTGTAATGTTGATAGATTTCGTTTTAGCTGAAACTGATTAAGATCACTTTCATACTATTCAATTTGCACTCATATTCACTTGGACCAGAAAATGAATACCGTAGTCCATATAATCAATACAAGGATAAAATACAAGTCAGGAATACATGGGAGAAAACAAAATTGAGAATGAAAAACTTACTTGTCCGAAGACCAGTGATATTTGAAAAACTCCTGTTGTTGGACAGGTATTGCAGTCACTCTGTGATCTCAAGGAAGATATCTAAAGGTGTTGAGTATGCCCTGAAAAAAAGAATAATCAAGGATTTAGTAATTATATCACCTAACAAATACTAAAACAAAACTCGTCCAAAATAACTTGCTTTCCCATTTGATGGAGTTATTTATTCATAAAACAATTTTTTATTCTACCACTAAATCTGCAGAGAGTTTATGGGCTTTTCCAAGTTGAACTGCTTAGGTCAGGCTTCCTGGAGTGCACAGGGAATCAGAACAATGAGAAGAGTAATTATTTAGTTTATTCTCTTGCATACCTACATTTCTAAGCTGTTCCAGTTGTAGAGAACAGTGAAAATGAAAGAGGTCTGGCTCCTTTCGGGTTTAACAAACCAATATGCTGGAGTAAATGACTTTCCAAAGCAGGCATATAAAATCATGTCTTTCAAACGATTGACTAGAGTTCGTTAGCTATCTTTTGGACTAGTTCATGTATTTGGCCTCATTTGTGATCTAATAGCTGAGGATGTCCCTTTTTACCGGAAATGTTATTCTGCATTTCAATTCCAGTTTTGTAATTTCCGATTGCCCTTAACGGACAAAACAGTTGACTGAGTCAAGGAGACATCTCAGCTCTCTAAATCAAAATGAAACTGAAAGACTAGGAGATGACCAGTGCTTCCATCTATGCACACTGTAGGGGGAGGAGGTAGAGGAGCTGGAAATGTAGAAGTGAAGTCGATCCTGAGAAAAAGAAGGGGTAGAGGGAAGGTGTTTTTAGTGTTGTCTTTGTTTCTCACTATCCTACTCTATTTTTAATTGGCAATAATTTAAATTAATTTTTCCCAAGTCGTCTGGGTTTTTGCCCATGAAGGTAACTGGTGAGATATCTCCTTGTCTTTATCTCAACGCATAAGATTTTCTTACGTATTTACTCCCCCTGTTCTGCTGAGAAGGGGAAGTGAGGGAGCAGATGGGTGGGTGCCTGGCTGCTGGCCAAGGTCAACCCACCACAGTTATAAAGTAATGTTTCCACCACGGATCTCTCTAAGACCAGCAGGACTGAGACTGGAATGGAAAAAAAAGGTCATACAAAGAAAATTCTGCCTATAATACATAGGAATAAATAAAATCAGTAACAAACAGAACTCCTTCTCAAAGAAAACTGTGTTAACGGAAAATCTTCATACATCTCTAGCTTCTGTACTGGAGTAAATTTGAAAACAAGAGCTTACGTTAACAAGCAAAAAGTCAAATGACTTATGCTTCATGAAAGGAGAGTGCTGAAAAACCTCATTAAAAAGTGATCTCTCCTTGTGATACGATAGTGAGGTCTCTTTGGCCCATTAAGGAATTTTTGACAATGATCTTTGAAATATAACACAGTGACTGTTTTAAAGTTAGAGATGAGACTGATCGACTTGCAGTAATGTATTTATTCTGTCAGCACTTCTTTTAGAAACAACTATTTAAAGTTCTTTCACAGCTAGGTTTTAACAATCCTGAGGTGATTTATTTAATTCCAGATTTCATTAAGCTCCAGAACTCCATTTTAGCAACCATTGTGATAGTAATAACACATTTCAGCTGCAAAAGAAATTGAAGGGCTGTGCATCTCTATCTGATATTAAAGACTATGGGATGAAGTCTCCATCAAGTTAGTACAGCAAAGTATTATGCATTTGCTTGGATTCCCTTGGTTTTGGTCTGGATATGCCTTACAGTGGCAAAGCTAGCAAAACCATATCAGATAAAAGTCACTGAATGAACTCTTTCCTGAATGAGTTTCTTGTTAGAGTTAATGTTGAGTTAAAATAATCAGCAACCCACTAAAAAGATGAGGCCCATGGGAAATATTCACACTGCCTCATATACTTGTTATGAGAAAAACAAAACCTAGAACAATATAAATTGCCAGTAGAACTGAGCGAGTATTAAATTCTACCAACAATCTCCTGTTTACAACCTAAAACACTCTTGTAATTTAGCTGTGTTTTCATGGCTAAATAACTAAGGTGTCATGCCTGCACCCCGGAAAATCTATAATCACACAGAGAAATTAACTGCTAGTTGGGAAAGAGAGCTTGGAAACAGCTTTATGAAAATGTCATCTAAATCCTCATCAACTGTCAAAAAAAGAAAATGGTATATTAGGAAATATTAGGAAAAGAACAGAAAACAGCAGAAGAAAACACAATAAAGCTGCCATAAAAATCCATTGCCCACCTAACATTTTGAATATTGAATATAGTTCCAGTCATATCATCTCAAAAATGAGAGGATAGCAACAGAAGGATAAAGAAAAGGGTGACAGGATGATCAAAGGTATGTAATGGCTTCTGTACTAGGAGAGAAAATAAAAGGCTTAAGGATTTTCATATTGGAAGAGGGACAAATGAGGGAAAGGACTGTGACAGAGCCTCAGAAAATCATGAACAGTACTGAGAAAATGAATAAAGAATGTTTTTCCATCATATTTAATAGCACAGGAAGCAGTCCCAATAAAATAAACATTTAGCAAGTTTAAAGCATGAAACCCAAGAAAGGATGCTTTCCACAAAGATCATAATTAAATAGTGGGACTCATTGCCACAGGTTTGGTGGATGCCACATACCTGTGGAGCTTCAAAGAGCGATTCACTGCAGTCATAAAAGAAACATTGACCACTCTATTTTACACAAAGATGCACAATATAAGCCTTCAGCTTAAGAAATGTTATGGAATGCTATGGGATGATGCTAAGGGAAGTTATCCTTTGGTCTGATTTAAATACAGCTGTGACAATGTCCTCATTAATTTTGCTCTTTTATTGTGTTCTTGGTGATCTCTCGCAACATGCCAATGTTAGAGAGCACACTGTGCCTCCAGCTAGTGCACAAGGAAGTTTTTGAGGGCAGAAAATTCCTAGTTTCCCTGGTCCCCCTATGCAGCTTCACATCCTGGGGCAATTAGAATAAATAAATAGTTTTATTTTTGGACACCTTGCAAGACCATCCATAGTTTTAGAAATAAAAAATGAATATAATTGTATACAATATAATTATACTAATACTATATATAAAATACATAGTATTATATTTTTATTGTATGTTATTTATATTGATATATATCATTTATATATTATATCTTAATATATCATACGTAATCATATGCAATCATATATTATATATATTAAATATGTAACAATATAAAAATAGAATTATAATAATGCTCTGTAAAGACCTGTGATAATCTTTCTGTGTTTTGGTACCTTACATAAATGAGTAAATAAGAATGGCTATACAGGGTCACACAGAAGATCTGTCTACCTTAGCCAGTATCCTATGTACAACAGTGGCCAAAGTACAAAGTTAGCTTTAGCTACCATGACATACTCAGCTTTCAGGATATTATACATTTTAGAAAGCTATGCAAACCTCTTTTGTCCTAAACAGACATTGAGTAACCACTATAAAAAGAAAAGTTCTGGAGGAAAATCCTTCTCAGGCTCAAGTCCTGGTTCACTTCCCAGCGACTGGGATCACACCAAGCTACGCCTCTCACATGTTGGTTTTCGCTGAAAAGTAACATGGGCAGGCAGCAGGAGTGAATAGTGATCGCAACCAAGGTTAGTGATCTGGGCAACCAAGACTCTGGGCACAGGTGCCTCACTGCTTCGGTGCCTCCTGCACACCCAGAGATCTAGTCAGCCAAAGCTAGTCAGAATATTTTCATCATAGTGTTACAAAAGCAATAGCCTCTTGTCTCACAGGAAGCATCAGCCATCCTGTGGTGGAACTGGCAAACCCTTCACTTGTAGTGTGTCAGTGAGCAGGGTGAAGTCTTTTATGAAACTGCATCAGATGAACACAAGACAGATAAAGAGTTGAAGTAACCTTGCTTTTATTCACTAAAAATAATTGTATTTTATCACCACAATAAACGGAAAGTGACAGTTCCACATATCGTATGTCTATGCATTTGTCTGGAAATATCTCTCTCTATTTCTCCATCATGAGTTAGATTAAACAGTTAAGATGAAGATGACTAACTACACAATAAAGGCCATTTTCTTCTTTTTTGAGGGAAAAAAAGACAGTATCATTACTTATTTCCATAAAATGAAAGTATGTTTATCAGTCCCTTTAATCTGCAGTAGCAGTCGGATTCCAAACCTGAGCCTCCTCAGGAAACCCTAGCCTAAAGTCTGCCTGCCTGAGTCGGCTGCACTATTTGAACTTACAATAGTATGTAAGCCCCTCTGCAGATATATTTATATCAATCTGAAATCATATATTTGGACTAAATTTAAGCCAATTCCTAAAAGCCTTGCCCAAAAAAGGGAAACTAGGCTGAAGAGATACTGCAGAAAAAACTAATTCTAAGTACCCACACTGGAATGGTGATTACTTGTGAAATTAATATTCTATACAGAGAAATGGCAGCCATTCAAAACTCATGAGAAACAAATGAGGTTTACATCCAAATAAGTGTGTCTGTGTAACTTTCTTCAACAGTTTACCTAAATTAACGTGAAATCATTATTCTGGCCAAGCCAAGAGACTTTCTTATGCAGGCGTGTACTTACCCCAATGCCTGTCTACTCAATAAGGGTTACTGTTCAGGGTAACCACACAAATCAGAAAAGTATGTTCCAGTGGCACAGAAGTAAACTGCCACAAGCCCCAGGATGTTACCGCATTTACACTGGTATTTCAGCTGGCAGAGTTGTGTTGGTCTAGGGAAAGGTATCCAAGTCCATGACTGGCTGACAAATTCCCTAGTAAAAATATGTGTTTTGGTATTTTTTTTTTTCCTGGGGAACAGGAAACAACAAAAACCTTTCCAGGACAATTTTACTACCATGGCAATGGCATGAGGTGGGACTGCTGGTGCGACTGCAGCCCAGCTCGAGGAATGCTTTGCTTGTGGAGCACAGTACACCCATATTTCTGAGTCGATTAGGAAAGCACTCCTGCTGTGGGTGTGACCACAATAGACCCTGCTGGCTCAATCACTTTTATAGCACTTTACTGCTTTGTCTCCCAGAGCACATATAGAGAATTAAACTTTGCAGTGTAGAAAATATCCCAAGGCAACTGGAAGCCCTGCAGAGCCAATGAAGCAGCTCAAGGGCACCTCCAAAATCTGGCTTAATCTACTAGATGTGCTAGCTTCCCCCATGTTTGTTTCACCCACCCATCTACACTTAACCTTGGCAAAAAAATTAGCTTTTGTTATAGTTTATACGAGGCCTAAAATTGTTATGAACTGCCTGCAAGGCTTTGCCCTCTGGTACAAGAATCGACATTAAACCTTCCACTAGCCCAACAGCACTGCAATAAGCAAACCTCAGATAGCACTGGTATGCTAACAGCTCCATGTATAGTCCTGGCCTTGTTTTTTGATGGGAAGAAAGTAATGAAATTAATAGGAATTAGTTAAAGTGTAAGTTTTAATTTTTTTTAGCTTAATTTTTTGCATTGCTTGTAGGTGTCACGGTGGTGGCAGCAGGGGGGCTGCAAGTGTGGCCTCTGTTAGGAGCCAAGCTGGTGGCATCTCTGGGAAACTTATTTAAGAAAGGACAGAGAATGCCACACAGGGAGAGGAGGAGGGAGAAAAGATGAGTGAGAAACAACAGAGGGAGCACCAACGTCACAGGAGGAGGATGTGCTTCAGACACTGGAGCAGATATTCCTGTGGCCTGTGGAGGACCCCATGCCGGAGCAGGCAGATATTTCCTGAAGGACTGTGGCCCATGGGAGAGTGACCAGGCTGGAGCAGAGGAGAAGAGTGAGAGGGAAGGAGCGTGAGGGTGAAACCGCTTTGTACTAACCATACCCCTCATCGCTCCGACACCACTGCAGGGGGAGGAGAGGGAAGAGGAGTTAGGTGTGAAAGAATGAAGTTGAGCCTGGGAAAGGGGAGATGAAAAATGTTGCTTTAATGTTTGTCTTCTTGTTTCTCACTGCCTGAATCTATTTTAGATGTCAGTAAATTAAATTAATTTTCTCCAAGTTGAGTCTGTTTTGCCTATGACAGTAACTGGCACTTTATCTTGACTCATGAGCTTTTTCATCCTATTTTGTCCCCCTTCCTTCTGAGGAGGCGGATTGCGAAAGCAGCTGGGTGGCCACCTAGCCACTGGCCAAGGTCAACCCACCACTTCCTCGGAGCAGGCAACATGTTTATGCTACTTTGCTTTCATTGAAAGTGGCCATACTTTCAATGTGGGTCACATTGTGGTGGGTTTCTTGCACCTCAGTGACATATATGAATTTCATACCTTCAGTTTACTTAATCTGAACTGCCCTGAGCTATCCTTATACAGACAAGGAAAGATTCTGTTCCCAGGGAGCATGAGGATGCAACCCTACTTTCCTACTACATCCTAGTAGCTAGTTTGTAAATGCATTATTCAACCCTATTTCCTGCTTGCAAATTGTTAGTGAGCAGATTTCTGCCAATGCATTTGTTAATTATGCACTCAATTATTTGGACAAAGAATTTTTAGTGTGTGGGTTGTTTGTCAGCTGTTTTCTATTGGCTATGCATTGTTAATAACTGTTTTGACTTCTGCCTTATGTATCTTATGGTGCAGGAAGAATAATATTGTTCATGAGTGGCCATCTCATAGTAATGATAATGTTTCTGCTTACTGAACAGAGGAAAAAACTTTCCAAAATGACACAGGTAAATAAGGAGTGACTGAATAATAAACAGCAAATAGCTACCATGTTAGTTTGCACCTGCATATTGTTGTTTGCATGTGAGTACAAAATATTCACCAAAGCAAAGCGCTTCCTCACACACGTAAGTAAATATTTCTCAGTTATTCATGAAAGGAATTGAAATGTCATCAAACTAAACAGCTGTTTGGATCTAACAGATTTTTTTTTTCAGTTGTTATAGTAGTAGTCAATCAGTTTAATCTATTAGAAAACAAGTTTGCTGTGACCAACATGTAATCTGTAATGCAAAGGTTGCCATATTACTGGAGGAGTTCTGAGTGAAAGAGCTATGGTGGCAACCAAGTAGAATTATTGTATTTGCTGTAAGTTTGGACAACCACCTGGAATGATTTCATTTTCTTTAAGCTTGGTCAACCCAAGTGCATTCTTTTTTCTCATTTTCCTTAAAACCTCTGTGCCATCTGAAAATATCATATCTGGTAGGGTCAATACTTTTTCTTTGCTGCTCCAATACCACGGACGCAACATTTTTTAAGTCCCAAAGGCCTTTGACATTGCATTACAATGGATCAGCCTCCTCTAATATGCGAGAAGGAAAAAAACCAGACTACCCAAGAGAGGGGAAGCAGACAATCTGCCCTGAGGCTTCCCTATTGTTATTTCATTTAGAGAGACAGGCAATACCACAGTATCTATGACAAGAGAGGAAAAGATTTCACGTCCTCCCAGCTGTCTCCTCCTTAATTTGATAATGATTGTTCAGTTGGTCCCAACCATCCATAAAGCACTGGGATATTTCATGGCTGCTGTGCCAGAGAAATCTGCCTGCTTGTGATGTGTTGTTCCTCTGCTTTGAACAATACTCCAAAATCAGTAAGCACATGAGTAAGCATAGGCAGCAGACACTGTGCTACCTCATTCAGGAGCAAGCTGGTTTTTTATTGAAGATTATCTTGGTGTGTCAGGAAGCAAGGTTCATGTTTAAGCTTTTCTAATTGCCTCAGCTTAGTTTCATAAGGACATGTGCAACCCAAAGATATAGGTGAAAAACATTACACAGTTCGGTAAGCATTGCTTTGGGGAGGATGGACAAAAAAGAGTGTGGTGGTCAGCATAGTATCCTTGTTTGACAAGCTTGGACTGACAGCTAGGGATATCTGTGCAGATAACAAAGAATATGGGTTGTTTGACTGACACACCCTGTAGGAGATAACCTTTCTGCAGTACTCACTGATCAGTAACAGTTACGAACAGGGAATCTCAGAGACCATGTCTAGTTAATATGCCATCTCAACTTAGAAAATACTAGTATGTTCATTGTGCTACATTGCTCAGTAGAAATGTTAAGCACTTCCAGAGATACCATTCTCTTCCGCAGCAGGTATCAGAATCCTTTACCAGTTGAGAAGTAGTACTTTGCAGACTGTACAAAGATGCTGAGCCACGTGCCTCAGACTTCGCAATTAAAGTGGTAGAACTAGAAATAGAAATTCATGTCAGCTGTCCTAGATGCTATGCAAGTTCCATCACTGCAGACAGACCTACACAGATGACATATCTCTAAAGGTAAGGGCAGGGAAATGACATGACTTGTCCCATGTCCCATAGGTGAGGCTTACTTAACTTTCATGGTATTGCATTACCTGCTAAACTGCTCTACCTCTGGAATTAGCTGCAGCTAATGAAATGGTGATGCTATAAGAAGGCAACTGAGAAGAAAAGCCTTGCTGGGAATTGCTGAAAGTTATTGCTTACATCACAAAAATGATACCCATTAAAGTACCACTCTCCAGCAAAGAGAAACAGAACAATCATAACACAAACATAACAATTTGCCCAGAGAACTAACTGTACAGGAGATATAAGTATACTAGGGAGAAAAATTGTTAACATAGTATCAATTTAATCAACTATTTTTATTCCAGGTCTAGAATGAAAGGATACATACCATATTACAAGAATCTGTGAGCACAATCCCATTTCACTTTTATATGAAATCAATGGCCTTACATTAGAAAGAATCTCATTCAGGGACATCCTTGAAACCATTCACATGATTAAGATGAGCAAGATTTCACTTAATATGGTCAGCTGACATCCCTGATTCATATCACATATTACCAATTATACTGTTATGCTATCCTCACTCAGCGCTGCAATACTTAAAATGTCATTTCAGTCATTCAGGCATCAATACTGATCTCTGGCTACATTAAGTGTTTCCAGTTAAACAGTGTGAAAAATCCCGCCTTTTCAGCTATGGTTTTAGTTAAATAACTCAGCTGAAAACTACAAGAATAATTCCTATTCAATTTCCTGATTCCACATATGGGAATGATTGGTAGTAATCTACTTCACTCAAACTGTGATCTCCCATAGTTTTCCAACAAGATATAAATGGAAACAAATAATTTTGATCAATCTACATCTTATACACACAATAAATAGCATATCGCAATCAGTAAGCAAATCTGTAAGGGTACAGTTTATAGCAGCAGGTCATTTGTTTGCACTGCAATTTAGATTTCCGTTTTCTCATATCCACGTAGCAATTTTACCTGCTGTGTTTCCCAGAACACTGTGGTGTATCCTATTGTCGTAGGCAATTTGACCATGCAGAAGCACAGTGATGTTTCCATAATCTAATTTGCATGTAGAAGTCCACTTTACCTTATACCAAAAGGAAAGTCGTGGTTGTTTCCATTGCTTACAGATGATGACCTTCTTATGCAAAGATCAGCAGGTCCTGTCTGATCACCAAGTGTGATCTCCCACAGAATATGTGATGCACAATCCCACGTGGTTTGTAAGTCCCTGAGTGCAAGCTTAAACCACTCCATTCCCACCTGTATCCCACCTTTCAACAACGAAGTTATTTGGTGTTAGTATACAAAAATGGGATTCCTCTTAGAAATTATGCTTCCCTCAACTTCCACGGCTGTCTCTATCTCCTCTAAAGATAAAACAGATGAAAAAAGAAAAAGTGATTGACAGAAAAATGACTCTACAGAAGGAAAGGTCAGAGACAGCAAACCATGGAATTACAGCTAGCCAACTTCTGCCGTCCAGCTCCAGGGCAGGTTTGTTTATAAGGTAAGGAAGCACAGTCTATTCCATCAGCCAGGTCGTCACCAAAATTACTGAATAGTTGGGGGAATTGAAAGGTTGCATACTGGAAAGGGCTCAGCTGATGACTGCAAGCCCAGGCACTCCTGGGAAAATCTGCCAGATAAGCACAGCAGATTTGAGAGTTGAGAAAGCTGAACCTCTAATTGAGTTGAGAAAGTCTAAAACTTGTCTTGGGTGCTGAGCCAAGGGGTTTGCAGTATAGACAACTGGTGGGTCAGGGGCTGAAGGACAACCCAACCCCCAGTGCAGATACTGGACAGTGGCCTGCATAAGAGCCAGGAAACGCCATGCCTTGGTGCAGCATAAACCCACTGGTGCTCACTGCTGCTGTCCTTCAGGAGAGCAGTGTGCTGCTCTGGCACAGCACACACTGATGCAGGCAGAAGGCTAAGCCCGTAGATCAGATATTTCTTTGTCCCCTTAGCTGTGCAGTTTACATAAACTGAAGTTAGTAGGGCCTTGCTTATGTCTAGCAGGCACAGTAATAGTTTATCTGAGCTTTCTTTCACTTCTCAAGGAGGACCATAAGGCTTAAGGGAAATCTGACCCTTTCTGCACCAATCTGACATCTTTGTACTTACAGGTGCAATAGCATCACAGTCTACGGACTGAGAGGGATGCTGAATTTTTTTTATGAGTATCCATTGCAGTATAAATGAAAACTCTTTTGAAACATAAAAGCTCTTTGAATCACTACAGTATTTATAATGAAAAGAGAAGTAAGTCATTATAAATATTTAAGTGTCTTAAATAAAGATTAATTAAGAACTAGGCAGGAAGCTGCCTTTTCTTTTTAAGCAATAAATTTTTAATTGCAAAGTATGCTTTAGTAACAAATTGGCACTTAATGGAGATATAAAAGGAGAAATCTGAAGGTCAGGGAAAATGACCAGATACCTGCATGTGTCTGCACGTAGAACACTGTATTATAGTTGAGCAACGTAATTGCAAAAATTATTAAAAGATATTAATTTAAATAAAATGCTAAGTTTCGTTAAAGTATTTACAATCTTTTTTATTTGCATGAGTTCATGCCTATATGCAAGAGTATTCCTGAAGAGAATACAAATTGCAAATACCTACTTCTAAAACACTTTCTGTGGCCAACATGTCATTGATTAGGAAAGTAGGGAACAAATGGAAAGATGCCACTTGGAAGAGATGAAAACATCTAATTTTAACTACATGGAAGAAACCACACCTATGGAGCACAAACAAAAGCAAAGAGCTTCATTTTTCCAGTAATCAGGTAATAACATTGTTAGCCATCCTGAAGAAATATGCAGGCATTCCATGCGCAATGTCATGGCCTATTTTAGGCCATGTTTGAAGAAAAAGGTAATTCTTCTCTGGTCTTTTAAGATAAATAGAAACCAGAAAGGCACCATGAGTTCAATTATTTTCAGTTACTCAGAGAACTTGGGAAAACTGTCTTTTGAATCATAGAACAAAATCATAGAATGGCTAGAGTTGGAAGGGACCTTAAAGATCATCGAGTTCCAAACCCCCTGCCATGGGCAGGGACACCTCCCACTAGACCTGGTTGCTCAAAGCCCCATCCAGCCTGGCCTTGAACACTTCCAGGGATGGGGCATCCACAGTGTCCCTGGGCAACCTGTTGCACTGCCTCACCACCCTCCCAGTAAAGAATTGCATGAGCACAGTTTGCTTTGGTTTTGGTTTAGTATAGTGCCTTGGTTTGTTATGTTGACTCACACTCCCCCTGTTGAGTGAGCTTACTTTATTTATTTGTACAACTGCACATGTACAGTTTTCTGCATAAGTTAGGATATGTGTGAACTATCCAGGTTCACAATGCTCAATTTCAAGTATTGGGTACTAAGCTGAAGAAGTAGCATTTTATAGATACCATACATCAAATGAAAGTTAATTCCTGCAATATTAGTTTTAAAAGGTAATTCTGAAATGCAGTTTTATAATTAGATGAGCAGAACCAAAAGAAAAAAAATCAAACTGCAAGAAGAATCTTCTGTGAACTGAAACCTAGCTGTTGATACAAAAAATATGGATCAGGCTGAAACCATGCAGTCTCCCTTCATATGAGTGTGCATAGGAAAAAGCTCTATCCTATATTCTTGCTTGTCCTTTTTTACACTCAGAGCTAAGAACATAGGAATGATAAAAATAAAGGGCCAGGGACAACATCATAGAGTTTCCCCCAGTCACTCTCTTGGTGGGATATTCAACAGAAAAAAGGCTTCTTATTTTTTTTCTGCTGTCTGAATTTCCTAGATGCAACCTTCCAAACTTATCTGAGGCCACCTGCAGTAGGAGATGATTGCTATGATTTTTGGGTACTGACCAGGTTCCCCCCCAACATTTTATTCTATGTTGACAGTGAAGCTTTGCATGCTTTCCTCCTAGCCACTTGCTGGCAAGCTCAAACTGAGAAATGAACACAAGTAAGGGTGAGTAGTTTTGCTTTTGGCAACTTTTCAGAGTCTCACTTGAAATGGAAACATTTTATTATTTTATCTTGGGAATGAAGTTCCTAACCAAAAACACTTCAATAGCAGAGAATAAATCTTGTTTCTTTGGCATTAACATAGATATCACTAGAGCTAGTATAAACTGTTAGCCCCTCTCCCTACAATTGTACCAGCTTCTCTTTTCTTGCTGCTCACGCACTGGTACTTCTTATGCTAATAAAAGAGTATTAGGAATATCCTTTATACACTACTGTCCCATGGTAGAGGCAGGAACCAACATCCTTTTCTGTAAACATAAAAAAATTCCTGGTGAACCATAAAGCAGAGGGTATTGAAGTGATACATTGAAGTGAGAGAGTCAAGAACTGAAAAAGTGAGCAGTTAAATACAAGAGATTTTGAACTGCATGATCAAGACGTATCTGGACACACTGGGTCACATCCCAACTTATACCTCAATTGGTATAAATAACCTTAAGACCATTAATCTCAGAGCTACATTGGTTCTCCCCTTGCTAGTGATGTAACACAAGTAAAAAAGAATCCAGTGCTGGGCTCCCACCTTGCTAAGCTTTGGTGATCTGCGTATTTTGTAAAACAACTTGAGAAAACAACCATGAGAGAGGTTACTAGCATTTTACAAGCTGTTCACTTACAGAACCCAAGCAACTCAACTGGCACATAGCCTGGGAGCTGCTCTGCTCTGCCTTTCCACAGGGTGGCCTGTGTCCGCTGGCAGGATAATCTGGGGTAGCCTCCACAGTACCTGCCCAGTTGTATATGCGGTGTCGATCAAATGATGCTCCCAGCCTCCCCAGTATTTACTGAAGCAGCTTTCTGCACACCAAGGGACACTCTTCCCTGAGGAAAGTATAAAATCTTCCAAAGATTTCTAAGCATTAAAAAGAAATGTGGGAAAATAAGAATAGTTTTTTCAGCAATTTTGAGCATTGATTTTCCTAGTAAGTATAGGCTACATTCTCAAATGCTGCTTCAGCTGAAATGATCCTTCCTTTAAAACCTGATGATTTAAAATGTTCGTGTTCTGTGATAAGGACTATCTCTCACTGTCTATAAATTTGCTTATGTATAGCATAGGCCACAGTTTCGGTTGGACCAATAAGAAACAAATCCAAGTGAATTTGACATAATGTGTAAGATGGGTCTCTATTTTACTGTAATAGATTTACTTCATTCACTCCAATATATTTTTTCTTTCATAATAAACTTTTGAAGAAGCCATGATGCCCTTGCTTTCCTCAATGTAGATGTTAGTTTTTCATAAAGATTACATTTTAGGGATGCGTACTACAAAAAGAAATTAATACTAATGGCATTGATCATTGGATCAAGATACATATTGACTACAGTAAGAGTTCAATCTGTTTAGTTTTGCTATATTTACAAGATCAAGAAAGAATGATCAGAAATGCATCTATACCAAGCTGGATTCAAAAATAAGCACCACCACTGGCAAATAAAACCACAGTGCCTTAATATTATTCACAAAGGTGGTTTTAGTTGGCTAATACAGTGATTTGATACCAATGTAACTCCATTTATTTCAAAGGAGCTATAAATGCTGGGCTTACCTCTCCACCAAGGAACACATTTTCTACTGAGGATTCCCTGCTGAAGCCCATAATTACCTGGTGCCATACTAGTCTATCTGAGTGCAGAATTAGGACCTGCACATGTTTTGACCTCCAGAGCTCTGGTCCTCCACTCACCCACACAACTCTTAGTCACTAACTGACATTTCCAGGGATTTAAAGTAATGATCAAATCTGGCTGTCAGAAATCAAAATTCAGAGGTCCTTTTTTATACACAGCAGAAACAAAACAAGCATGTCCCTTATCATTGATCTTTTTCTATCATTTGAGCAATGAATGTGTTGAAGCACGGCTGTAAACAGGGAGGGTATACTACTGCTGTGCATCAGGAATAAAACAAATAAGACAAGACAATAAAAAGAGATGCTTTGTTGCTGAAACAGACCAAATCACAGCACGGAACTTTATTACAGAATCTGACAGCAAAGCACTAATTTGCTTCTTTGAATGATGCAGATTCAATCAATAAATCTCCAGCTATCAGAGTAAATCCTTCAGGAAGATAAACCAAACCAGAGAATCAGAATTCACTCTTCTTTCCACAGAACATTTTAAACATTTAACTTTTTCTCTGCTGTACCTTGTTTCTAAAGTATTTAGTCCATACTTTATTGTCATATTGGACAATTTTCTTATTGTCTTGTTATTGCCTTATTGTACTTATTGTCTTATTATTCTCTTTTTGGAGAATAGGTTGTAGAGAGGCAACGGTTGGTCTCTTCTCCCAAGTCACAGGTGACAGAACAAGAGGAAATGGCCTCAAGTTGTGCCAGGGGAGGTTCAGATTGGATATTAGGAAAAATTTTTACACTGAAAGGGTCATTAAGCATTGGAATGGGCTGCCCAGGGAAGTGGTTGATGCACCATCCCTGAAGGTATTAAAAAAAACGCATTCACATAGAGCTTAGTGACATGGTTTAGTGACAGTTTTTTATCAGAGTTAGGTTGATGGTTGGACTAGATGATCTTAAAGGTCCCTTCCAACCTAGACAATTCCATAATTCTATGATTATATCTCAGTACTACCATCTCACTGATGAGCAGTCATTGGTGTCAGTGATTCAGATCAGTGGCCAAACATCAAACCTATGTGTGTGTTTTAACTGTCACCCCGTGCCAGCAGGCACCTCCAGCATCTTGAGGTTTTACAAGCAGTC
>KZ506146.1:81194-194200 GCA_002844005.1 Limosa lapponica baueri | reverse complement strand
TTTTATCAGAGTTAGGTTGATGGTTGGACTAGATGATCTTAAAGGTCCCTTCCAACCTAGACAGTTCTATGATTCTATAATTCTGTGATTCTAAAGCCATGCTTTATTTTCATCATACAAGTGTATCAATGTTCCCATGCTCCCATTCCTTAAAAAAATACTTTATTGAATTAAAAAGATAATAAAGCTTCAGTGAATGAGCAAACTATTTCTGCACAACTTCAATTCTACCAGGTACTTCAGTATGTGCTTCGCTCCCTAAGGTAAAGTCAAAGCTGAATATGTAAGTTAAAAACTATGGCAAATCAGGGATTAAAGCCTATATCCTGTATCCACAGAACTACATAGTCTGTGGTTTGTGTAGCATGCATTTTCTGAGGTCCCTTATTTTAGTGGAAGAGAAATGCAACAATGCCCTACTCTCTGGTACTCTGATATTTGCTTGTCAACTGAAGTTGGTTTTAAAACCAAAGGTTGTTTTATAATTATAAATTTAAAAAAAGGAACACCAGCAGCAAGAGCTTCTAAGTCTTCTTTCTTTTGAGACTGAACTCAGGTCTCATTTTTGGCTTGTTTACCAACACGTTCATTTCCTTAATTTGCTCCCTGTTTTGAAATTTTCTATTGTCATGACGTACTTACAAATGGTGGTGTAGAAGGAAGACAGAGAAAAGAAGCTTCTGGCAGGGTTGTGGCCAGACCAAATGGAGTAAATACGTGGGAAGATGTGGTAGTATTTATGATATTTGGCATAATAACCATGAGAGAAGAAGAGTGCAGTGGAAAGATCTACACTTTTGCTGAAGGGCTCCTCTTTTCTATGATTTTCTTTCTTGATGCAAACATGGAGGCTGACTGAAATTTTGGACTGAGTGGGAAATTTCATGTCTTGTAAGTCCTTGCAAGGCTGAGAACAATAGGAAGAGGAGAATTTGAGTCTTCTCTACTTTCTACTTGAGAAATTAATAAGATCTTTGTGAAGTAAAGCAGAAGAAGAGGAATAAAGGATGGGAGGGGGGAATACACTTTAAGGAAGGAGTCAACAAGGGTGACAGAATTGTTTTGAGGAGTAGGCTTCAATCAAAGCTAAAAAGTAAACCTGCCTAGGCAAATGCACAGCAGAACTGAAGGGAGAAACAACACTTTGCAGGAATAAATGTGATCCCAGTAATGATTTCAGGCCAGTATCCACAGATTAGGGATAGCTGTACCTAAACCATGATCCCTTATCCACAACATTGTATGATTATATGAATTATATATGATCATATATATATATGATTATATGAATACAGTAAAAGTAGTGTGGCTACGAATAGAGTATAATAAACACTAAGGAAACTAATTAGGGCAGATAAAGCTAGCAATTTCAAAGCAGATATTTGTGATCTTAATTCGCATAGGTTTATCTACCTCTTAAGGGTATTCTTAAGTTTACCTCAGCTCCTGGTGCATCAGGACTCCAAGATAAATATAAGAAGGGAAGCTATTTTTTAACTAGGAACCGTTCTGGCTGCAAGACTCTCACTCCAGTTACAGTGTTTATTGGCTTTATACAGGTTTCATATTCTGTAGCACCAAGGCTTGTATCTGGATGACCCTCTTTTGTTTGAGTGTTAAGATACCATTGCACTATTGTATCTCCTGTCCTCCCCTTCTACTCAGACAAGGGGGGTAGGGTGGGGGGAGGAAGGGAGGGCATTACAGCCTCTGCAAAGGCATATCAAGGGAAAACTGATGTCCTCATAGGACAGGCAGTACCTTCAATGTTAGGGGGATAGATGCCACTAAGCGAAGGAACAGAATAATGAGTACAAAACTAAATTTGAAAGAGTACGCCTCTCACTGCTAAGGACAGGCTCAGTCAGCTACATTTTCTGAAGCTCTTACTCTATGGAGAACTTTTGAATTACTAGCTGTGGTTGTTAAGTTGTAAAGTACCTTCGTTCAGACAGAAGTAAATGAATCTATGCAATATATCCGCAAAGCTAGAAATGGTTAAGTAATAGGTATCAGTTTAAAAAGAAACACTTTTTATTTCAGATGGCATCACCTCAACCACAAACTACTAAATCCTACTTTTTCAAATAAAAGTATTTTAAAGACTTCACATTCTATTAGTCTCAGTGATATCTTAAAACAATTTATTTAGAGAAGTGCCCTCAAACCACTCCTCCAGAAGGAACATTTGCATTCATCTAAAGTTTTGAATGGAGCAGACAATGGAATGCTTAAAGGAATGGAAATTCTCTTATATACCCACTTGTTGAATATTCAGTCACACACCTTTGTGCTTTCTCCAACCCTCTGCTTCATACTTAAGATGAATTTCACACAAGTACTTGAAGTTACCCAATTATCCTCCTTCAAATCCCTTCTCAAAATTCTTATTTCCTATGATGCCTATAAATACTGAACACAGAAAAGGAGATGGAAGGGACCACTGGAAGTCATTTACCCATCTCTCAAGCCAGGAGCAAATTATTTCTGAAGACTGCTGCAGTCTCCACAGTGACAGAGAAGATCTGTCTGAATCGAAATGATCTATACCAGTACTTTCTGAACACTCCTTTCTCATCTTTCACACCTTTTCTTTAAGGAAGGAGTCAAGGATGATGTCCTTAACTCCAGTCCACTGTGGAAATGAAGAACACCATTTCCTTGTTATACTAGACCATTGGCAGTGCTAATTATTTACCTCACACAGGTTTCACTGTTACCTTTTCTTTCCCTGGCCTGTTTCTTCATTTTTTACTTAGGCAGTAAACACCTAATACTAGTGACCAACCTTTTGCTCTATGTTTGCCTAAAGTTCAGATCAGGAATTATTTGGTAGTATCTTTACACACATTTATAGTAATAAAATGAGGGAAAACTTAAAAGATTAGAGTTGTTAAAAGGAACTTCTACTAATTATTTCAGACAATTTTGAAGATAATGGATGTCGCTTAAATGATTATTAGCAGCCACCTTGGATTTGCCAAGAGTATTGTCAAACCAATCTAATTTCCTTCTACAACATGATAACAGGCTTTTTAGAAGAGAAGCGGTAGCTGCTTAGGTTTTGATTCTGTCTCATGTAGCATTCTTACAAGTAACATGGAGAAAGCCAGGTCTGAATGAAATGTTCATACAAAAGATAAAATCATGACTGAGTTTATCAGATTAGTTAATGAAGCAGTATGTTTACTGCAAAATCAAAGGATGGAATAAGCAGGGTTATCCAGGGGTCTCATATTCAGTAGTGCCCAATATTTTCACTTGCGATATAGATGACAGAACAGAAAGTGTGCTTGCCAAGTTTGCAGATCACAGCACATTATGAAGGACTGCAAGGATGTTGAAAAATATGATAGCAACCAAAAAGAAAGTCAATAAATTAGAGAAGTGATTTGGAAACAAACAAACAAGAGCGTTACTCAGTATGGAAAAGAGTGAGTTAAGCTATTCTTAGGCAGAAAAAGTCAACTGCAGAAGTATGGCATGGTGAGAGCTTTGAGTGAGTTACATTCATGAAAATAAAGTTTGTTTCATACTTATAATTGGGGCGTAGGTGAGTATCAGGGCTGTGGTTTATGTACACCCAGTGCACTTCACTCATTCTTTAGTTCAGAACTCCCCAGCCAGTCACCCATCTAGATAGGAGAAGGGACTGGTTTGAGCCCAGGGACCAGCCCAAAACTAGGTGATGGTCTGATCATTCACAGTCAACTGTTTGACTGATATTACAGGAGCCCTCCTGGTGGGAATTTGGGACAGTTCTAGAAATTACTCTCCCCTTCCAGGTGATGCTGTGTCTAGTCCAATTTGCAAGGCTGGATGTGTTACTACTCTGGGTGGAGTGTCCCAAAGACTGCTCTCAGTGCTTCCCGCTGCAGAATTTTACACAGATAAGACATTTGTAAGTTGCCAATACAACCTGTTCCTGAAGAAATGGTCATGTAGAACAGTCTTTTAGGTAAAGTTAAGATATTTAAGAGACATTTTGTATGTAGTTGAGATATATAAATAGCAATGAATTATACAAGTGCTGGATGGCGACTTTAGACCATGGCAGCTGGGCTACAAGTGAGCAGAGGGAGTGAGGGAAAGTTCAAGTGTTTCACTCCATACAGCTGAAGATGCTGCTGCAAGTACCCTTGCAATGGACACTCCTCTCACCACCAGAGACCAATCATTCCCTTCAGGAGATTTGTTCCCCTCTGTATGTGTTACCTTACACTAAGATCTGCACAAATTGTTTTTTTTCTTTTCACAAACACTCTGTCTGTACAACAACAAAAACTTTTCAAACCTCTATTAAAGATGAGCCTGCCACAGCATGAAGAAATTGTCTAGATGGTTTTTTGTGGTCCTTTTCAGGTCTGTGACTCTAACATACTCTAGCAAGTGAAGGAAATAACTATGTTTATTTGATACAATTAGTCCTGAAGTGTCTGAAGTGGATAAATACAGAACAGAGGAGTAGTCTGTTAGAAATGTCACCAAATAATCTGCAACAACCATGTGCTGCCTTAAAACAGAGAAAATCTCTGTGCAGTTTTGTCCCCAATGAATCTCATGATATGCAAAATAAAAGGAGAAGTTAAAACAGTTGTTTCTATGTTACTGGTAGATCCTGTAAAACCATTAAGTTCAGTGTGACTGAAGTATGCTGTAATAGGAGCTTTAATACATCAAGACTTCATCTAAGTAAATAGGCATTTTTACTCCTTAGACACATTAGCAGATGAATAACCAATCTCATAAATACGTAATGAATGAATAACTTGTTTCAGTCCCTGGAGGTAATACACAGACTAGATACCATAATTTTCTACTGAAGAAGTGCCTGTTTCAAGGACAAGCTTACGAATTTCCTGTGATGTGAATCAGTACCATCACCATGTGCTTACCTTTACTTTGGTCTATTTGAAGCAGGACAAACCCTTTTGTCTAAAGTGAGAGAGCTGCCAAATATCATGCGTTATACAAAAGTCAGACACTTGGCAGCAATGACGGTGACTCCTGCAGCCTGACTACACAGAGGGAGCTGCAAGAAAAGCCTCACAGTGTGGCCCCAAGTCTGACAGCAGGAACCTGTCTCTAGCTCATTCTTTTGTTTCCAGCTCACCTGAGCTGCCAACAAGGCGGGTACATTGTACCACCAAAGCCAACTCTCTTAGCTCCTTTCCCAAAGGGGACAGGGACAAGGGAAAAAAAAAGCTACCTGGGGGAGAATAATTTGTCAGCAGAGGAGATGACAGAAAGGTGCATTGTTCCGCACTCGCAGGAAGGCTATAGCAAAACTAAAGGTGAAATCATACCTTTAAAAATACCCTTTAATCAACTCAGCCTGCTTGCCAATGACACAGTAGTTGCTGTCATTAATGAAGACAGAGGAACACAAGCCTCTGCATGACACACCTTGTGAAGGTGAAGGTCCAGAGAAGGTCTGTGAAGTATATACTAGTGTTTGTGGGGCCATAGACTTACTGTCCTTTATGCCTGAGAAACCCTATGGCCCTGAAATAACTGGCTGCACAGCTTTTAAAAAGTCTTAAAAACCACCTCATACCACTGTAAGCTCTCTGCCCTTGAAAATCAGTCCCTCTTGAGCTCTTTCTTACCCATCGGTTTACTGTAAGAAGATTCAGCACCATCTCTGGCAACATGTTCCCTTCCACCTGCACCACATATTTCATTATGTCCAGTATCTCCCTCCTTCAGACTTCTCTAGACTCATGTGAACCCATGTGAACACCATTTAAATTCCTTCCCAGAGATAAGTATCAGCCCTTCCCACACAGTTTGGAGGAACATAGCAAGCAGTTTACCTTTTTAAAAACAGATTCAGCTACTGCATTCTTATTGAATAATTATCACCAAAAGATATATGTGACTTGTAGAAAACTACATGAGAACAGTTAAGTGAATCTTGTGAGACTCCAAAAATTCTGAGTGGCTTTGTGCTCATTTGCTCTTATGAAGTAACTTTTATTAGCAAGTACACAAACAATCCCTCACCTGCTAAAAAAAATAATCTCCTAAGAGTGATAAATAAACTATGTATTAATATTTAGCATGTATAACTGTCAGGTTTCAGAAAAAATGACAGCACTCAATAATGAAAAAGAGACCTACATCTTCAGCAACTGTAATCACAAATTAATTAATTGTGATATAACTTCAGAAACATTTTAATAACAGTCTTACTAATTTATCTATGATTTAAATGCTTTTGCTGATGAGAAACATTACACCTAAGATAACACAATATAAAATAGCACCTATCAGCTGCTGAATTATCTGTGGTGGTGTCCACCCACTTTATTGAGGAAAATTACAAATAAACCTCCGAGAGAAGAAAGATTCTGTGTGTGGGTATTGACACAGAGCCTGATGGAGTCAGAGGACTACCGTGCTCTGATGGCCTATGAGAGACTGAACGCTTGGAAGCAGAGATCATACTAGCGCAAAAGCTTGCTTCTTGGCTTGTTTTTGCTGTATTTTGCTTTTTAAACTCCTGATCCTTCTGTATTTTTCTCTAAGTCAAAGAAAATCAGTTTCCTGAATGCAGGATTTTTTAGAAAAAAATCTGTGCTGTGCTGACCATTCCCCCACTGATCCATGTCACTTGCTATTCTTCGGTTTTTGGAGCTTGGCGTTAACATCAGGCTCAAACTCGGCATAGTCACATTCCTATAAATCAATCAATCTTTTCTCCTTAAGAGAAAAATACATTTCTCTCTAGTATAACTGTTCCCTACGTTGGTTCTTCTTATTACAGGCAGAAGACAAAGCACAGCAGCTGAGACTGTATGGTGTAATCTGACTGACCTACATTTCACTAACTATCAATCTCTACAGGCTTTAAATGTATTGTTTCCTACTTTCAACTCATTTCAGCATTCAAACAAAATTTTTCCAAAAGTCTCCTCACAGATGAGGATGATTTCATTTAATAGTCTCTGTAGTTGAACTGAGACGTGTCTTTCTGTGTTTATTTACAGTATGCTATATGTTTGAGTGGCATGTCACCTAGCAACTGCAACACGTCCCCTTTTTTAATTCTTACACCTAATCCTAAAAAGACCAATGCACATGTGCAATTTGTTTCCTGTGAGGAGATCCTGTTGAAGGGGATGAAGTTATTCATATTTAGCTTTTTACATGAATGAAATGGATCAAATAAATTAGAAACATATTCCTTCTGATCAGTGTTATAGTAAAACATTTTTGTACCATGTCTAATTGTTGAAGTACATTCAAAAACATTCAGTGAAATTTCACTCAGAATGAAATTCCATTCGTCTTTCATTACAGTATCTCAGGCACAAATAAACTATTATTATATATGATTTACTTTGTTTAGAGGATAGACATATATACATGTTTTTATACAAGACAATGTAATAATAGCTTTAACCTATTCAACTAGATTCTTTTTAATACAATGATTTTTAATAAGAACATGCTAGAAAGGCTGCAACCGTGTACTAGCTGAAGGGACACTGCTCATTTGATGTTTCTATATATCGATCTACCTTTAAAATACATGTTAAATATTCCCACTGTTAAAATATTATTAAAACATCTCCCTTCTCCACTAAGAGGACAGTTCAGATGGAGAGAGACAAAAACACCTTGGAGACGGGCTTTTTTTCTTCGTAAGGTGTTGATATTGAAAGAATTCTTCTGAGGAACAGAGGATTTTAGACAGTTTCAGTATGTTTGCCAATTTACAAGGGCACTGGAAAACATGAAAGCAGAGGTGACAGACAGTACATGCCTTGGCTGCAAACCAAGACAAAGCTGGCTGATCTGATTTGAAGCCTAAGAGGTTTGATGGTGTCTTGTCCGCAGGACTACAGAGTGTGCTGTGGTGAAGCTGCCCCCTCGGTGCCATCAGTCTGCTGGGTGTGTGCCCTGGATTACCGGCTTGTGGGGCAAACCCACAGCCGAGACTGGCACTTGCCATCCTCTTGTCAGGCAGAACTATGCATTTGCATTTTAATTTGCTCATGGTCACTGTAAATGCCAAAACTTAGAGGAACCAAGCCCCCTAGCATACGTCTCTTGCAGTCTTCTGCAGTGACTCTTATCATTGCTTCTTTGTAATTCAGCTACTGTTCTCCTCTGCTGCTCTTTTTTTTTTTTTAGTTAATATGCCTTTATACTTCTTAAAACAGATTATTTTCTTGATCTACTCTTTAGTACACATTGATCTTCTTTCTTCTATATGCAAGTAATAATTACGTAGCTTTACCAGAACTTTAATTAAAAAAGGAAAAACCCAAATCATACTACACAGTGTCAATACCTTTATTTTAACTTGGATCTGCTCTTATGTTCACCACCAACATGACCATTGTTGTGAAGAGATGCAGTTCTGTAGCCGAAGCATCTTGATCTGGAAAATAGTTATAGGCTATCCCTGATAATAAACTAAAAAATCTCTACCTCCTAAAAAATATTTATTATTTCACAGACTCTTAGTGACAAAAATGTTATTCCAGAACAGATTCTGTGGGCCTGTATCAAGATGAGAAAGCAAAACCAGAAAACACCGTTACTACTGTGCCAATTACATTTGCCATGCAGGGCTGCAGAGAAGCGCGTTCCCTGGAGAGCCAGAATTACAAGCTAAAAAAATCACTCAAAGGTATCACCTATCACTTGATCCAAATAGGTGCCAAGAACTCAGTTTATCAGCATTAACCGATCACAGCAAAAGATTGTTGGTTAAAATCATTCTTCTGGTTTTAACTCCCTGCACTAATGCCATGCAGACAGGCTGCCACTACCCCATAAACTCACACACCACGAGAAAAAGCTGATGGTCTTGGTTCAACTCTGTTTACAGTCACTGCTTGTCACCGTTACAGATAGTAATTAAGTGGCTCTCATTTTGAATAGCCACAGTTCAACTTCTGGCATGTTTTTGTTAAATGAAAGCTTCACGCCCACATGACGTAAACATTAACATGCCACGACATGGGCAGTACAGTAGGTACTGCCAGCCCAGGGCCCCTCCCGCGGCCCTTGCATCCTTGCTCTATGTAGGCCAAACTCCGCTATTCATCAAGCTTTGTTTTTCACCCCGCTTTGACAAGCCGAATGGCAATATTCATTTGGCCTGCCCTACCATCACGGTCTGATTTGTAACCCAACTGCTCAGCTGTCAGCTTCACTGCAAGCCGTGTTTTATTTTAATAAAAACTGTGGGAGTGAGACAGCTTCTTTGTAGAAGCACAGCGAAGGCCTTGAGCTTGCCTAACTGAATCCATTAAGGCTTTATTATTAACTGATCTTCAAGATCTATTTAAATATGAAGTGTTAACGGTCTGACACAATGCTGAGCATAAGTTTAATCGACTTTTGTTATTTTTTCCTTTTTGGGGTCAGAAGCACTGAGTGGTGTTAATGCTCTGCTACTAGAAAGGGCTCTCTACCCATTGCTGACTGCGGAAGAGGGCACAAACCTACTGTACCAACACTCAGGACTAAAACCCAGCCCACTGAGGACAATCACACTTCTTATTAAAATCTAAATGTTGCAAAGCATTTCATCAAAACAGGTGAAGTATAATGAGGAACCAGAGGTTGAGTGTGGTTAACACGCAGCTAATCATGACAGACTAATTATTCTTATTTTAAATTTCCAAACAATTGGCGTACAAATCCCAAATGTTTTAAAGTAGCTTGCGCACCCTCAAAAACCTACGTACCTGGGTTTGTCACTCCTAGAAATACGCTAAACTCACATCAGCCCATTCACTTGCATTTCTCAAATGGAAAGTGCAAGGGCCTGGGTTAAAAAAAGATAAGGCTCACTCAAACTGGAGGAATGCAGAATCCTTGCAAAATCTAATTCATACAGTAAAGTGAAGTAAAAAAAGGTAAAGCTAAATATATACGAGACAACTAGAATTAGATTGCCAGGCCAGTGACATTACTGGTTCTGACAAGGTGAATTTATTCAAGCTTTTACAAACAGGATGTCCAATTTACCTCAAAACAAATTTATATTTTTCTGTTCCATCTTTGCAATATGATGACATTTCATAGACTGCTGCACCATTAGCAAATAGGTTGCTACTTTTTAAGAATGGCTTTGCCAAGCTCAGAATTTAACAGAGAAATATAGGTTGGATTCTATGACACCTATTTTTAAAAATTCACTATCAATCATCAGGCTAATTATTGCTCTAAGAAAATCGGGAGGTAAATGTAAACCCAAGGTGTAAAGCACCCTGGAACAACTTTTGCATTCTTTTATGTCCTGTTTTTGCCCTGTTTCAAGGGGTAAGAATGAGGTTGACATTCTTTGCACTATGACAATAGCTCTATACAGTTACACATTGAAAATTTCTTTGCAGGTCTTGTTTAGTTCCATAAATGATTCTGAATGAAATTTTGATCTGATTGATGTTTTCTGCTAACTTGCATAAAGTTTCAAATTACTGCCTATCTTCTGCTTGTAGCAGGAAGTATACAAAGGATGTGTGATTAATTTCATCTGTCTGCAAGAATATTTAAAAAATACCATATAGCTGTTTTTTAAAAGGTAAAAAGTAAACTACAGGTCTGATTCTGCAACCTTAATCTTGTGTCTATTGTTCTACACACACTTAATGTATATTACAAATGCTAAGGGTGATATACAATCATTAACTGCGTTTAAGAAAGGGTTTTGCCTTTTCATTGCGTATAGACCAATAACAAAAAGTGTTTGCTCAACTTAAAATTAATTTCATTTCGTTGAACTTCTACGGTAAACAAACACAGAGAATAACCAAAACAAATATGATTCAAACCTCTCTAGGGAGCAGTTTATTTACTGTGAAGACCGCTTTCTGTGTCCTGCACTGCCCCTTGCTGGAGTATCTCACAAATGTGACAGTGTAAATTCTAATGGCAGCACTAATTAAAATGTGTATCAGTTTCTGAACCACGAAATAATCTTAAAATATAAGGATTGCATAATTTTATAAACAGTCAATCAACAGGTCATTATCACACACAGTTTTGTTTTCCGTAAAACTATTGACCATTCCCATTTGCAGAGACTAATATTAATCCATACAGAGTTGATGAAGGCTGTTAGTTTTTTCCCTGATTGCTTTCTCAGAAGATATTACTATTGAAAGAAGAAAACCATAAAATGAAAACACCCAGAAAAATTGCTACTTTACTACTAATGAAAAGCGACAAGGAAACCAAGACAAGCTGATACTTTCCTGAAAAACATAATATGTCTAAGGTGTGCAGTAAACGTGAATGTGATCCACATATAGAAACGAGAACAGGAAAAAAAAAATAGCACACTTAGCAATATTTCTTACCTCCGGAACTTCCACAGCATTTCTTTTTATCCTTCAAAAATGCATCTGAAGTACTGATATCTGTTTTCTTTGTGTGTGTTATTGGTCATAGACTCATCCATTCATTTGCAAAGTCATTTCAAGCTTGATGAAATGAATACACTTGAGTACCTGTGTCTGCAACTCTATATTTTTCAACTTTCTGGTTCTGTTTTTTGTTTGATTTCTTTTAAGTTTTCTATCATGGATACTATTCAACCTTAAAACAAAAGCATGTTTTCACAAAACTTTGAAAGGTCTTTCATACAACTGTGTATGTAGAAAAACTGAATTACATGTTAGAAGCTCAATGAACACTTTCCTGCATTAAAGTAAATCCTACCATACCATATCTTCTAACCAAACTATTTGCAATACCCTTCAGCAAGTCATAATTTATTCAGTGTATGGTGGTATTTTTAATTGCATCCTACATGCATATATTAGCTTCAGAGAAGTTATTCTATACATCAAATTTATGTAAGCCCAATGCAAGTTACTGTCTCCTTCCTTCCAACGGGGACAATCCTTTATTGGTGAATGAAGTCAAGGACTGACTTTCCTTGAGTCCTCTCTATGAGACCACACGTTCTTGTTTGTCAACAAATAGCAAAGCACTCTATGGTATACTCGGTCTTTGTGCTGAACTGAGGGACATCACTCCCCTGAAAGCTGGGGGCACTATAAGGGTCAAAACAACTAGCCTACACTTAAAATATTACCTTCAATTTAAAAATGCACAGGATAAAAAAATAAAAGGCCATAGGCAGCTAGTTACTTAAACGCCTTTCTCTTAAGAGCTTACAGGAAAAGCCTGAGGGAAGAGCCTAGCCTTGGCCATACACTGCTTGACAGAGCACCTTCTGACTTCATCAAAGCTTTCATTTCACCCTCAGACTTTTAAACTGACCTGGGAATTTGGCCCAAAATATAATGGGATCAAGTGGCAAGAACAGGAATTGAACTCTTAAGTAATCCTCCACACTAACAGATCTATGGGTGGTAAGAACACTATAGGAACAGAAAAGACTAAAAATTATGAGGTGATATTGGAAAATGGCACCATGAAGCAACTGCATCTCTTTAAGAAATTAGGAAATAAAGACTAAAATATTAACTTTGATCTGTTCCTGTGTGCCAATCCCAGGTGTTGATTTAGCCATTCCTCCATCTTGGGATGTGAGGCTGACAGAGGTCCAACACTGAACGGTTCTGTTTTCCTACTCTCTCGATCCAGGAACACATCAGGATGCACAAACAAAGCTGCAAGCGGCATAGGGTGCTGCCTTTTCTTAGCTCACACACATTCTGCGACTAGAGGGAAGCTCAATGTGGCTATTTAAAATGTCAGCTCACTGCCACAGCTGATTACACGTCTCCTCTAGAATGGAGCATCATCAAAGAAAAAAGCCTTATGCGTTGGAGGGCTCTACATGAAAGCTAAACTGAAGCCTGCCAAACCCACCAAGCTCCTTTCCAGCGAGTCTGCAGAAGAGCAGCACTGTGAATAAGAATCAGGATGCTACCACAGATGTAGCATGACAAAAAGGATGACAAGAAGTCTCAAGGGTAAGACGGTGTCTCTGTGTTTCATCTGTATAAAATGAGGCAGACCAACTCCCAGTTTACTCATAAGACTTGATTGAGGGGGACTGAAGTACAATATATTAATCCTACGTTTGGCACCAGTGTAACTGTGGCTGGAACACTGTGCCTATTTCAAGCATCCAAATTTCAAGAAGGATGCTGAGAAATTGGACAAGGTTCATAACAGAGCCTAGGGAATGATTAAAGAATTAGAAGACATGCCTTCTAGTGAAAGACTCCAGAAGGTTAATCTACTTAGCTCATCAAAGAGAAGGTTAAGGGGTTGGGACTTAATCATAGTCTCACATCTAATATGAGAAGCGGAAGTTTGACAGTAAAGGAGTTTATCTCCTGCCTAATTACCAAAGGTCCAGTGGTTGAAGGCTAAATATAAATAAATTCAGAAAGCGCAGAAGAGAGAGTTGTTTACTAAAGCATTTAATTTTAACCAAGGAGGGTAATTAACTACTGAAGAAAATGCTACATTTTGCTGTTGATGTCAAATCAAGATTGATGCTTTTGTAAAAAACTATGCTACAGTTCAAGCACAGCTACTGGATACAGGCTGTGCTCTTTACTGAAGGATATAAATAACAGAATGAAGTTACAGAACTTACAGAAACAAAGTCATCAACATATTGTACTGAGAAGTGCCATAATTTCTAAATATAGCAAGACCCTTAGTTCAAAACTAATTCTGTCAAAACCCAAATTAAAAAAGATGCCCACAGAAATCTGAATCTCTAAAATGGAACACCTAGCAGCAAATTGTAGCTAGAATTAAACATCCAAATTTAGCCAACTTAAAAAAATGTACACAATATATCCACTTCATTAATGGCTATGTTCTGAGAGACTGTTTTGTCACAATGTCCCCCAAATCATTCCCAGTTATTGATTTGCAATGTCCAAGCGGATGAATGTGGCTCTGATAAGAGTAAATACTCCAAAGTTGAATGATTCTCCACAGCTGCCTGACAGATAAGCTTCTGAACACGTCAGGCATTACTGGGAAAATACAATGTAATAATTGATCAGGAATTGCCTCTTTCTTTTCCCCTGCTTTTGGTAAGGATAAAAGATACTTGCAATGTCACCTGTGTCAGGAACCAATTTTGCCATAACATAAATTACCTTTACAATTTTTCTTTGTTCTGGTAAGACAGGCCTATTGGTGAACAACCTCTTCCATTTATTCATACAAGCAGTGTACAGTGGTAGCATAAATTTTGAAAGATGCATAACCTCTGACTCAAGAATATTAGGGTATATAAGATTTAGCTTATTGGGTGATTTTCATTAAAAAATAGAAACATAGAATAAATACACTGATAAGTGTCTCAGCCCTTAAATTAAAACTCCTTTGTACATGCCTTCACCTTCACCAATATCTCACAGGCCTAAATTTCACAACTTTTTGGCAGACCAAAGAAAACATTACAGCAACCTGACAGTCCTTACATTAAAATGGATGTATGCCAAAATCTGCCTATTCCTTGTTCAGATTAACTTCTATTATCTGCTTATCAGATCGTGAAAGTATTGTTGTTCAGACTGCAGAAATGTCCGTTCCTTTTTTATGTCAAGCTTGGAAAAGCAGTCAGCCAAGAGTCAGACGCTACTTGCCTTAACACACGAAAAGTGGATTTTATTAGAGACAGCCTAGCACTTTCTACATTCCCTTTGATTAAGTTTCATTATTTGTTGCCCTGTGAAAAGAATCTAAAAGTATGTTAGAAATACATTATTTCTCATTTAGGCATGCATATGTTCTTGAATGCTTACAATATGTTTCAATTTCCCCTTAAAATTAACAGCAGGAGAAAGATTCTTTTCTACTGTTTGCTGTGATGTCTGAATTAACAAGCAGAAAGTTGCCAGGAGTAGCAGGACAGTAGTACTGCAACCCAGCACTGTCTAAGGCTGATGCCCCACTTGAATATTTGCCATCCAGAGCGAACTGGACCGGCTCGAGAAGTGGGCCAGTGTGAACCTCATGAAGTTCAACAAGGTCAAGTGCAGGGGTCCTGCACCTGGGTCAGGGCAATCCCAAGCACAAACACAGGCTGGGTGGAGAATGGATTGAGAGCAGCCCTGAGGAGAAGGACTTGGGGGTGTTGGCAGATGAGAAGCGGGACATGAGCTGGCAATGTACGCTCACAGTCCAGAATGCCAACTGCATCCTGGGCTGCATCAAAAGAAGCATGGCCAGCAGGGCGAGGGAGGGGATTCTGCCCCTCTATTCTACTCTCATGAGACCCCACCTGGAGTACTGCATCCAGCTCTGGGGCCCCCAATGTAAGAAGGACATGGACCTGTTGGAATGGGTCCAGTGGAGGGCCACAAAGATGATCATAGGGCTGGAGCACCTCTCCTATGAGGATAAGGTGAGA
Source organism: Limosa lapponica baueri (assembly GCA_002844005.1). Taxonomy (NCBI): domain Eukaryota; kingdom Metazoa; phylum Chordata; class Aves; order Charadriiformes; family Scolopacidae; genus Limosa; species Limosa lapponica. The sequence goes on along the minus strand of KZ506146.1, from coordinate 178,875 downwards.
GAGTTGGCGTTGTTCAGCCTGGAGAAGAGAAGGCTCTGGGGAGACCTTATAGCAGCCTTTTGGTACATAAAGGGGACCTACAGGAAAGATAGGGACAAACTTTTTAGCAAGGTCTGTTGTGATAGGACAAGGGGTAATGGCTGTAAAGTGAAAGAGGGGAGATTTAGACTAGATGTAAGGAAGAAACTTTTTACAATGAGGGTGGTGAAACACTGGAACAGGTTGCCCAGAGAGGTTGTAGATGCCCCATCCCTGGAAACATTCAAGGTTAAGCTGTATGGGGCTCTGAGCAACCTGATCTAGTTGAAGATGTCCCTGTTCATTGCAGGGGGGTTGAACTAGGTGACCTTTAAAGGTGCCTTCCAACCCAAACTATTCTACAAGTCTTTCCAAAAGGAAAGGGAATTGCATGTTGCTGTAGGGCTCAGAAGATGTTCACCGTGCAGGTCTACATCCCAGGTAAACTCACAAGATGGGTATAACTGCATGCAATATAAGCAAGCACAGCACTAGCCCACTGAATGTATGTTGTCCAAAGCATTTATACAGCTGCAGGTCTAAAAGATATCCATGTTCGGAAGAACAATCCTTTTTTCTTTTCAATATATTGTATTTCTTTTTTGCTATTGCTGCTTATTAATTTGACCTTTTTTTTTAAAGTTTACAACTAAATCACTATGTTTTCCCACATACTAATAGAATAGCCTTATCAAGAGAGACATTAAAGCAGCTGGTACTTTATGAGCAATCTGCATCACTCCAGGTTGGTCAAAAAATACACCAGTTAGTACAGAGTTTAGGAAATGAAACATCAATTCTAGGCAGTAGCACTAAGAGCTTTAGAGGCTTAATGTTTTACTGTGGAGGTGTATGCTTGTATACTTCTAAACTGCTTAAATCAGTAGGATGCAATAATCTAAGCCTTGCGGATCAAGCTTATTTTTAAAAGTTCAGGGGACAATAAAAAATACTGAGACAGGTTCTCTTTTATTCTGAGCTACATTTATGAAAGTGTAATGTGAATTCAGAATATTTTTACATTAGATAGTTGGACTTTCATCCATTTTTTTTTTTCCAGAGAGAGGCTTGGGACAAATGCCTATATCTTCCTGTTTTGCTATATTTTGCTAATTATTTTCATCAATTATTGTGTGTACAACACAGCCTCACAGCAGCATGGCAGGGGTGGAAAAGGCAACTCACCAGAAGTCAGAAGCCCTTTTCTGATATGTCATTCACAGGGGGATGCATGCAGGGATTTGTGCAAAGGGTGAAGTTGTAAGGTGTATCTAAGCAGATTTTTGCAACTTAGTTTTGTGCCACTTCAGTGAACTGAATTGGCTTGCTGTGGATGACACTTAAGTTGGCACAAGGTGGGTGGTGTGAGCAAGGCAGTAGGAGGTAGGCTTTGGGAGGCAGCAGTTGAATCTCTGCATCTGAGCAGTAACAAACCGATCAGTTTGGATTAAGCCATACCTTGAAACTATGTCCAAAAGAGGTTTTTTTCTGCTGTTTAAGTGATCTGATTCACAGAGGAGTCCTCCTGGAAGAGTCCAAGGAACACCAGAGCCAAAGCAAGAGAATACACTTAGCTCAGAGATACTATGTGGCAGAATGATAACGTAAGAATATAGATGGATAGACAGGTAAAGAGAAATAAACATATCATTAAGAGATTTTTTTGGAGACGTCTGTTTACTCCTACCCAGGAACAGAAACCAGAAAACCTCTTAAGGAACAGCATCAGTAATGTACGCATAGGCTAGACATCGTTCTGTAGAAGGAAAAATAGGAGGTAACTATGAATTTGGACGCAGGGATGAAAATGTGTGAATGGGTGACATTGCATACATTGGTTAAACTACACAGAAAATAGACATCTAGATCCTAGTTGCTTAAGAAGCAGCATAAACATGTCATATTTTTTCCCCACCAAGTTACACCAATATGCAAATTTAACAGCAAGTTGTTGAGTAATTTTTTAATTATTTAGAGAGGAGATATTACAACTGGTGCACTCAAACTAATGTTTTGTAAACTATGATTACTAGATAATAGCCAATAAAAAGCCCACATACAAATTCTTGTGCCAAGAGGGGCAAGCTCTGTGTACGTATACAAGCATACCATACAACAAACTTGTTAAAGCCAAGGACTTGTGAATAGTGTGCTAACAGAAAACCTCATTTTAGAGAGTAAACTAGCCACTACCTGGAAAAAATGTATATGACTGTGAAGAAGTCTGAATATTGATATGCTATATGTAAATATAATAATGAGGAAGACTATCAAAAGGTTCCAAATTTCAATAATACCTGTGCTAGCCAAGTTAATTGGAAGTCTCACCCATAACCTTTTCTGAATATTTCCTCTTCTTGCAATGATCTGTTATTTCCTTACTTGTTAATGGAACAAAAGGTAGATATTTCCCAAGTGACAGCCTGCTCTGCAGGCTGGCTTGTAAACACAGAAGATTACATTATAGCCATCCTCTGTTAGAGCTATTTGTTCTGTGAATTTGCAGTCTTTCTGACCAACTTGAAATAACCTCAAATACTTTTTTTTTTTTTTTTTTTGCTATAAGAAGGGCAGAAAAAAAAAGCATCCATTTGTACTTTTTTTCCTTTGAAGGAATTCTTGGAATCTACAAAGACCTGTTTCAATTTTTCTAAAACTTCAATAGTCGGAAAAACAAACACTTGGAGATAGCTGTGTTGTAGAGCTATAATGCAAAGGCATAGAATGATACACTGGTAGAGAGAAACAAACATTTCATTAGGAGATTTTCTGTGTAAGGTTTCCATTCAGCCCTACACAGGAATACAAAGTCGAAAGACTGCAAAGGGAGAGCATACAAGAATCCATACAAAGGCTAGACATATACAGTCTAACGTGTTCAGTTCAGCATCTTAATTCCTCATATGAACTTTCATACTTTCAATGCAATGCTAAGGGTTATCCTGGATCCCGACAATTTAATCACAGCTCGTGATTTTTGTTTGGTGCTGCTGTTTTACATTGGTGACAGTCTTAGTTTTCAGTCTTTTAAGCGATGGTATTTTAATCTTGAGATTAGAAAAGTTAATCTAGAAGGTTTTAGTCAGAAAGAAGCTCCTGCCTGATGCATAAGTTTGAAATCAAGAACAAAAAAAGTAAAAGCTTAATAAAAGTCATTAAAAAAAAAAAAAGAACACTCCATCTTCTGACTGCTGTGATGGTGTGGTTGTGTGCACCTGCTGATCTGGATGTTGCACAGAGCTCTGCCTGGGTGTGGGTATGAGTGGGAGAAGAGCATGCCATGTACTGCTGTGGAGGGGAGGGCAGACTTTCTTGTGTCCTGCACTTGCTCTGTGTGTATATTCAAGCATACCTTAAAACAAACTTCCTAAAGATTTAGGAGCTCAATATGCATTACTGTAGCACCTTACTAAGAATGGCAAGTCTGAAAATCTTGCAAGTCTGCACCTGCAATACTATGGTGTAAATATCAAAAGTCTCATGATACACTGTACAACACTGTATGTGTACAAATGTAAAACAGGGTAAAAAAAAATCTCTGCCTTACATGGGACATGTAAATATTCCTTCAGAAAATATACTTCCTCCTCTTGGTGACAATATTTTGTTGGTTTTGGGGATTTGCTTTTTTTTTTTTTTTTTTTTTATTAAAGTGAGTAGAGTGTTTATATGCACACATATAAGCTTTCAATATATTAATGTTTGTTTTCCCTACTTTTTGGCATAAAGATGAGTTCATTCTAAAAATAAGAAACACAATAGGTTGTCTTCCTTTAATTCAGAATGAGGTCTTTTGTCATTCTCAGAAATCCTACTGTATTTGAGACTAATTCACAGTAGAAGCTGCTTCAGTTCCTTGTGATAGGATTCAACAGAGGTATAATGGGATCTCTGCTTCACAAGAGGAGAGGGAACAGGATGCAGGAACATTCTGCAAACTCAGAGCAGCACCACAGTGCTAGTGAAGCAGGCAGACTGAACTTCTTTGTTGGAAGTTCCAATTGTCTTATGTTTAAGGTGAAACTTGTAAAACAAATTAAAACCGAAGCATTCCCATACAAACCGTAAATCTTATGATTTAGCATTACGCCTAAAACTATTAATGGATAACTCTCCAATGGCCAGGAATGATGGAAAGCCTGCTTAGCATTACCTGTTGTGCATACTCATTTAGTATTTAATCCTTTCCTATGTTTCCCTGCTTTCACTGCCTTAGGATACAACATTCATATTCTTTTAATGAAGCCTGCCTATGTTAATTAAATTATTCTTGAGTTCTGAAGGATTCAAATGCTCTATTATTTTTTCATATTTCTTCCTCCAGATTACTTATTTTTCCTGAGAAAAAAAATGCTTCAGCAAGAAGGTGTTGCCAGTAGCTCTCAGCTGCATGAAGAAAAGCTTTCAGAGCAGCACTTGGAGCATCCAATTTAGATAAGCGTAAGTTCTATTCGGAAAATTTTGGAGAATGCTAGGATGAGAAGGTTATCTGCTGACCAGCTGAATGACAATCAAGAAAATGTAAGCATCCTCCACAAAGGATGGTTCTATCAGAGAGAGTGCGTTAACAAAATGAGTAAGAACCTCCTTTTCAGAATCATTCACAAAATTATTGTACCAGATAAGAGAGAGCTGGAGTTCAGGAGTATATCTCTTATAAAACATGATTAGATTCCTTAATCTTAGGAGTGATGAATATTTACTCTTGAGCTTTTAAATGTATCTGAAGATTTACATACATTTATTCCAATAACTCAAGATTTGACAAAATACTGATACAGCTTGTAAGCCTTCCCTCGTGGAGGCACAGCTGAACTGGTGAAGCAGACTTCTGCCAATACAGCTGACAGTCAATACATCAAGTCACATAAAAGAAATCAACAAATCATTTCTTTTTCTACTAGAATCACTGCTGTACACCACGGCTCCTGCTGCAATGGAGAAGGTATCAACCAGAGGCTTCCCCCTCCATGCTTCATGTTCCTGCTGGGTGGCCCTAGTAAAACCCTGACACATAGACGAGGCCTCAGCACAAGGGGAAATGTCTTAAACAGCTTCATGAGCAAAGAAACTAGGACAGCGTGGTTTCTGGAGGGCCTGAGGCACTGGACTAACCCACTAAGAAAGTGCAATGTCCTACAGGAACTTCTCCAAGGGTGCTGGCACTGACGAGGCTGCCCTCTCAGAAGGGAGTCTCTGTTGCTCAATAAGGCATCAGGAAACTATCAGAGTCTCCCACTTACAAGACAAAGATAAATGAAAATGATAACTGTGTAAATGACTAAAAGGGTGGAAAAGTTACTGGTTATACCAAAACCAGAGAAAATGAAAGAAACTGAACTCATCGACACTCCCACTGTCCTCCCCTGTGCAGGATGTACTAGTACTTGCAAATTACTACCAGAAAGGCTTCTTTCTTCTTTGATTATTGTGGTTGTTGGAGTGCATTTATATAATTTTTAAAACCAGCACATGATATCTAATTTGCAGAGGAAAGAAATCATAAGAAATTCTTTAACTAAAGTGACATTCATAGCTCTTATTTCAAATTGGGCCAGTTTTCCAATTCATATTATTTATACTGAGATTTGCTTAGATCCTCTTTGAGGAGGAAACACGGGATTACAACCATAAATGTCCAACTATGCTCCAGAGATGGCAGATTTCTTCTAGACCTGTATGACCAAAGCTGGTCAGTACCTTGGAAGTTTTATGGTCTATGCAATATGAAAACTATGAGCTTGATTTGCAAAGCAGAGACATACTTGGAGCCCCCTCATCTGTATTACTGCTTCTGAAGAGCTCAATTCCATGCAAGTAGAGGAGCTTTTTCTTTTTTCTCTAAAAACCATTTCCTTTTCTTCTGTATTTTAATGAACTGGAGTTTTCCGCCTCCTTATCACTGATTTGCTGTAACGTTTCACAAGGTGTGAATGCACATCTGTGTGCATAAGAAGTGCTAACGCTTCAGTATCTACATTTTAGCAATTGTTACCTTCAATAAGCACGCTTTGTTGGAGACAGCAAGAGTATGTTTGTGTGAAACTAATCTTCTGGAAAAAAGAAATTGAGATATTTTTATAAGATAATTCCCACCTAATATTAGATATCTACAATGTAGATTTCTACAGACAAGCTAGTAATCAGCACTTTCTTTGGAGTCAATGAAGAGAAATAAACATTTGTAAGGTATGGTTTATGTGACCATTTTTAGATACATAATTTAGGATGAAATTATTTACATCCTACAACTGCTTATTACTCTCCATGAACTAAAAAAGTGCTAACTGAGAAGCTTGGTGACATCAATATTTACACTGTAAAAATTTATTTTTGGCATCGGGAATTCCCTTCCGTAGAGCAGAACAAGCAGAAACGAAAGGAAAAAAGTAACTCATGAAGCAAATCTGATTGGCACAGCTGTGCCTTGAAGAGCTGAATAGTTTATTAAACCCTTTACACTTCTGTGGCTGTGCTGCACAACTTCTTGATTCGAATTTTCCTTCCACCTACAACTGGATGCTGTTGATTTAATTTCACACAGATACTAATTCATTAAAAGATCAATTTAATCAACTAAGCAAAATCAATGTGGTTCCAACTGCAAATTTGATTTGTTGATTGTACTACTCTCTTGTAATCAGTTTTGTAAAAGAAAAAAGTTTACATGTTAATTGATTTTACTTTACTGGCTTGCTAGATTTCCATAAAATGCTAAAGAGAACATTGTGAGCTCCTGCCCCCCAAATGAAACACAAGTTGTAGCCCTGCAAGAACAGATATAAAGCAACTGAACCATTTGCCACTTTGCCATGCTTCCAAATTACAGCAGTCACCCGCAGAAAATCAATAAGTAACGTGAAGAGCTTCGTGAAAGCACTCTGAAATGATAACGAGGTTGTCCCTCCAACCACTGGTAATTCTTATGGAACAGGTGAAATGCAATACAGAAGTATCTGTCTCACAAAGAAAAGAAAAAAAAATCAGTCTAAAAGACCTGGCACTGAAATCCATCTTGTATTTCAACTGGTAAACATACTTGAAAAAACAAAGGCTTGGAGCAGAGCACTGGAGCCCTTCCTTCTTCCAGACCAGAAAATGATGCCGGAGAAATATTTGCCCCAGAGTTTCATGCTCTCAGTTTACACTGCTCCAAATTACAGGAGTTGCCTTCCTTCCTGGACAATAACTCATGAGAAGGTGAAGTTCTTAAAGGGACAACAGACAACAGGATAAGGAGGTACTGAGAATTAACCTGCTTCTGTCTACAATTGCCAGATTAAGGTCACCTAGTTTCGTGTGTCCTGAAATACAGAAAGAAAGAAATAAAACTAGATTTCTTAAAAAATGGAAAGAAATTTGAGCCTTCCAGAGGAGCAATAGCTGATACCAAAGAATACTGAGTAAAAGTGAGATGAGATCTGAGATCTCCAGGTCTGTTCCACCTATATTTATGGTCCCTCAGCATCAGGATATTAAAGGTAAGAGATATAATAAATGTGCTTGTGGGCACTGGTTGTAGTACCAGCCTCTTGCTACACAGTGTATCGATTCTGTGTGTTTTAGTGCACAATTATCAACAGCGGGGGATTGTCAGCTGCACCCACTGTGCATGAAGAACTTCAGAAAGTATTGAGGTTGTCACACAATGTGATCTGGGTCTTCAGACGCAATTTGCACAGTATTTGCTCTGCACTGGGGACAGAATTCTGTGAAATTGGATATCACTGCCAAAAGGTAGCAGATGGTTTTGTAGACCTCATCAGCCAAAATACATTTTTACCCTCTAAACAAGGCTCTAACACCGATAAGACTGTTCCATTACCTAACAAACCACTAACTAGAAGAAATAAATCACAAAGCGGCCAACAATAAACTCTCTTCCAGTGTGCGAGCTCCACAGCTAAAATAGCAAGAGGAGAACTGGAGAACAGTTGTAATTTTCCCAATTTTCATTCTTGTCAGTAAGGACATCAAAGGATCATCACCCAAAGGTCAAGCAACATTTTGTAGCTCAAATTCTACCTCCTGCAAAGCAAGGCGCAAGTGGAAAAATTTCTCTTGCCTTTACTGCTGCTATGTCAGATCTGCTTACACATTGCTGACCAAACCTCAGCTCTAAGATCAGCATGTAAGGTATTTATGCACACAATTGATGGTTCCACCTGGCAGCTTCATCAGTGGGCCAGAGTATAGCAATATAAAATTGCCTAAACTAACAGTATTGTACCTGAATGGGATGGGAAACACACTGTGTTGGTATAAGGGACTTTTACATGAGTGTAATGTTAGAGCTTTCCAAGTAAAAATATTTGGATCCAAAGAGGAAAAAATTCTCCTGAAACAAATAGAAAGCCCTTGTGCTCAACTGAAATAGTGACAACAGGAAAATCTATCAGACCTTAGTGATTAGATTTGGCTTTATTTCTCTTCCTCCAAGATTTTCTACACTCACACAGAACTGTGCCAGTTTTTTAAAGGATATAAAATAAATTGCGGTTACTTAATTTTTGAAGGCATACAAAAGAAAAAAGAGAACAAGGAAATGAAAAACTAAATCACTGTCTGGATTAAAGCAAGCTGTGGCCCCCATGTTGTCCTGAGCACAGACACAGCTCCTCAGTATTTCAGAAAGAGGGAAATTAACTTCTGACCTTGCACATGAAGCAGTCTGGGTATCTAGTCATTACAAAAAGAAGCTTATGATCCTCTCTTTGATCCGAACTGATGTGGAAACTTGGCCTGTCTTGGATTAAGTTGAACACGGAAATTCAACAAGGGAGGTTTCCTTCTGTCCTTTTCACATCCATTTTAAATCTAATTTATAAAGCAGTGCCCTTAATCTGCTTGTAAACTTGTTTTTAACTGTCAGACTTGAGTAGCTATCGAGCAAAATGATACACATTTCAAACAACTGCCTAACTGAGTACTTACTCTAGAGACATGACTGCATTCAAATAAGGTATTCCATCTTCACAGGCAAATATTTTTCAGTTTATATAACTTCATAAATGATTTTTAAAGAGAATTTAAATATTCCTCAACTACTACTGCTCAGTAGACACCAAGATTGTAACAAATACTGGAGGAGAAAGAATTGCAAAGTAACACTGTCCTCCAGTGCCTCAGCAGTGCCCTTGTTTTGTATTTTTACAGCAGTAGCTAATAGTTTACTCGCTTGTTCCTCCTTTGTGTGGTACACCTGACTGTCTTTTGTCACTTTTGTGACAACCATTCTGTTATTTAAGCATATCTTTCTCTTGTATCTAATATAAGCGCAAGCCTATCTGCAAAACTGAAGATGTGCCTTCTCGCTTTTACTTGAGCAAAACTCCTGTGAACTTCAGTGAAAGGATTAAGTCCCGTTTGCTAACTTTCCTAGTGTAAAAGCCCTCAGCAAAAGGAAGAAACATGCAACATGGGAACATCCTACCCAAGATCTGTCTCTGGCCACAGGCAGAGACGATACCTCTCTCAGCCTGCAAAGGGGGTTGGGGACTGCGCGGAGACTTTATGAGACCCTGGAGAAGAGCCTGAGATTTCTTCAGAGCTCTTCATACTTCTCAGCCAGATAGCACAATGTTGTCAGGTCTTCAAGCCAATGTCTTCAAAAAAGCTGTACTCTAGAGAACAAAATAAGTGGCCTGCTCTTCAACAAAGTTAATAGCCAAGATCTTCCAGGGAGGCAGGATATTCAACGCTTTTCAAAATTAGTTGTTTTAACTCCATGACTTTCACCATTGGTCAGATTCTCCAGTCTATATATCAGCAGCCCTGTCCTGTCGGTCACTGACTTATCTGAAAACAGATCATTAAGACGTGTGCCTTTTTTTTTTCACTGTAGAGTTAGCTTCAGTCAACTTGTGTGCTGTTGATAACTCAGGTCCCATTCATGAAAAAGTACCCACCAAAAACCAGCAACTCTAATTCAAGAATAGTTATATTTTTAACTGGAGTTCAGTGGCCCATCAGTGGAAAAAAAACACACCACATCAGCTACGAACACAGCTACGCTGTGTTACTGTAGTGTTAATTCACAGGGTGGCTTTCCTCATTCAAGCCGCATTAACTTGAGGGGCATTAGCTTGAGTGTATGCAATTTAAACTCTCTTTAGTGAGAACAAGTTCTGTGAAGTAGCTTTTACCATAACCTTATAACCTTTCTGCCAGTAGTTCCTTATCAGAAACTAATTTTAAAAGAAGAGCCTTTTTTCCCACTCAGCATAGCTTTGCACAGGGCAAAGCAGCCAACCATCTGCCTGGTTGTGTTAGCATGCTGGACTAGCTGCTCTCACCTAGGACAGAATAGAGTCACAACAGAGTCATTTTTATTTCACTACTTGTTTCATGAGCTTTGACCTCCAGCTTTTTGTCATTTTTACCAGAAGGAACTATTATTATAAGTGCTCTTTGCTAGCCAATATAAATCCTTGGCAGCCAGTCCCCTCAACCTGACTGAAGCAATCAATCCGCCAGAAAATCACAACAGTATCATGTGCTATGAATATTTTATAGTTTACTTACTCTAATTGCCCATTTCATGCCCAAGCACTAAGGCCATGCTGGCCACACCTGTTAGGATGTTTTGTCCTTCATGAGACTGAAAAGCAGGTCACTCACCAGAATATTCTCATATCTCATAATTCAGTTAAAGAAAGACAAACTGGGACTAAAAACAACATGAACCGACAAGCTTCTCCAGACGACAGAGCTATTAACACACAAGACACCCAACCTCTTTTCAGCCTTCACACATATCTGTCAGGAACTTTGTGAAGGTACTCTGGCTCTGGAGCCACACAGTGCCCATCTCAATCTGGTTTTGCAGTGGTTTCTGTGCTACATGCTGATGTGGCAGGCTGACAATTAACCTCTGCTTTAACATGGGATGTCCTTAGGTTCAAAGTCAAGCTGCTGTCAAGAGAAACACTAACCATAATAAAAATTTACTTTAGCAGCTTCTTTTAGGACTTTTGTATCGCAAGACCTGTTTTGTATACCTGCCTCTGGAACACTGAACAACCCCAGCCCACTGTTCAAAATGTAAATGTGAAGATCATCCTGCACAGGATTTTCCTGTCCTCAAGCCACCTGAAGAAATACCTGCTCTATATAACGCTCTCAGATTCAACAAGTTCTGTATAGCTGGCAAAGTTATGTTCTTTCTGGTGAGGTTGAGACAGTTGCTGCATATAGGACTCACAGAGAAAAATGTGTATCGAGCACTGATGTATCAGTAAAGATTCTCAAAAAACCTTTATTCTACCTCAGTAGGACATCCCTCTGAATGCAAGAGTAAATACAGCATATTAAGCACATTAGGGACAAAAGCAATAATCAGGAAAGAGATCATACAACATCTTGTCTACCATACCAGGGAAATGAACTTGATTCTAGTCCTCTTTTGCTAAGACAAGATATATAGGACCAGAGTAACATAAGTGGCTTTGACTCAGCACTGCTTCTGGATTTTACTGCTTAAAGACAAGCATGCCTTCACAAATACATTTGAGTTATTCCACAGTTCCAGCAAGAGATACATAATGTCTGCAGCATGTACTGCTGGGCAATGCAGCAGGTGATGAGAGATTCAGAGAAACCCATCTTTTTGGTGCAGGTCATTCTGCTATTCCACAGGCTGTGATAAGAACTGCTGGGTATAGGCCAGGTTTGGATGACCAGCAGGGCTCTATACACTAAAAGCAGTTGGGAGCACTGTTATGAACTTCTGGAATTTAGCATTCTGGTAAAATGAGATTATTGCCAGCAGATTCAGAAAAGACATGATATTCTTCTGCCAGAAACAGAACAATGGCTGTGGAACAGACGTTTCCCAGCAGTCACGCTTATTGATGTTTGGCATGAATCCCTAAAAATGAACATTTGCTAATTGTTTCTGTGCAGTTTCAAGATATACAGTTAATTTCAAGCACCTGGGCAAACCAATCACCTCCAACACTACTGTATAATGAACGTCAACCAATGCTCTAGTAGGGTAACCAGGCCTAACCATTTTTAGTATAGAAAGTGGTTTACCATATTTGTCAGCATATTACTTCATACACTATCTGCCTCTCATATCACTACCACTAGCTTTCTGTTGGTATTCACCACTAAAAATTAGAAAGAGCAGAGCTGTATAAAGGTGTCACCCCGTATGGATAAATCCCAAGTTGTCAGTAGAGAAGTAGCCTGAAGTAGGAATGTTACGTATTTGGTCCATTAAACATTTCAGAAAATGGTGGTTTATGCACATCTTGGATTTCCTGTAAAGAATTTGCTTTGGCAATATATAGAAATTACAGATCAGACTGCTCCTCAGCACTGCAATACCTGACTTATACAGCTTTTAGAACAAATAAAGAAATGCACACAAATTCACACATGCAGAGTGGTGATTCTGGTTTTGTGCTAGGTTTCTGTTTCAAACACTCTCCTATTACCATCTTTATAAAATGTACAAAACATATGTTATTCTGAATAACCTAAAAATAGCAAATAATTCTTAATAATCGATTTCAGTGCTCTATCATTTTTTATTGACACTTCATAGGATGCATTTTTTGTCACTATTTTTCATATACTTTAGAGGGGGAAAACAGGCATCTTGAAAAGTATTGCTGCATAAAGTTCAAAAAGTATTTTTGGTTTCTTTGTACTCTTCCAAATTTTTATGTATAAGATCAAGTCACAAGTGCATGTCTTGAATAAGCAGGATTCAAAATAATTGCACCAAACACAGAGAGCTCACACGTGCAATTTCAGTATTCAGAGACTGGGCAAGAACTTTTTTCCCTGCACCTTACCAAGAATACTTCTGTCAATTCTTTAATTTTTCCCATTCTGCCAGACACCTTCAATTTCATTCAGATTCTGATCACTGGCAGACTCCAGAGTATTTGTGTGTCTGTACGTCCACTACCTTTGCTGGTATTTTTAACGATGCATTTATTCCACTTACTTTAAGAATTTACACCAGAAACAATAACTTTGGTATGACTACTTCTGGCAACTTGGTAGTCTGAATTTGTCTGAAAATCTGGTCTCCTCAAAAGCTATTCTGAGGATGTGTGGGAAGATACACCAGTAAATATGTTTGCCACTTTCAGATTCTTGATGAAAATGAAGCTGCATATAATGTTTCGCAGTTTTTGGCTGTTTCTTCTGCTGGTGGGTGACTTTGATATGTAATGCAGTAATGCACCAGGGATATTTTTGGATATGTTAGTTACAGTCAGTTTTTTAAAAAGATGGAATCAGAAAGTCTTCTGCCTGGTTCCCTATGATAAAGATCTTCGTAAGTACCAAAGTGATTTGTACAATACAGTTATATGTCTATCCCACATTTCCAACTGCACTGAAATAAATTTAAGACTGTTTAATCACATTTGCTTTAAAGTGATGTGAAAACCCTTGGCTACATCTAGAATGTAGGTCATACTTTTTTTCTAGGAAAATGTTTTACATATTTCTTTCTTTTCAGGAGGAAAGAAGCCTTCATATCACAGGACAAAGCTTTGTAGCTTGTTCTTCCTTTCAAGAGCCACATACGATGATGGAAATCCCAGTGATGGTTTTGTCTCCGTGGAGGAAGCTGTATGCCACATAAGCCTTACAGGACCACATATATAATATTCTGCTGAGATAATCCCAAAAAATAGGGGAAGCCTGTATCAGTCAAAATCCATGACAAAAGCTCATACTGATAGGAATTGTTCAGGTAACTTAGTTGCCCAACCTCCTGACCTAGAAATACTGGACGTGGATAAGCTGTCGCGTCTCCAGATGTGCATGAGAAATGAACACCATGGTAGGGCCTTGACTATGCAGACAAACTAGTAGGCTAGCTACGCAGAGAAAGGAAGTCACTTCATCCAGCAGAAGCCTGCATGAAGTCATCCTTCTGCTACTTTTCAAGTTTTCCTAAGAAGCAATACCTGAAAAATGGCAAGGAATTTCACTTCCAGTTAAATATTTTTAACAGCAGTAACACACACATTTCCTAGTACAGCACATCTAGTCCTAGAGTCTCTGTCCTGGGAAAAAAATTATTGTAAAAATGTTTTGTTATGTGCACCATCAGCTGAAGAGTCAGTAGTAGTGGCACTTTCTTGTAAATAAAGTTAGAACTTACTCAGTTCAAGGAGCTTGCATTAGAACTAACAAGTTAAACAAAAGTGTCGAAGCTGCTACTTTAGTGGCGATCTCTGTATTTACTAGAAGAACACTAGTGTATGATTTTAAAGTGTGGCCATGGGGGATATCTGCCCACCACCAACATGAATCATTGCATATTTCTACTTATTTTATTACAATATTGACTTCTATACTGCAATACTAAGCTTCTACATGTCTGATCAAAAAGAGATTTTGTTTTTGAGATATGCTTCATGTTTACTAAAATACCACTTCATCATCCTGTTCCTTCACAAACAAAACCATGTGTCATTGTTTCAACTCGTTTCTTTGTTTTAAGTCAATGTCATGGTAAGCAACTGTGCTATTCTTGCTCTGGTTTTCCCCTGAATGGGAAAAGTATCCTGAGTGTCAAAAGCCCACATCTGCGCTTATGGCAAGAGGATAGATTTATAGACAGAGACTGAGCTGTCTCTTGGAGCAATGTACTAACAAAAAAGCAAGCAATGCATTAGCAGCAACAGTGGATAGTTAGAGAATGAAAGGCAGGTATACAGGTTACTAGCATCTAATTGAAGCCAGCTAATACAATATAAAGCAATCTCAGTTTTAAAGACCTAAATGGCTACCCTATCCTTAATATGGACACTTTGCAGGAGCCAGTGAAAAAGAACAATGGTAATAAATCGGTAAATAAAGCAGATGAAGGGAAGAACAGACTAATACATTTGCATGTTTGGTATACAGGAACTGAGCTGCTGTAAATGGCAGTAAATTACAGGCAGTGCCTGAGAGTCCGTACTGCACATCAAACTAAACATGAGATGGGAGCTATTATTCAGATTAGACAGCATCTGCTGTGGGCTCTGAGCACCTGAAAGGGAACCTGAAGCAGGGGATGTGGGGTATTATGCTGATGAACATGAAGAACACAAAGGCTGAACCAGCCTGGCGTTTCCAGGGCTGTTGCTTCTTCCCACTGGCACTGAACACTGGACAGTGTTCAATGGTATGGAAAGTTAGATGCTCAAGGACAGCTACTTTCTCACCTATGATTAAAAAAAAAACCATAGTACTTTCTGCTTCTGACAGCTGATTTCAGACTGAAGGCTATATATTGTCCCCATGATGCAGTATGTCCTTGAGTAAGATTTGAAACTCGATTTTGTGTTTGTTTAAGTGGAAGCAGTGGACCACAAACACATCTGTCCTTTCCTTCAGCAAAGGAACAGCAAAACCTTCATTAATCAAATACAATGAACGTTAAACACTGGCTCTATTAACTCAGAGTAAATAAGCTACATGATTACATTCATCTTGGAGGTCAAGCCCAAGGGGATTTGTCAGAGACCACTTTGTAACAGGCTACCCTTCTGCCCTGCTGCACCCTTTCCCCTCTCTAAATGAAGTGCAGAAAGATATGGGCACAGGCCATCTGGTGTCCATTCTGTACATCTGCATTGCAGCACAAGGATGGGAGCAGTAACTCTGGGCGTTTCAAGTAACTGGATGGGATTGTTTAACAACGACAAAGTTGCCGCGAGGATGAATAAAGCCTCTTTATCACAAGAAGCTTCAAGGAGAAACACGTGTATTTCACTGAATTTCACTGAATTTTTTAGAGTTGGAAGGGACCGTATAGATCATCTAGTCCAACTCCCCGATATATAATGCATCCACACATGCTGACAGAAAAAGAAACACGGGAACATAGTAAAAACAACTGTAAGTTTTCCAAAACATGATTACATACCTTCTGATATAAACTCCTTTGATACATTTGCAAGCAACCTCATATGAAATGACATACATATTCACAAATGCAATGAGTATATTTCTTACACTTAATTAGCATGGCAGAAATTCTGCATTGATAATTTTCTGTGAAAATTACTTTACAGATTTTGCAGCTGATACGAAGACATTACAGTAAAAAACACCCAGTAAAAAATATGAACTAATTATATAATGAGCCTTGAGAAATCAGCTTCTCACTTGGTACGTCACTGGTGGTATATCAGATATCTACATCAGTGGTATCCGAGAGCAGTAATCTGCTCTATAAACATTGGTGATTAAACTTAATAACTAGCTTTTAATTTTGCTGAACTGACTATGCAGGATTAGGTGTCTGCAGATGCCTCCAGTGCTTAGAATGATTCATCTGTGTCAAACCAGGACAGGCACGTATTTGTGTTTTAGAAACGTACCTTGAACTCTAAATCTTCCTTGCCCTTCCTTAGGTTATACACATCTTTTACTGCTGTACCCTTTGTCCCAGCATATATTGGAGTAAATTATTTTCTATTACTCAGATGGAAGTCAGGGGAATCTCTGCCCACACAAATGTGCTGCACACCTGGGTTCACAAGGGCTATCCTTACCTTATCCAGCTGAACACTCCAGCAAGAGTGGCTCCATGGAGCAAAACACTTGTAATGGAGATGAGATCCCACACCTGCATCACGCCCATTTTGCAGCTTTTCAATTCAGACTAGCCCTGGTCTGACTCCATTGACCAAATGCTCATTTACAACTGGAATACACTATGAGCACCCCGGGAGCAAATCTTCCAGCTTAATTTCCTCCCAAAGGAAAACAGCTCACATGCTCTGAGATAGTCCAACAATGCAACCCAAAGCACAGCCTGTAAGGACAGTTGGGAGACTTGCATCAAAATTTCCCTCCTGATGCAAACTAAAAAGCTAATGTAGACATAACCCATTTGACCCAATCATGCTTATGCTAAAGGGTGAAATTCTCATTCCTCCACCTCAAATTTCAGGAAAGCTGAGTTACAGTGGCTCAGAAATTCAAATATAATCACAAAACTTCTCCTACAAAATGGTAAAATTTCACTTTAATGTGAAGCTGCCTCTCCCATGAAACCTTATGAAAAAAAGTTATGTGCTTTTGCTGAGTGGCCTTCCCAGATTTTGTTGTCCAAACAGACATAAAAATCTATACTAATTCAAGATGACACAAGGTTTCTAAAAATATATGTTCTGCTTAACTGTTCACTTGCAATATATGCTAAATGATGAAAATCACTAGTCGTGACTAGTTTGTGGGTCAAGATCAAACAAATTTAGAACAGATCTATGCATATGCTTTTGCCTCCTTACATTAATTACAATCCAGTTTACATCAGAGTGAAACATGGAGGGCCTGCTAGAAGCATCAGCAGATGCTTCTGTCTGTCAAGTAGACACACTTCATAGTTGCCGTTAGCTTAAAGTCAGTGTGAAAAATATTCAACGCTCTTTGCTCATTGTGGTTTTATGTATGTGTTATAATTTGATGTACCAGTCTTCTAGAACTAGTAATTCTTTTTAAAATGAAAGATTCACACAACTATCCTCAGTTACAAAATTAAGATCTCTATGGGAGAACAAGGAAAACGATGAAAAATCAATGAAAAATGTGAAGTCCCTTCATGTAAGTAGCATATGGACACTGTCTTGCAAGAGGTAAAGCAGTTTGTGACCAATTTTATGTGGATTAAGCTGTAAAGACTACAGCTTCTGAATGATATTGTATATGAATTTAAGACGCTTTAAGTTACATAAACTGAGTGCTGTAAATACTCCATACAGTATGGGGATGGAAAGGACTCAGTGCTCACATTATCAATGTTCCCAAATACAATGCAATGTGCTTATTATACACTAAGTTGCCTTCAAAGAAATCGTGTGTGCAAAAATAAGCTATCTACAGATCAGAAGGAAGGCAAATCAATGGAGGACAACACCATTCCACCACCAGAGCTCCAGTTCTGACTTAGTCCTGATCCTCTAGGAAGACCTAGGATACATCTCCATGAGACAAGCCTGCAAAATACCTGGGAACAAGCATACCTGTATTATATGTTGTGATTTACAGCACAGTACAAGTTTTCCCATAGCCAGATCATGTTAACACATGCTGCTAGCACATGCTGCTAACACAGGCTTGCCTGTCTGTCCCTTTTTGAAAGGATAACCACTGTCACTTCACTCTTCTGCTTCACAGGTACCAGCTAATTTTGTCTTTCAAATTATCTTATTAGACAGTACAATTAAGTTAAATTCATGGAAATTGTTCCTAGTCTGCGTTAGAAACTATTGCATCTGTTTCAAACCTAGAAAGAAGAGGTTTTTTTCAAGTTTGTCTGTTTGTATTTTGTTGGTCAGATGCGACATGATTACTTTCCTCCTTGCTCATCTTGCCTCGCTTGTAATTGTAAAGGCCACTTCCCAGACCTGTAGCTGCCCCAGCCTTTAGCTGCTTCCTGAGCATTCATATGATTGTCGATTTCCATCTATATCTGCTTGTCAGTAATACACCCACAAATGTACCAATAAAAGAGAACTGTAAGGCACTGAACAGAAAACTTACAGGAGAAGTACTTTAGATAAGTTTCAAAGGTCAATTTTCTAAGGAATTTCAACATACGTATATTTGTATATTTGCTTCTTGCTTCTCCACTCTCTGCAATACCCCTGTTACAATACTCTTCATTGAGACCCTAGAAAAATCACATGGTGTAGTTCTCAAGATTTACTAAGTTCACACCTGAAATTTGGGAAGGCAGAGTTGCAAGAGTATGTTGTCTTTGAATTTTGTCTCTGCTGCTGATACTGATAATAAATAGAATTACATTAAATTTGATGCCCAGGAGTCATGAACTGAAGGGGACAAGCCTGTAATAGATGCTTCTGACACAGCACTATCAGCTTTTGACATCAAAACGAAAAGCCTGAAGTAAGGTTAATAAGACTACATGTTCCATTACATTTTCCCAGTAATTCTGGAAGAAAATATTACCTTTGAGACTCTTCCAAGAACTGAAAAGACTAAGGATATATTTGATCTTAAGTTTATTTCTCTCTTTGGATGTTTTCTTTCTGTCTTCTTTCACATTGATTAATGCTGTGTTAGTCAAACTCTTCTGATTATTGATGCTTACGATATTTCTTCTGAGGTGAAATTAAACTTTTAAAATGTGCTTTATTATCTTGAAGAGCTTTCTTCCTCTCTTTCTTCTTTTCACTTTCTCAGTAAAATAAGGAGTTCTTAAGGGAATGCTAAAACTTCCCTTAGACATGTCTGTTATGTTCTTTAAAAGTAGCTTTAATTCCGATTCTAGAAAAGCACAGGAAAGAAAACGAAACTGGAGTGTAGTTGGTGTAGCCTCACCACTGTTCAAAATGGTTAAGCCGCCAGGATGATGTGTACTGTAGCTCGTTATTGAAATGGGAGATCCCACTGTGGCAGGTGTTTATAAACAAAAAGACCATTCTTGTACTAAAGGCTTTATGATTCTTCCCATTATTCTAAATCACTGAATAGTTAAAATTTACTATGCTGCTGGATTTATAGAGCTTCTTACTCATTGTTCTCCTTACTTCCTGGTAATCATTTAAGGAATGAAGTTTGACCCTTAATCACATGTAGGAAAACAAAGACCTACATTGAAGAGTGTGAAAATACTGTGTTACCGTGTGTTACCAGAAGTTCAGAGACACGATCAGTGAGGGCTCAGCTGAAAGAAGTAGCAGGCACACTAGAACTGCCTACAAAGAGAAGTCCAAGGACATAGTCAAGAAACCAAGAAATGAGGTGGTCAAGAAGAGGGCTGAGGACAATACAGAGCAGAAGCAGCCATGAAAGTATGTGTCTGATCTGGGGAAGCAGAAAAACGAATGATGGGAAAGCAGGTGCAGCGTGGTCAATGCTGAGAGGGATCACAATCCAATGGAGGTAAGCACAGTCCATCTCAAAGTATGCAAGGATCTTGGTGGCAATGGGACTATGCTGAAAAGAGGTATCAGATTCCTGAACTATAAGTAACCTTGAAAGAGAACGAGGGAAAGGGTGCAAAAGGACTCATGATATACCAAATCTATTTCGTGTGTAGCTCTAGCAGACTTAAGAAGTATTGTGCTGTCCCACTGTGCCCTCCCAAAGCAACTATCATGACAATAAAGAATGGAACAGAGGCCTTTGAACTCCTCAAAATTTCAGAAAAAAACCTATCTGATGAAATGTACCAAGAAGTATCTCATTGCAGTCAAGGCAAATTTGAACCCTGAGCTCAACAGAACTAAAACGAGCACTTCTGCCCCACTACCAGTGTCTTCTTTCCAGAGTGTGGTACAGGATTTTAATAGGGTGAATAGTTCAGCCTCCTAGAAACTTATGGGAAAGTAGTCAGAGCTTTTTGTTTCCTGAAATGGTGTTTTCTGCTTATCATTTCCACTGTGATAGTGCCTCAGAGTGTTACCTTACCTTAATAAAGATTGGAAAATTGTATGCAACTGATTCTCCCAAGAGACAAGAACACACCTGAAGTAAGTGCCAGGAATGACAATATTTTATGTTCACTTTTCCTGCCCAAACCTCCAAAGTAATAGGTGCTGTGACAACTTTTGATAGTAGGATGGCATGTAACAAATCCTTTTTCTCCAGTATCCTTCTGTCAGAAAACTGATCTCACTTCAATCTTTTACTAATACTTAATGTTAGTTTTAACACCATAAAATGTATGCTAGTAAACCAAAGGAATATTTATAGTAGTGCCTATACATGATAAAATTATTTTAGTGGCAAGGACACCAAAACAGAATGTGCTGTGAACTGGAGATTTACAGCTGTATATACAGGATTTTGTAAGACAGCAAAGCTCTTCACTCTGTAAGTTAGTTTTAATATTGATTTCAAATCCATTTCACACCTACACTTTCAGAAGCCCTAGCAAAAGTTTGTCTTCTATTTGTGATTTGATTTACATAGCAAACATGTGCGAAAGATTACTGAAAAAGATTCTTGCATTGATAGCTTTAGTGGAAATAACTATCCAGGCAGCAAACCACAATTTTACAATGCAGACTCACACAGATTATAGAATTTCTTTTAACGTACTTAACCAGAGTAAACCTTGACAATACTCCCCTGCCAGAATAAAACTTTATCATATGAAAGCTGCCCACGTAGCTGAATAGATGGAAATCTTTCATACTAGTTAAATAATATATGCAGCTTCATGCAGAGCAATAAAGTGACTATCATCAGAATTTCATATTGACAATGGGAAAAAAAAAGAAGTAATGGACCCCATGTATTCCTGGTAAGATTTTATTATCTACAGTAAGGTTATACCTTGAAGTATAGTTTGGAGGCCTGGGCATGTCAGACTTATGATGACTTCTGCTTTTCAGACTATCTTGGCTTTGATTCGATAACCCACTGTAATTTCATGTACTCCAAAGGACTGCCTGATTGGTCCTGAGGTCCAATGGTTTGGAAAGTGTAAAGTAACACCAGGGACTATCACGTCAGAAGAATGTCTACGTTTGGCTTGGTGTTCACATAACACTGTTAGCACTACGCTCTGTATTAGATCAGGTAGTTCAGCTTAAGTTTTTTCACATATGACTTTAACAAAAGTTGAGTGGGGAAACTCACCACTGAAAGAGGTTTTGTCTGTGAATAAAATACTCTGTGACAAAAAAAAGTATCTGCCTAATTTATTAAGCTAAGTGTCATACAAAGAATAACAAAATTATAATAAAATAACCCTTAGTCAACTAGCCTGTGGGTGCCTAGAAAAATTAAGTTAGATACTTTAGTCGGTACCTGACAAACGACCAGCTGGTCTTGTCTTCCAAAGAAATGCTGAAAAACCTGTGAAAGGGAGAATTTCCCACAGGAAAGTTTTGTCTTCCTTTCTTACTGAGTGGTGTTTTGGTTTGTTGTTTTTTGTTTGTTTCCTTGGGTTTTTTTTGATTGCCACTTAACCACTCCAGCTTCATGGAGTGTCTATTACCTTAGGCAAGAATTCAGAAAAAAGACTACGTCAAGGACAGTATCTGTAAGGATCAGGAACACTGGTAGAATTTTCTTATGGGGAAAAAGGAAGATACTTTAGATTTCCTACATGGGGTGAAGATAAAATTAGGGGTCTCTTCTTCCCAGCAAATAGTAAAGGAAAAACAATTACAGCATCTTGCACGCACATGGCTGGTGTCTAGCTGGCTCTGAAAGAATAGAATGTACTGCAGCCAGGATTTGCAAGCACATTGGCGTAGATCCCCTTTCTGATTTTTCCATTAAACAGAGACAATATAAAGTGGCATCACAAGCTTTTCTATAGACTCTGTTATGTTAATGCTTGCATACTCCTCAATCTTTTCCTCTAAACTCTTGCCATCATGCACTGACCCCACCTCAGTGGCAGATACCTGGGATATTCCATGAGTACACACAGTGCTGAAATAACGTTTGGGAAACAGCTCCCTCTCTGAGTCTGATCGTGGCTGTGACTGTATTTGAGTGAAGAAGGATGTCTTAGTTCAAGGTTTGGCTCCTCTCCATTTCTGATCTAATCTTTGGTATAGCTGTTCCTGTAGTTTCATGGTTTATTTTATTTTGCATTAATGAGCAAGCCAGCAACCATAAAGAGATATATAACAACAATGGAACCAATAACATTAAAGTCATCATCATTTCGCTCCATGAAACTAAACAAAGCATGATCTGACAGTTATAAAAGAATCAGAATAAAAGACAGCAAGGTCCTATATCATCAACCGAAACACATCTGAATAATTTTAGAATTGTGTTACATCTTAGCAGGTGAGGAGCTATTACACATATTTATTGGTTCACATTTACCCCTGGTATAACTCAGTTAAAATAAATGGTGGAACAAAAGGAATAACTTTGGTCTATTATGTAGTAAATGTTTTTTATAGCTTTGCTGAGTGAATAAATAATGATAGGTTTTGTTGTCTACTACGGCACTTATTTTCTGCATTGTACATTTGTATTCAGAGCAAATACATTGAATGTGTTTTAAGAGAAAGCAATCATAAAAAGTTGCACACTAAGTTATATATCCAGTGTGAAAATTAAAACAACAACAAACATACCCAAAAGGGACATAAACATTTAGTCATGATCTTATGAGCAGAAGAAACAAGTCAAGCAATGTTTCTAAACTGCAGATCTCATCTCCTGCAGTGTTCCCACAGACTTACTCTGTGGGATTAAAATGCCAAAGCTTAAGTTATTACATTCTAGGACACCCACCCTCTTAGCAATTACTATCTCCACAGCAAGGACAGCAGAAACAACATGCAAAAAACAAGCAATGGCTCTCTGGACACTAAAGTTCACAAGTTCAGTGCATTAGTTTAAACTAGCCTCACTCTGTTGGATTTAGCTGCAGGGTTTAACCAGTCCTCAGCAGGATGCTGAGGAGAGCAGCATTCTCTTCTGCCTCTCCACTACATACCTGCTGGTCTCTCATGGCTTGGTGTATGGACACCTGGAAGCAGCAATGTCCTTACTGCGGTAGCTTAATCCAGCATAGTCCATCCCTGTGAACTCTAAGCTATCTGAAAAGTTCCCCAGAGAAAGCATAAAGATTACTTCACAACATATTTATATTCTTTTCTCACACAATGCATACTGCTGAATTTTAATTGTCTCAGATATACTAAAAGCTTGAGCATCTGAATTTAGAGAGTCCACGAAGCTTAGACAAGGTGCGAGACACCCTGAAGCATCCCTCAGACAGTAACATTTTGCAGAGATTAGATAAGGAATCCTAGTACAGCTCTGCTTTCTTTACCAAGGAATAAATCTTGCTGCTAAGAAACTAGTGGCAAAATTTTCTTTTTCCACAGGCCGCTGGGATCTCACTCCAATCCAGCTCTCAACATGTTAGCAGAAACTGTTTATATTTTGATTTAAAGCCAAATCTTATACCCAAAGAAAGTAGGTTGACCCACTGCTTTTCCCATCATACAGAATCCCACTCCTTGTGCCTCCACAAACCGTTGCCCTACAAACAGGAACAGTAAAATAGTCTCTTTCACTTATACAGGCTGAAATGTACATACATACATATGGTATGTTCATTGACGTAGTTTTCCACAGGGTGCCCTACAGTATTGTGTGATCATGTGGCTTTTATTGCACAGGACAGACAAATACTAGCTCTTAAAATATGATTTCACAAAGTATTAGTAATTAAGCAGGTAATGAAAATTAACTCAGAGCAGTTCTCCTTTGCCACTGCTAGGAATTCAACCCCCTCCTGTTTTCTGTTCAAAAGAGGGAAGGAGGAATAGCTTTTTTTTTCTTTTTTTAAAGTGAATGTAATAGCTCATTGCAGCTGATTAACACAAACTCAGACAATTTTATTAGTATCACTGTGTTTTCATATGTAAAGTCCTTGCCCTCAGATACCTCTAAAAGCACTAATCCTTAAAAATACATATTGCATCCTCAGATAACTCAAACAAAATGAGAGGTAAGGAAGGTGAAGGAAGGGTTACTGAGGGAGAGGGAACAGACAACAGAGGGGCTCCCAGGAAAATTTTTTTTTTTATTACTCACACACATATACAACCCACTCTGCTGCTGAATGACATTCTATTTTTCAAGCAGGTAACCTGCAGGTTAGACACATAGAAATACAGGTTATTATTATCTGAGCTGCAGTATACTCAGGAACAGACTTGCACCCTAGTGTGCTGACTGTATTACAAACAGAATTTAAAAAAAATAAAAATGTTTCTGTCCCAGTAGACCTTCACAGTCCTACAAAATTACAGAAAGGTCAAACCTTGATGGTAAGTTCAACCCTACTCTTTTCTGGTTTCAAGTCACTCGGAGTGTTTTATATTACACCCTTGGGGTCTCTCTAGTTTCTTTGAGTCACAAACCCATTTGGCAATCACATTACAAACAGTTCAGAAAATTCAAAGTGCAGGAGCATAAATTACTTTAGACACTCTCAACCTTTAGAGAAAGAAGTAAAAAGAGAGGAGGAAGAGGTAACATGAATGTGAAACGGGGAGCAAATAAGAAGTAGTAACATCATTTTGCTTCCAAACTTTTGTCTGACATCCAAGTACGAAGGGAAGCATCAGGGGGAATTTCCCAGGAAGTTCAGCTTCCGAGAAATCAAATGGTATCCATGATAGGGAAGGAAAACATCACTTTAGGCAAAATTTGCCACCTTATCTATAGGTGGAAAGTATATGTCCAATATACTTTGGGGCCCTTTTTTTCCTGATTCCTGGTGAATGGGAGCATACTAAAAATGGCAGCTAAGTATGCTCTTCATGCCACGTGTTCCTAAGAGTTGCACAGGGTAACGCAGAGAAAGTTCCTGAAGGTGAGACTGGGACGTAGAGGCAGAGATAACGAAAACCAGGATTTTCTCCCAAGAAAACAAAAAAATCCCCAAAAGACAGAAACCAAAATTACCTCCAGTCACAGTCCCCAGGACTACATCAATGTGGGGAAGTGATGTCTTCAATTTTTCAGAGGTGTGTCTGAGCACTCAGTTTCTCTATATTTTCGATACAGCTGAGATCAGGCTATTGAAATTCCACCAGCCTTCACATTCGTCCTCCATAAGGGTGATTTTTATTAGCCCTATTTGCATTATTTAAAAAGCAGTCTCACTAAGAGGCCTCTCTTCAATCAGGAGTCCCATTTTGGGGGAAATCACAAAAATGTTCAGTAACAGATAGCTGTCACTGAAGAGAATTTTCAACTCAAATAGGCAGACAGGTAAAGCATAACTGCTCTCACAGACACAGAGGGATGAAGACTTGACTGCCACTGGAAAAAAAGGTTTTGGAAAAACATGAGCCTTAGTGAGTCATGCTTTTCCTGTTCCAGATCTGTAAGCAACAAAGCATGTCATCTTTTTCTTTTAAGCAAGGAAGCAAGCCCATTTTAACCACACTGTCTTTCACATAGTCACCTAAAATTTGCCACCTTATTTCATTCTTCAGGCCGGTTCTCTATATCCCATATTTGAGTAGTGAGAAGTATGAAAAAAGGCCACATTCTCTCCTCACCTCCTTTTCATTCATTCACCTTATAATAACATCAGTGCACATTTCTCTAAGCAACTTCTAACAATATATTTTGTATGTCTTTAGCAAAAGTAATCAAATGATGTATTTTTATCATAAGCACCAATAGCGATACAAGCCACGTCATCAATCACTAATTGTGAAGAAGAAGGAGAGAGGTACGAACAATTATCCTGCCGTGGCTACTTCTAATATCTGAATGCTGAACATGCTGCCAGAGGTGATACAACTCACCGATGTTAGTGAAACAGAATATTTGAAAAGAATAGTTGAAAACGAGCTCTGAACCCAGAAAAATAAAGCAATCCAACAATTGCAACAGTGCACTGGAGTCCTCCTCCTTTGGTGCTGGATGTGGCCAGAGCAGCAGTTAATGACCTGTCCCTTTTTGCATCACAGGGGGAAAGCCTTCAGAAAAGGATCACAAACGAAGGATAAATTTTTTAAAAAACTGTAAACCAGAACTTAAAGACATGGCATAACAATATGTTGCTAACCCATTCAGAAGGCTTGTCTTGCACACAAACATCAAATCTGAGATTAGCAACCTCCCCCCAGATTAGCTACGATAATCAAAGATGCAGAAGTTCAAACACAGAGATCAGGCTGCAGGCATGTGACACGGCACACTGAAAGCAGGTGGGGGGCCTTGGCTTTGGCCCACCTGTTTTGCAGGCACAGGCACCTTCTCTCAACATGTGGTGGTGTATCAGGTCCTCTGGACCCAAACAGAAAAGGCAGAGTACACATACACACAGAGAGGAGATGTTTGGTCAGTAATTTACAAGTGACTGATGAGCGCTACTCGTGCTGTGACAAAGCCACTTTGTGATTGCTACACTTGCTGCTTTAGGTGCTTCACCTGACAGAGCACCAGCTGAGTTAAGAGGAGCAGCAATTATTCAGCTGGCAGCAGGAAAAAGTGGAAAGGCAAGGAAAGAGCAACACGACTACTTTATGATAGACACTAAGAGCTTGTGCAGGGGACTGTGTTGACCTTTTCAAGGACTACCGACAACTCCTTGTGTCACCAACTTTCCTAATGGCAATAGGACAATATCTCACTGATATTTGCACATTTACAGACAAGGCTAGTCTTGGCTATCTGGTAACAATCAGTACAAATCTATACAGATGTCACACACTTGATTGCTTCAGCAATCAGTCAAATGGGACCCCAGCAGTGAGGTCAGCCTGGCAATAAGGATACTCAAACCAAACCACTGCCAAAAGCACAAGGTCTCACTTCCCCTCTCTCCTTTCCTGCTCTTCCCATCCACAATCCCACACTCAGCCCTGTGACTCCTCTCCTTTCCTTCTACTGGGTCTATCTACCTTCTCTTTGCTGGATGAGTTTCCTAACAGATCAGGGGAATGAAGCATTTCAAGTAGAGGCTGGACAGGCACCAGATCTGGTCCAAGGTACCGAACAAAACTGTGTGAGTAGGAGAACCAGAGAAGATGATGGAATAAAGCATAATAACGTCCCCTCTTGGTGGCTGTGGGGAGCAGCTAGATCACTTCAAGCCATATTTCCTTTCACCTACTTCCATTACAATGTAAAGGCATGAGTTGTCTTGCTGTGCTGACCCTGGAAATGCTTGAGGGCTACAGAGCAGGAGATGCCCATGCACATGCAGCATGGAAAAAAGGTAGGAGAGGGCTAGTAATTCATCTATCTGGGCATGGATTTAACATGCAGCACAAAGAAAGGTACTCTAACTCTAGCAGGGGCTAGAGGTAAGTGCAGAAAAGCAGGAAAGAAAAGCACTACAAATCATACATGCATACATACATACAAACAAAGGAACAAAGTGAAAAGAACACCTGAAAACTAACTTTCATGTACCATGAAGCTTCTGTCACCAAGGTAAACTGTCAGGGTTGACGCCCTACTGTCCTTCCCCTTCATATGCCAGCACCAGCTAATGAGTAGCAGTGTGATGAGTCTGATCAAAGACTTCAAATCAGCTTGAAAACTAAGCTCATCCCCATCTTACTTTTCAGCTGGATCCCTCCCCGAATCTAACCAACCACATGACTGCATGATCAGCAATGGTATTAAAACAGTGGCAGCCTTACTTAGATGAGTGCAAAGCACCCATCACCCTGGTACCCAGTACAACCCTGCAACATATTCACAGCACAAACCTCTGCCATCCATCCTGGAACCACGTAAGGCAGGTGTACCAGTCTAGAAAGCTGGCCAGTTATGCATTAGTGGTGCTCTGTTCTGTTCCCTGTCACCGTTTTCTCATTAGCAAATAAGGAGAAAGTTGCACTAAATGCTTTGCTTTTCATTTTCCTTGTGAGCATGCTGTTCTAATTGGGAAAAGGGAAGTGGTACCTAGGCACGGTGTGCTTATACAGCTATCTACCCTCGGAAATAAGTAAAAAACCGATGTCCTCTAGAGCCTCATCATCTTCTACTTGCTTACATGTCAATAACTGAATACCTGTAAAGGCCACAGAGACTTGGAATAAGCAAAGCTAAAAAAAAAAGAAAAAGACATGCAAATATAAAGGGCTAGCATTTCACTGGTTTTGTGAAACAGGTCTTTAAAAAGTACCTTTAAAAGGTTTACTGGATTCTTTAGTAGAATTAAGGGAGGTACTGTTCCTGCAGGAGGTATTTTGAGAGGCAGGTGGTTATGGTGCACGCTGTTACAAGCAGTGTGTGAACCACTGGCCCAGAACCAAGGACCAAAGGACAACCTCTCCCTTCACGTAAAACACAACTTTAGCATCTGGTTTCTGATGTAAGCTGATTTACAGGGCAGCAGCTCTGATGTTGCAATTATAAGAGGTAGCAAGCCGTTAAAATGTGGAATTAAGATGAATATGGCTGATACCCAAGGATTATTTATCAGATTAAATACAAGAGAGAAAAATGTTCATGTTTCAGTAATTACAATAACATTGTATGAATAGCTTCCCTCAATTAATTACATACATTCTAACCAAATAAAGCCTTAATGTGGTTGATGACAGCAAAGCTGAATGCGGTCTTCCCTGCCTAAGCAACAATGGTTCTGTTCACATAGTTGGCACTTCTGAAAGAAAGATGAATTCCGGCAACCAGATCTATTTTCCTTAACAGATGTTTCAAAATATGGTAATAAGGTGTGGGTTTCCTAGGCTGTCAGCTGGAATTCACTAACCAGGAAACAAAACAAAATGGATCTGACGCAATCCATCTTTTCCCATTACACCTTTAAAGACTACATTAGATTTTATATTAATTTTACAAAACACTGCTTGCAATAAATTATGTAGTACTACATTCACCTTTGCTAACACAATTTGCTCTTAACCTTTCCTTCACTAATTCATAACTGTGTGTGGCAGACATCATGTCTATTTGAAGGGTTTCAGAGCGGCTCTGGCTTCTGGAATACTATCACATCCCCTCAAAAGAAAAATAAAAACTTAAAAAAAAACCAAGAAGGAACACATTTTTTGTGACATGTTCAATAAAACTCTGTAGTCTGAAAAGCTCAACACATTTTTAGATAGCAAACAAAAATCATACTGAACTAAAATCTTAAGTAATTTCTTAAACACAGCTTTATCTTCACACTGATGAAAGCTGTACTAATGAAGGACCAGCTACAATTACATGTCTAGGAGAGGGATGAAAGAGAATAACTCTCTTAATTAAAAGCTGAATCACGTTTAAATTTCCCACTTACAGTAGTTGCCAAACTCTTCTTTCCTGTATTTTTCCAGAATAACTCTCACATACATCTCAGTATAAAGGAGCAAACTATATCATGACACTGTACCATACTAAGTGTTCGCCTACCCACAAACAGTAAGCACTTGAGAAACACATTAAAACCTTCAGCTTCCAGCATTTGTACTCATGTAAATGACAAATTTGTGTGCCTGATGTTATATGTAGGGCATCATTAAGATTAGTCTTCGGCTAGCAGGTAAAAAAGCTACACTGAATCCCGACAACACAGAGTCATTTTTAGACAGCATGCACTGTTAGAAAGCCAATAACATTGGTAACCATATCAGTAATATTATCACTGGCAGAACTCACAGCTTTGCCAGTTACTAGGGCTACCTCCTAATTCTCCTTATGAAGCTCTGAAAAAAAGGGAAAATAAGAAACTGGGTTGACATTTTCTGACAGTCTGTAGCTCGATTGCCCATATACAATCACACCACACAATTTCAGACACAACTCTTCAGGCATTTCCACAAATGAGGTTAGAGAAAAACCCATTGGTCTGCAATTTCAGACAATTCAGATGATCATTCCATGAGAAACTGTGCCATTTCATACACTTGAAGAGTAATTTGAAATTTGGAAGACTATTGGGTGGGCTTTTGTGTCAGAAATATGCTTCTTAATCTTATGCAAATCCTCTCCAAACTGGCCAAACTGTGAAATCATGAACTAGCGCTATGAAAAACACTTATGCACTTACAGAAGGTTTCTCGGAGCTGTCTAAATTGCTTGGAGCTTCTCTTCCTGCTAAGGAAGTTCCATCCTTTCCCCATTCCTCTCTATGATTGGACTTATCACCTGGTGTATCACCTGCCCTGCAGGACTCAGACGGCTCCAACACAGAGAGGGGGATAAACCTCCTTCATCCATCTGAGCTGTAGCAGTACAGGACAGTGTAATGGAGGACATGGAGTTTGTCTTTTCTTCACCACCACCTAGCACAGAGGAGGAAGCTGCTGCACATAAATACTGGGGAAGAACCAAATGTAACATAATTGTAGGCTTATTTGGGTTCCATTGTAAAAGTTACTTGTGCTCTTTGCCACAATCTCTCAGGAACTTTTTTTAATGTCCTTATGAGTGGCTAGGAAGTGTCACTACTCCTCTATTGCAAATAAAACACTGAGTATTATAGTTTCAAAGCAGCACCTCCAAAATGCCAGTTGTGTTTCAGAACAGAAACTGAACCCGAGCTTCTGATTTTTCTCCTTCTCTGCTAGCGTGGTGAGAGGCTGTGGTAGAAGGAGAAGAACAGTGACAGGGACTTGGAAAAAGACTAGAACTAGTATCTCTAAAAGCCTTTTGTCTAGTTAATTCCCACCTGTAAAGTGGAAACATGTGTCCTTCATTATCTTTAGGGACTATTGTAAAGACAAATACATTGAAAACTTTGAAGTGACCAGATGAAAACTATAAAAATAAGTAAAACAGTAACTTATAATAGATGTGTTAGTTCTGGGGTGAATATGACTTCAAAGTCATAAGGCTTATTTACATAATAAAAATAACTATTTTGGTTTTATTTTGCTTTTTAAACTTATTATGTAAAAGCAAGTGTATGTGTGCATGCATAACTAAAGACAGATGGGGATAACTTATACCAAAATTTTAACTATAACAAAAATCAAAACTTTGATGTCAAGCTGGTAGTTTCCCCTAGTCTCCCATTAAATAACTCCCTCCACTCCACACAGAGTTAGAGTTGCCCTTATTATGGAGAATTTGAAAGACAGTGGCAAAAGAGGTAATGTTTTTTCCCCTCTGCTGCTTCGTAAAAGACAGTAAAATGGAGTTTCATTATCACAAGCAAAACACTACAGCCATTTGCTGCTGAGGCATTCCTGTGTTGACCTGGAACAAGCGAGTAGCCAAGCTTATGTGTGAAGTTTGTTGTGTCCAATAAATAATGTGTAATTTTAAAACACACTGATATATATGCCCTATAAGCAGGACTCCATATTTACTTTCTCTGAGTGGTTCTAATACTATTACGTTGGTACTATTGCTAACAGTAGAGCTTACATATGGTAAAGGTTGTTTTTACATCAGTCTTTGCCAAGTGTTCATACCTAGCAGTCATTCTCTTCTTCAGACTATGCAAAGTTGTTAATTTCGTTCCAGTTTTGCATAGATGATTTTCCACACCCAAGCTCTCAAACAGGCACAAGACATCACGCATGATGACATCAAAGGAGAGCAACAGTAGGCTGAACCAGCACAAATTTCACTTCCATCACATATAGCAGTGGTCCTTCTGAGGGAAGAAAGTTCTTACAGAAAGTGTCTCAAGTTTCTGCAGATATAAAAATACTCTTTTTGGACCTACCAGGCCACTGCTCCTCACAATCACTGTGATATTTCTGCTGAACAGAACTTCTAATGCCTTCCTGAAGAAACCAAAAGCAAACTGAGTTTTCATCACCTTCTTTAACAATAGTCCATCCACCAACAAGACTTGTCGACACTTCACTGTTACCTAGTGTTAAAGAAAACAGCAAAATACAAGAACAAACTCTGGATTTGAGCAATTTCAGTAGTTTACAACCACAAAGCCATCCACAGCAGGATATGCCTAAGCACTGAAATCAAGAAATGTTGAAGGCATTAATAATTTACACTGCTGTCATCTTTCATTTGATATCCCCATCCGTATTTTACACGTTCATCAACACCATTTCACTTCAGTGGCAGCTGCACAAGATTCAAAGGCAATCCTTTTTACAGGTGTTTTACTACCATTCAGGTGTTTCACAGAATCATCACAGAATAGTTTGGGTTGGAAGAAACCTTAAAGATCATCTTGTTCCAACTCTCCTGCCATGAGCAGGGACACCTCCCGCTAGATCAGGTTGACTCAAAGCCCCATCCAACCTGCCCTTGAACACCTCCAGGGACAGGGAATCCACAACTTCTCTGGGCAACCTGTTCCAATGTCTCACCACCCTCACAGTGAGTGATATCTAATCTAAATCTCCCCTCTTCCAGTTTAAAACCATTAACCCTCATCTTATCACTACACTCCCTGATAAAGAGTCCCTCCCCATCTCTCCTGGAGGCCCTCTTTAAGTATGGAAAGGCTGCTATAAGGTTTCCCCAGAGCCATCTCTACTCCAGGCTGAACAATGCCAGCTCTCTCAGCCTGTCCTCATAGGAGAGGTTCTTCAGCCTTCTGATCATCTTTGTGGCCTTCCTCTAGACTCGCTCCAACAGGCCCGCATCCTTCTTATGTTGGGGGCTCCAGAGCTGGATGCAGGACTCCAGATAGGGTCTCACCAGGGTGGAGTAGAGGGGCAGAATCATCTCCCTTGACCTGCTGGTCACACATCTTTTGATGCAGCCCAGGATGAGGTTAGCCTTTTGGGTTGCGAGTGCACATTGTCAGCTCATGTCCAGCTTTTCATCCACCAGTACCCACAAGTCCTTCTAGGCAGGGCTGCTCTCAATTCATTCTCCACCCAGCCTGTATTTGTGCTTGGGATTGCCCCAATTCAGGTGCAGGACCTTGCGCTTGGCCTTGTTGAATTCCATGAGGTCCATAAGGGCCCACTTCTCAAGACTTTCCAGGTCCCTCTGGATGGCATCCCTTCCCTCTAGCATGTTGACCACTCCACGCAGCTTGGTGTCATCAGTAATCTTGCTGAGGGTGCACTCATTGTCACTGACAATGATGTTATATAGTGCTGGTCCCAATACCGACCCCTACGGACCATCAGTCATCAATGATTGCCACCTGGACACTGAGCCGTTGACCTCAACTCTTTTGAGTCCAACCATCCAGTCAACTCCTTTCCACTGAGTGGTCCACCCATCAAATCCATGTCTCTCCGATTTAGAGACAGAGATGTCGTGCAGGACAGTACGAAATGCTTTGCACAAGTCCAGGTAGATGATCCAGTTTTCACTGGACTAGAAGTCCAGGTTTCACTTATACTAATGTGCTCATCTCCTCAGTATTTTGAGGTTTGCAGTCAAAACATTTACTTTCACATCCACTCACCTTTGTCTTTCCCAGTCACACTCTTTCCCTGGACATTTTACCAATAAGTCATTCAAAACACCTCTGAGTTTCTTGCATTTGATAGTCTGTGATATTTGAAAGACTACTGCCAACTTGCTCCACACTACTGCACAGAGTCGCCTCCTGATGCCTAGCCCAGTGCAGAGTGAGAATTAAGTCCAGCTTATTTATAAAAAATGTTTTATTTCCATCACTAGCACCACATCAGAAACAAGCAGCCCAAATTCAGTTTTGTTGATTTACGTACAAGGAATCATAAAGCATTCCCTACCTTGGGCCTGATTTTAAACAAAGGATCTGCCTGCCTCTGCTTGTCTTTAGTCTTTCTGCACATTGACAGTGGTCCCTGCTCTCCAATTCCCTGTATCTCAAGGGCTGGCAAAGAGATGTAGTTTTTGTCATTCTTTCTTCAGCTGGAAGTGAGATGTGATCTCTATATTGGCATCCTAGCATTGCACACAGGCATTCTGCGCAACTAAAAGCACTCACTTGTGCTCTGACAACATCTGCCAGAGGCAGTGTCATGTTTCTGGAAGTTTCCAGATACCTGCCAGGGACCAACTCAAGCGCCAGAATTTCCATGCTGTCATATAAAATTTGGAAACAGCCATAGCAGTCAGCATCTGGTCCACAGGGCTGTCTACTCATTGGTTTTATTTTATAATACAGCACTACCATTCCCATTTTCCTAAAGAAGGATGAACCTCCTAGCTCCATTTTTTAGAAATTTTTAGAAGCTCCACCAAGCTTCTAAAAATTCATTCCTTTCTCCCAGGTGAATTTTGATTTTCTGGCACTTCTCAGGGACACCTCTCACAGCCATTCTCACTTCCATTCATTCAGCAGTAGGTATGACCTAGTATTGCTTGTCTTGTATATGGTGACATCCAAGTGTACACACCCAGATTTTAATACCACAAGGCAAACAAGCCTAATTCTCAGATTAATATACTAAATTTTTTCCTATGGCAAACAAATTGACACCATCCCTATGCCACAGCTGAATTTGGCAAAGGATTTATCCATGGCAGCAAGGTTGATTTGGAGACCTCTCCTGGAGTATTCCTGAAAGCTAATGTTTAAAACACAATTTTAAATTACTTATTTTGTTGTTCTCTTTTACAACTCTGTTAAAGTCTTTCTAGTATGTGACCATAAATATTAAACAGAGTTCAGTCAGCACATTCATTTCTGATTTCATCTGTGGACTGTAACAACCAGCTTTTCATACAGAAAGAATAGGGTTCACAGGCACATATTTTATTTAAATTGCTACTTTATTCCTTACACCTGTGAGCAGAACAGAAAGAGAAAATTGGAAGCTCAGTTTCCTATAGTAGGCACTTCATGCCAAGAGGAAACTCAAATAACAAAAAGAAATGAGAGCAAACTTTAAGTCTTTCTTTTAGGGTATAACTTTGGACCACTCAGAATAAGAACTGACTGAGGTATGACCCACTAGTGATTTTCAGTTATAATTTGCTTTGCTTTTTATAAAAAAAGTAATTAAATATTTAGAGTTTCAAGTAATTTGATTAATAAGTAAATAATCAGTTAAATAAAATCACAAAATAAGTTGTTAACACCTTCCAACAGTGCATTAAATAACAGGATTAACATCCAACACATGCTTTTAATTAATTTGTCGTCTTCCCAGTGCAGGGTAGGTGTCCAGTTTAGAAACAATGTTTCTCCTTTAGATTATAATAAGAATAGAATTCACTGTTTATTCATTAGAAAAAGTTGTGTCGAAGACACGTGCCCATATCTGGAGGCAAGTATGATAAGATTGCAGCCGATCTCACTTCCTAAGAAAGCTCAGTCGAGAACTTTTTTCTCCCAAATTCTGTCTCATCCAGCTAGACTTTACCAATATCATAGAATAATGTTACTCAACCAGTGACACGGGACATACTGGAAACTGGTTCTAAAAGTAATCAAAGAACTTTAAAATCAAAAAATATTTAAAAATATGGCACGCATATTCCTGTTCATTATAAGTAAACAGAAACAAGGAAATAAAAACAAATGTAAAGGGACTTCAATAACATTTTCTTTCCAGTTTGTTTGTAAATTAAATTAAATATGGCAGCTAATACTCTGTCCATCTGTTCTTTTCAAAAACATTTGTGTGTCCCTTGAATTTGTTTGAGAAGGATAGGTTATCTACTTTGATTTAAAAGAGGTGAGAAATTGCATCACAGAAGGAATGGTACTTTTGAGAGAGGTTCTCACTCTAGGATTGAGCATCCCAGATGCCTCCAGAGGATCACTGCCAGAGAAAAGGACTGTAATTTTGAATTTTATTTTAAATTCTCAACCGTCTAGTAGAAAGCAGAGACAGTTTTAATTTGCACTTCACATAGCCTGTATCATGGAGGAATCCTGTTAAAGCACTGTATGATATTTATTGATTTTCAAGAGTTCAAATTTCTGTGCTACTCTGAATTGCAATACTGAATTACATATTGAATTGCTACAAACTAGCCAAAAGAGGCTATCATCTAATCAGATCACTTGCTAGCTATATATGCCTAATGAAAAGAACAAGGGAAAAAACATGGTTTCTTTTGTGATACTACACAAAAAAGAAATTAACTTCTAAAGAGAGTCTTCTAAATTAAATTTATTCTGCAGATACATTTTCCTAAGCTGAAGTGATACACATATGGATGGCAAAAAATTAAAACTGATGTTTTTGAGATATGAATGAATTTGTATGTAGCTTATGGTTGCACAGCAGCTGATTAAGCACAATCAATTGACAACTTCCCTTATTCAGCATCCTCAGCCTTTTATTGATTAAAATGTCCCAGCAAACTTCTCATTTCTAAGACTGTTCTTCTACAGCCTCCTATTGTGATTCTTGGTAGAGATGTTTCTCTGAACCCAGCAGGGCAAAAAGCAACCATAAGAAAGCCACATTTTAAGGAGTGTTACCTCCTCTCATGAATGGATTATTTAGGAATTGAGAAGTTATTCTCAGCACTTGAACTGAAAGGGAAGAATGAGGAAAGTGGGTTTGACCAGAGTGCAGCAGAGGAGCTCCAAGGCCTTACTACGTTCTTCTAGTGGTGAGAATTGCCTGTCAACTTGTTACATATTCATTCAATCGTGCCCACCAGGCTGTTGGTGCTGCACTACACAAGAACTTTCATTGGTCGTTTCCAAGCCCATATCTCTCCTAGGTCCACAAACACGATGCCAATCAGGACATACAAATCAGCGTCCTGAACTATTAACAAAACCAACCCAATTCCACAATACTTGTTCTCTGAAGTACTCTCATTGACTTCATTAGAGCATTTAGGCCTTGGCTTTTCCATGGTAAACAAGCAATGAAAACAGTATGGATTCAGTTGAGATGAAAGGGCAAAAATCCTGTGAGATAAAGTGACACAAAGACTTCTGTCCAGCACAGAAATTATTAATAAGCAACAAGCTGACTGTGTGACTTCTACATCTTCGAAAGGTACACAAACATGATGATAAACTATAAAAGCCCTGCTCTGTAATCTTAAATCAGTTTTCAGCCTATAACAATCTGCACTCTTCAATGGAACATTGAAGGTGTTTTTGGAACACTTACATCTGTAGACTCAAATATGAGAAAATATTCCATTCTGGATACATACATTCAACAAGGAAGTCAGCAGTGATGATGCTCTCAGCAAGAAGGCAACACAGTGATTACACTCTGAATGCATCTGTCATCCTGACATTTAGCTTTGCTTAATTACTTGTGTAATAT
The DNA here is from genome assembly GCA_002844005.1 of Limosa lapponica baueri. Lineage (NCBI taxonomy): Eukaryota > Metazoa > Chordata > Aves > Charadriiformes > Scolopacidae > Limosa > Limosa lapponica. Next base: position 141,328 of record KZ506146.1, on the reverse strand, counting down.
ATTTATGGGACAGTTTAGAAATATGTTATTTCATCCAAACTGACATTTTCTTAAAGTGAGTCTGTGTAATGTTACATGAGAAATATAATTAAAGGATAGCATTAGAAGCATTGCTTCACATATGAAGTTACTTGTAGTACAGTTTCATTACATCTCACCGTCTGTGGTAATTCAAGTGACTGGCACTCTGGTCTAACCATCTTAAGATATTTAAGTCTGGAGTTAGAAGAGACATATTCTGAAGCTTTACCCAAATGGCTGTATTTTGATTTGAACTGATCATTAAGTAAAATTTCTGTTCAGCAACAACCCATAGTTTTCCTGGAAAAAATTTTCCCCTCCTTCTTTTTCAATAAAAAACAAAACCACACCGTCTGCTAACGCATGTAAGAAAAGCAGAAACTTGCAGGTTTCCGTTGCACCTCACAACCCTTGTGCAATGAATATCAAAGGAAAAGCTGGGAACAGTTTGCAAAATCCTCAGCAGCAAAGACACCACTGCTCGAGCCCACTGCACTCCTGGTATGAGGAGCCCCATGAACAGCCTGCAGTCCTGATCCTCCAGCCAGACCTACAACAATCTACAAATATCTCCTCTGTGATGACCATCTCACCACAGCAGCTGCCATGTAACTCAAAGGAATTCCAGAAAGACACTTCTGTCAGACCATTCCTCTGAATGGGAAAAGCTTTAGTAAAAATGGGTGGGAAACCACTTTGTGGTTTATACATGTGTCCATCAACATTAAACTTTGCAGTCAGTGCCACAGAACAGAGAGCAATACAGCAACTGGTGGGGAGGAAGGGAGAGAAAGCAGGCGACATTTACTTTATGTTTTCTCTAAAAATCAGTCATAAAAACCAGGGCTATTAAACTCCACAGAGAGATACATAGCTTTATGAAGTATCAGTAACGGCTGAGTCTTTAAGGCAGGAAGGATGAGAACTGACCTCCTGGGTAATATTACTGGCTTTACTTTTGCTCATTCTAGAGGTCCAGTGAATCTCAGAGAAACCTCTAAAACTCCTTAATTTTCTTCCAGGCTTACACTGTCCCTTTTACTTTCACAAAGTTACACATTCCAGCTACCACCATGCAGAGCTTAAGGAAGGACACTCAGGAGGCTTCAAACACCATCTCTTAACTTCCCAGAAAATAAATGGTGTGAGGTACTGGGGGGAACTTCCAAAGAAAGTGGAACTGGACTAAGAGTAAAGTGTGCTGAAAACTGAGTGCTTGGGCGTGTTTGAGCAAGAGGTCTGCAACTCCAGCAGTTCCAAGGTACCGAAAGGTTTGGGAGGGAAGTCAAATCCATGGAAGGAGCATTAACGTGTTAAGTAATTTGCCGAGTCAAGTAATCATTTGTACAGCATTTACTTCAGGTTCTCATCCTGTTGTACAATTACTGCAGCACAATTGCAGAACCAGCCTCACTGAGTGAAAGCTGAAGTGGATGCCAATGTAGCAGGTCTGGGGATTGTTTCTCTGGCATGCTTTATAACTGCAAACCATTAGCCCTAAACCTGTAGTATGTGATTCACACAAGTAATCATAAAAAGATAAAAGTTTTAATAAGATGCTAAAGATACTAATTTCCAATGATGATGCAATTATTTGTCTCAAAAATTAAGATATTTGGTTAAAGAAAGATCAATGTCATAGACAAAATATGAAAGCAGATGTTAAATGACCTGTAACACATAAAAAGATCCTACTGTTTTCTCATTTAAGAAGTAAAGCTACACTCTCCACTTTTAAGTCTGTAACCATGGAATTTACTTTGACCAATTCAGCAAAATGACTCTAGTGAAAACAATAACAATTAATGATGGGGAGCTGCCGTAAGACTGGAAGCAAAGCCTGAAAGACCACGCTTACTAAGCGTTAATCAAAGTCTGCTAGAGCATGCTCGGAAACAGAGCTGCCATCTGCTATACTTAAGGACAAGAGTAAGAAAGATGAAGCTATTTTTTTTCAAAATATTTCCTACCACACACACAGGCAGGGGAGACAGGGAAAGTAAACGAAATGTGATGAAGTGCTGACAAAACACAGCCAAAGACCTGGCCCAGTGATGAACACCACACCACCTGCAGAACAACAGTACGTGACCTTCAGGCTTTGCTTCCCATCTGGCTCTTTGAGGAAGCTACAGGGCACAATGAGTGCATTGAGGGAGTGCACTGTCTGCACAGCACCTCAGAGAATTCCTGATTCCCTGGGTCCATAGATCTTTGGGAGTCCAGCACTGCAATATTGATTTTTCATCACTGTTTTCATTCTACTTGTCTTCTTTCTACTGAACACTGAAAAACATAAACATGTTTAACTGCAACCACTCCAAAGACCTTTGTGAGACATTGAAGGTAGAAGAGAAAGAAGTTGAAAAGATTAGGCATAAAGAAAATATCTGCTGCAAACTAACAGACAGTTTGAGACAGCGAGCATCATTTAACAAAAGAAAAAAAGATGCAGGATCAGATGGCATATAGTTTAAAAGGTTTTCTGTGACAATTGTTCCAATACTACAAAAATACGATGAATCATGAAGATGATCCTGCTCAACGACACCTTTGAGAGAGAGCAATGACTAGACACACGAAGTCACTTGTTATTTCTCTTCTGTATTTACCTCTTACTTGCTATTTGCATTGCCCTGGGTCACAGAATTGACAGTGACCACCGAAGAATACCAGAGTACGAGAATGGCTGAACTGTCAAGGCCTTTCTGAAGATGCTATGTATCCCATCCCAATCAGCACAGGAGCCTAAGTCTGTTTTTTTTAACCTTGTGCATTAAGAAAATAGCGATAGACTTCCTTTTTAAATTCTGTGTATGTTTCTGGTTCTGCATTTCTAGGATACAGCTAAAATTGTACTTTTTTTTTCCTGTCAATAGGCTGTAAAATGTATATGTGCTTTTGTAACTATAAAATTGCACTGGGGTGTTGTTATATGCAAAACCAGGTAGGGGCCACATAAATTGAAGAAGGTATCAAAAAAAGGAAGTTATTAGATTATATGGTTGGGTCAGACAGAAATAGGACTGTATTCATCCTTCACTTTAATGTCAGCCTAATAAAATCAATGGATACAAAGATAAAACTAAAGCATAACACATCCTGCTATGTACACTCCTTATTGCACACTCGTTTGTATATGTGACACAGATACAGGATCATGTTGCCAAAAGCCTGTCCATCTTTCTGACTTTATTAGCAATCTAATGAAAGATATTAACCCTGCTTGGACACCTCGCATCACTCATAAGCACACTCCTTATTTGCTTGAGCCTAACACAGGATACTTAAAGACCTAAAATAGCAGCCACCCCAAATTCAAATATTTAGGTATGTTGAACACTTTTAAATGCTTTGTTGACTACTTTCTGAGCTTACTTCAGAATCGGGGATTAAAAAAAAAAAACAGATAGACATCATGAGTATATTAATCCATGGAGAAAGCCCACATGTCCTGTGCTCAAAGACAGAAAACATCTCTGAGGACTTGCCCCTGCCCAGCCAGTGCAAGAAGAGGAGCACCAGGTGACAAGGAGTATTATGAACTCCTGTAACAGTTGAGCAGTTCAAAGGAGAGCTCAGAAGGACCAGTAGAACCAATGCAGATAACTTTTACATTTAGCACTCTGTTTTGCTATCTTGCTTTAGTCTACAAATAACTGAGAGACAGCAAGCCTCAGGCTGCTACAAAAACATGAATCCACTATCTGGACATACAGTCCCAGCTGATGAAGTGCTACACCACACACAGCACATGCTCTCCTTTGCTTTGTAGGGGTATGAGAAAGGACATAGGAAAGGAACTTGAGTAACTGTGGGAGTGGAGAAGGGCTACAGAACAGATATTAACCAGTTAAATGTTTGCTTAACTGTTCCAAATGGATCAGCTTCTGAGGTCTAGGGTCACGGCGGTAAAGTAGGGCCAAGGCAAGACAGCTACCTGAAATCAGCAACCTTTCCCTCTTTCTGTATATGTACAGAGACACATAGCGTCTTCCAGCTGCAACTACTGTGTGAGCAATGAGCTTTAGCTCAGCTATTCTGCTTGCAGAACCTGTAAGCAGTTTTCAATCAAATGGAAAAATACCATCAATTAAAAATATTCACGTAACAAATTTATTTAAGAATCTCCAGTGTCAGGGAGTGGTGAGGGATGAAGAAAAGGATGTGCTACGTATCACCATTTTCACCCCTCTTACATATTTGCATTCCAGTACATTTAAATTTAATTTAAAATTAAAAATTCCCAGGCATATCACAAGGGAGTTTCTGCTATGTATTGTGGCTGGGAAACTAAAATGCATAAAGACAACAAGACCCACCCAAGTATATGTCTTTTAGTATGTAAAGGATATTTGAAGCTGCTTTTATCATTTATTTGTTTTATTATTTATGAGGCCATCTGCAGCCAGTCAGTTCACCTGAGCCTGGTCACAGCTGACAGCCCTTTTTTGTTGTTATTTCTGCTGTTTCTAACATGGAACCTGCGTCTTAAAAAGACATGATATAAAATGCACTACTCACTCACAGCTGCCCCCTCTTTTCCCCAATAGCTGTATGATTGTTTGATGTTAATGCGATCAAGGTCTGTAGGATGCTGCTTGTTACTATCCTTATAAAAAGCAGCTCATGTACAGGCAATTCAAACTCATTGGTTGACAACCAAAACTAGCATGCTTATGCTCATTTTTTTTGGTTGTTGCAATTTTTCTGGGCCTTTTTTCATTTAAATATCTTTCAATAGCAGGAAGTCCTGCTGAATAAAATATCTGAGAAACATATATTAGAGGCATATTAAAGTATAGCTGGAGCACATTTTTCTAAGTCAAGATCTAAGTCAATCTTCCCCCGTGTAGTCCCAAATCTTCCACATACGCTTAGCAATGCGCAGTCTGTGTGCCCCACACCTCGTTAGGTCACCTCAGGCGTTCAGTTTGTGCACATAAAAAGTGCTATTCCCCAAGGAGAAGAAGGATTCCTAATTATCTATTTCCATCCACTTTGTAAGAAGTTAACCCCTGAAAAATATAGGAAGAAGGACAAGTGTTGGACCATGATAGCCACCACAGGTAATTAATTCACTTGTCTTCTGAGGACACTGCACCACAACTTACTGTAGCTATTACTGCTTATCTCAAAGTTGCATTTACGAACATCAAACTGCTATTGAGGATCTCATTTCTATCATCAACTCCAAACAGAACAGTAACTGTTAGTCAAACACAAGCTGGCTAATCACAAAATTGGAAGTTTCAAATGTGACTTTGAACCTCCAAAATGCAGCCAGACCATATTTTCACGCTTTCCTCTGCAACATGAAGACTATCAAGTTTCTTCTCTTGGCTTCTCCCAAAACCTGTAGATTTTAGGAAAGCCTACGGCTACATGTCTTGCAGTAAAACTACCAGAATTAACAGCTCTGTAAAATACCATTCAATCATTAAAAGTTTGCATATGAGAGATGAAAAAGGCACACTGTGACTATGACTATGCAAATAGATGACATTGTGCAGAAAATATGTTCAATGTTCTAAACACTGTCTCAGAGTTATGGTTAAGCAGATACAGTGAATTAAAGAAAAAAATAGCAGTAGCCTTTCATCTACATAAGTGCCTAGTGCTTCCCAGTATAAGAAGTACTATGGCCATTTTCTGAATAACTGTACCATTTCCACAGGCTCTAGAAGGGATCTTGCATCTGCCAGGGGCATTTCATAGAATCATAGAATGTTTTGGGTCGGAAGAGACCTTAAAGATTGTCTAGTTCCAACCCCCCTGCCATGGGCAGGGACACCTCCCACAAGACCATGCTCATTTCTCTAAAATTGGACATATAATTTTTTCAGGCTTGATAAAAACATATGGTAGATTAGGTAAGATTTTTCATACAGTTATTCCTTGGTAGTTTTTTGTAATTATTGTTATTTTTTTTCTGACAGGCTTCTTAAACAACCCAGCAAGTAGCACACTGTCATCTTTCCCTAGTACCTTAAAGTTGAAATTTCAGGCTGGACATGGACAAATTAACTGTGCTACTGTCTAAAACATTATTTTATCCTAAGGAAAATTACACTGGGCAAGTGATCAGAACAAATAATGACATTTCTGTCCCAAAATCTTCTAGAGGCATTTAGAAAATCTGAGGCTGAAGCTCTAATGTAAAATGTCAGATCTAATTTAGAAAGTTCAGTATCTGAAATGCTATTTAACCATTTCTCAGATGTTCTGCAGCTAAACTGCACTCAGACAGAATGGTCTTTGCTAATGCTACTACCTTCTAACTGAAGTTACTGTTTCAATACAAATGATCATAATTTTACATTTAAACTATTAATCACAAACAACGAAGCAGGACCTTCTGCTTGAATTACTAGACGAGCAAGCTCAGACAACTATTTGCAATAAAGGATGAACAGAATAATCATGTCTTGTGAAAATTCATTCAGAGACCTTACTCTGTTTTAGTGTTAGTAAAATAAAATACGAGAGTAGAGTATTTACACACCTATCATCTGTTTTCTCCAGATAAAGTATACATGTTGCTTTTCATGTCTACTCTGGAATAAATGAGCTTCTATCAATCCCATGGGAAATTATTATACCAGGTATTAATTTTGGAAGTCACTGAATTCCTTCCTGTCAGAGTTCTTTCCACCCACAAGCAACTTTTTTTTAAATCTGAAGCCCCATACGGCCAACTTTGCACTAAAAGACAGCTCAGGACAAAATTCATAAACATATTTTATCTCTCTGTATGTCTTTGGATCTAGCCCTTACTTCAGAAATTGTCTTCAGTTAAACCAACAAGCATCTTGGGGGCAATAAGATCTGGGGAAATAAGATCCTGCATCTCATAAATAAAGCTGAAAGAATCTCGTTCCATATTTGCATCTATGCGTCTTTCTTCCCTATACAATCCAAATATTGATATAAGACTATCATGGGCAGGCAATAAGCACTTGGTAATGCTAAAACACTTGTATCTTTCTTGCTAAGCAAGGCCATGTGCACTCCAAAGGAAAGGTAACCTGAATTTTGGTGCAGAATCATCATGTTTTGAGCCTGATAGAAATTAAAGATAGAGGTTAGTCAATTAATGATAATATGGCCCTAAAAAGTACAGTCAGCACAGGTAGTGTTCGTTTCTTATCATCTCTGTACCATCTTTCACAGATGTGAAAGATCCATATCATCTTTCTCAGCTTGTGGATGAGAGCCTCATACCTTGCAAATGCCTCTGCTACAACAACTGGGGGCAAAAAAGTGAAAAACTACACTCTAGCGGCTGAAGACTCAATACACCAAAAGGATGAACTCGGGCAGTTTGTAATTGCCACATAGTGTTTCAGTCTGTTATAAACTGAAGTAGACATCAATATATGAAGTTTATACTTCAGCCTACTTTTTCCCCAGTGGTCTTGTTGCCCTCTCATTATTATCTACTCTGCAGTCAGACATTGTGCAATACCAAGTGAATTTCACTAGCTCTCTTTTTCAATTAGCAGCTGATGCTGTAAAATGCACTGGTTTTCAAAAATGTTTGGCCTTGTTATCTTGCACCTTTTTTCTTTAAAAACACCTCTCCTCTACAATTTTTACCTGCACCTGCAACCCTCCTGCAAGTGATAACTTTTCTTCACTACCAAGCAAACAAAATTAGGCATTAATCCCAAAGGAAGGACCATAAAATTGGTTTCGGCCTGCCTTTAAATTTCCGTGCTATTTCCCTCAGCTAAATCCATGAACCAATCTCCAGGTTTGCAGCTTTGCTTCCTGAACTCATGTATTAATGATATGTCAAAATCTAAAGCTCCCTGAAGAAAAGAGGTTGCCATGGGATACTGAGCGCTTAGGAGCAAAGTGTAGCAAGACGTATCCTGCTAAGAAAGGCTCCAAAGACCTTGCTGTGTCAGCCAGTATTGCTTTTTATCTCTTTAGATGAAACAAAATCACTGCTCTGGGAGTCACTGGGCATCTGTCAGCCCTGATTGCTCCACCATATTGACCATTTCAACAGGACTATAGGAATCCATTAGTGGAAAGGAAACTCCTCTGGTTCTGCAAAAGCTCTGACTTTGCTGCCTGGTATTGGGGTTGCTCTCCTGCAACACATGTAGAAAAATCCTTTTTCTTCAGCAGAACCTATCTGAAATCATCCTCTTCCCTCCTAGCTTTTTAAACGCCTCCAAACCTATATGCAAAGGAGTCGTGTGCTACTGATGCTTATGAGGGAGGAAAGGAGAATAAAACGTGAATGCTTTAGGTGGGCTTAGCTAGCCAGATGGACATCTTTCCCTCAGAGGTAAAGCTGACTTTTGAAAAAGACAAGAGGAAAAGAAGAGGTGAAGACTAGAACATGTGACTGCCGAAGGATAATTTCCAAGAGAGAGCATAGCTTCTGCCAGAAGTGTGTGCTTGGTGAGAAAAATAGAAGTCTGGATTGCCCGAAGGGCTAAGAAGAGAGAAGGCATTTTTGACAAGTTCCCTGTGTGCATCAAAGAGCATGGTCACTGATGTACTTAGAAGCATTTATATATTCCCACAGTGAAGTAGTCACACTAAAATCTTTAAAATTTCCCTTTTTCTGAACATAAATTACTGTCACAGAGCTACAGTACAAAGAAAACCACAAAGAAGTGGTTTCTGACACAATCTTTGGTAACAGACAAGTTTATAGAATTTCAGTTCTGCCTGCAAATGATTCACAAAAGGGAAGAAAGGCTAAATTTGAGTAAAAAATTTTACCTTTTTTTTCCATCTGTTGTAGCAAGCTTCCTCTTATAAAGATTTGAGTGCAAAGGTTGTCCACAGCAATTTCATTGTTTCAGAAAGCTACCTAAAAAATTAGTCTTCAAATGGTAAAACCAATTTTGCGTTTATGTGTCTCATATGTTTCTAATCAACTTATTTGAAGGACAACACAAGAAAATTTTGCCTCTGGATCAGCAATGATGTTCAGTGAAAACACAGGTGATACTGATGGTTTCCATGTATAGTCATCTAAACATGTAGTGTCTACATCTACCTAAAAATCCAGATAACATACAAGCTCTGGCCTTCCTCTTTTGCTGTTGTTTTCACAGACAGAAGTGAAGCAGGTGTAGTGTGTCTGCTTCACCAGCCAGTGACTGGTGGAAGTGAGAGAAGTTCCCCTAGCGTAATGGTTTCCAGTTTGAGACCACGCTGGGTTCTTTCAGCAGTACCTATTCTATATCATGAGCATCCAATGCTAAAAGGAAAACAAGAAATCCAATATGCATTTAACCATACAAGACAGATAATGTTCTATGGCAGAACAAAGAACATGGGATTACTTAACACCAACACGAGATATAAGAAAAATCCCATCGAATATACCAATGAGATGACATCTAAAATATTGTGTTTCTATTTCTGAAAAACCTGCATCACAAAAAAATACAGGGAGTTTACAGAAAAGAGGAACAAATTACTAAAGAACAGGGCATTGTGATTCATGGGTAAAACCCAAAATATTAATGTCTGGTTAAATTAAGGTTATGGTGAAAGGGTGTATGACAATCAACTGAAGTATTGGAATGTCATAAGCAATGAAATGGGAGAGAAATTGCTTGGATAAAAATTAGTAATAATTGAATGATCATAACAAAAAACAAATTTAGGGTAATAAAAGATAAGGAAACATCTCTCAACAGTGCATTTTGCTGCACTGCACAGGTTTTCCTCAGAAAAGGTTGAGGGTAACACCTCTTAATGTAAACACGTATCCTAACTCATCAAGTTACCCACATGGGCAAAAGAACAGTGTAAGAGAGCTCTCTGTGCCAGCCTTCTCCTGTGAACTCGCAAGGCTAAATTACAAACTAAGAAACAAATAGTGTCCTGGGTTCAGAACAACAAATGAGAGCAGAGTCTATAAACATGTGAGCTAAAAATTACAATTCTGGGGTTTATTTATACTTTTTATCCTACTGGAAATCTTTGAATCTCTTTAAAAAGCAAGACAGAATAAAACTATAATACAAAATTGCCTTTGGTGAAATATTTCTCCTTCAAGGTATTTTCAGTCCAACAGTATTTTAAGGGTAAGAAATCCCTTAAAAGTTATAGAAACTTTCAAACCAGAATTTTTTATTTTTGAAAGCAATGACAGTGATTTTTATGTTGACTATATTTCTTAATAAACATGAAATCCTTGTTAATTTTTGAGTGTATTATCATTAATCAACAGACTCATTTATTTTTAAACTTAAAAAATAAGCAATAAAACAAACAAGACATAAAAATTATTGAAGCAAGAAAAAACATCATCCAAGCTGCAACTAGTACCCAACTCCCATTGTACACTTTTGAAAAATTTGCCCTCCCTAGTGTGAGGTGCAGCACAATGACACAGTGGATTCAGATTGGACTGATGGCCCAGATAACCTGCCCAGTTAACTGCAACATCAATTCCCACCCATAGACTAGGACAAAACCCTCACAATGAATAGCGCGTTTATGCAGACAACAGCCTTAAATCATTAAGGAAGAAGAAACTGTGCAACTGTACCCTCATATATTTGAATTTAACTTTCTGAGGCAAGGCATCACTATCAGGTATAAGTCAGAGTCTTGGGAGTGGGGTTTTGAAAAGCCCATGTTGTAAGCCAGTGACAAAGCTCCCACTGACTTCTGTGAAATGTTAGATGAGCCCTTCTGAAAAATAATGTGTCAGCAGTCTGAGGGACTGAACCATGGTCAGTTACTCGATGGAAAGTAGCGTCTGTAAATCTACTGTTCACTTGGAGAAGTAGCATATGTTTGGGCCATGTGATGCTAGCCAACTAATTTGTTTTCCCAGGCTCCTTCCATAGCCAAGTCAGAGTGCTAGGTAGCACTTAGCTACTTCCTATTGCTCTCACATTTAGCAAAATTAAGTTTAAAATTCAACATATCCATGCACAGTCCTGGTTGTCTGCTCCTTTCACCTAAAAGGGCTGCTGGGAATGGGATTTAATTCCCCTAACCACAGACAGCCCACTTGCAGAGCGTAGAGAGCAAAGAGCAATGCAGCAGAGGACTATCTAGACTACCAGTCATTTACCCAAATGCAGACATCTTCAACTACAAGCAGACCTTTCAATTGGAGACTGACCCTTGGAAATACAAACCCCACCCTTTGAGCCTGTACTGAGGGACCATTATTTATTTTAACATAACCTGTGTTAAACACAGAAAATCAGAGCACTGCTCCTGGCTGTAGGATTGCAGCCAGTTTGCTGGTGTACAACATATTCAGGCTTAACTTCCCATGGATATGGGGGAATCATAGCCATTTTACATTTAAATAACTCAGCATGGCCATTACATCATCTTAAAACCCCAGCTTCAAACAATTATTGAACCTTATCAGGGTTGGCTTTGTACCTCAGTTTAAGGATGGCCTCAAATTGAATATGACAAAGCTAAAACTACCTTACTCTTTCCGCGACTGTCATAGTAAACCAACAGCACTGCCATCTCAATGTATTTAATACATTGTAAAGACATCTCTTTTTTTTCAGTGAAGACACGGCCTGATGCTGCTGCTTCTCCTTTCTCTGTGTGTTGGAGCACGGATGTCTTTTGAACTTCCTGAAGTCAGGAGGATCCCCTGGGCATTATCGTGTTTATTTTAGAAAAGACCTATTGTTCTGGAGACTAAGATCATTTCTGAGTCTATTTTGAAACTGCTCTTTCAAAGTGTTTATAGTTCTAACCTTCAATTTTAGGGACATCAGAGGAAAAGTGATTAAAGACCTATTTACCCCAGCAGATACACTATTTTTATTCATTTTTGATGCCCTATTTGGCTATTTATTGCCCTTATTGTTCCTCTTGATGGTTGCTAGGGAGAAGGAGATTAAAACTCAATGTGCGGCACAGCTTATTCTAGGGTATAATTTTTCTGGTATTTAAAATAATATATGATAGATAATAGATAAAAATTACTGTGTTGAGCTTAAAAGGGGTATTATTGTGCCCTATTTAGTTTTATTTTTTCCTAGTCTTCAAAAAAATATTTCCTAAGGGATACAGAGAAAGAAGACAGATGTGATAAATACAATCACATTTCCTCTGTGAATGCAAGAGGAGAGACATAAGCCTCAGAACAACTGACTGCTTTCCTCAATGGAACAAAGAAAACCTTCCTCTCTTGACAGGACTAATTCACTTTAATTATGATTTTTTTTACTGAAGTATCTGCTGTCACACGTTATTTGGAGCATATGATAGAATTCTGTGAATAAGAATAATTTCTTAATATGGCTGTATTAGTGACACACCTATTAAAAATGTGCAAATATTCCCTACTAGATGGTCAACTACATTGGGCAGGGTAAAACCCAGGGGCTCTTTTGGAAAAATCAGAAATTTAGTCAGCAATCGCATTTTGCTCTGGGCCTCTACACGTGGGTAGAGCCTTCAACTTTAGTTTCTTAACCACAATGGGTGGTTGCACGCAGGAGATGGAATTCCATACGAACGCTGCTAATCTGGAGTAGGTGTCCAGAGAAGGAGGAACGATTCGCCCACTTCTGAGCCTGCCTGGACCAGAGGAAGGAAACTCCAGTGGGGGGGAAGTGTCCCGTGCACAGCTAAAACCAGGGCTGTAGGAATGGCTGTGCCATCCATAATGCAGTACTTGACTTGTGTTAATTTTCAATTTAAGTAAATCAAGAGGCAACAAGTCCTATCAAGTAGGAAGAAAAAACTCTTTCAAGGTGAGTGGCAGATTTTTAAAGTTCCTAAAACCTGGGAAAGAATAGAGAGACCAGTGAGTGAGTTTGGACAAAGCATTTACATTCTTTTAGAAACAATATCTGAAACGGGGTAGCTGATTCCTGTTGCTGACACCTGTCAGGAAGAATTCAGAGAGGAATTTCTCTGCTGTATTAAAAGAGAAAACATGCTCGTGGTCACAGCCTCTCCTTACTTCCTTAGGCTCAGTTTCTACAGCTGACTGCCTTTGGGCACATGCCTGTGTGCTGCTCACATAGTTTTAACGGGGTCCCATGAGGAGGAGAACTTGGATAGAGCAAGGTTTGATTCCCAGCCCTACCAAAGGGTTTCTTGTGAGCCCCGGAGCATCTTATTTCATCTACACAGTTCACTTCTTCATTCAAAAATGAATATAGTAGAACTTACCTATTCTACTGTAAACTATAAAACCAAAAGTATTAAGGTACCTGTGCCACTCAAATGTTACAGTGATAAGCATCACACAGAAGCATCCCTAAATATTAACAGTGTACAACATTGTCAGATCAAAGTGTTTGACTATCTCACATAAGTGTCAGATCTTTCTCTCACAAAGATTACAGCACGCCTCAGCTGTATGACCAGAACTTGTAAAAGTTGAACATTAGCTACCATTCTCACTGATTTAAAACAAACAAGCAAAGTCTGATCAGCACAATTTGAAAGAGCTCTGAAAGACTCCAGTTTGGATTTCACGATTCAGCCTGTGATTGCTAAGCAGTCTGTGACTATTGCACTGGACATCTTCTGATTACCTAGAACTCATAAGCTCTCTGCACAGAGCCGTGGAATTGACAAACATTGCAAGTCCTAGGAAAGATGTTTGTCTAATAGAGCCTTAATTTACCAATGTCTGTCAAGATCAATGGAGAAATGACCTCAGGAGTTACAGCTATTTTTTAAAAGAAATTACAAGACCCAGTGGTAATGGATACAAGAGAGACTCATGTAAAATACTAACTCAGCTGCTTTCCTCATGGATCCTTTAAAATCTGTGATCCCTGAAATTAAGTATTTCTAGAGATTATAAAGTGTGTCATTTACTACAGTGGTTCATATACTCTGTCAAACTCAAAATAAAAGATTTGCAGAGATCATAAACTTGCCAGCTGCAAGACCTGGCATAGATATACGCGCTTTACTTCTGGCTGTCAGGTTCTGGAGAACTTTCATTTATGAGAACTTTTTTTTCACCAGCTTTCTAGCTTCTCTGGTATGCGCATCCTACTCCGACTACATGTGTTGATATAAAGCCTGAGAAATAATGTAATAGAGTAACAAGAATTTCAGCCTCAGTATGGAAGATACTTCCTTTGAAGGAGCTTCAGCTCTATCAGCATAAACATTAGAAAGCTGAAAAATACATAGAGAACCCAATGAAAATAATGATCATGTAGAGATCAGCTGGTAGAAAAGCTGAGAACATGACTGACTGCACAGCTCCAAGAGAGAAGGATCCTGGGATACAAAAAAAGGAAAAAAATGCTAGAGAGAAAGTAGCCACTTGGAGAGTCAGGATTTAAATTAAAACAAGAGGTGTTGTAGGAGCCAGGTGAACTGAGCTGACATTTCAGGGAAATAAACAAAATCTAAAAATGGAAATAGAGGATCAAAAGGATGATGCAAAAGTATAGTTTAAAAATAGTTTTGGAAGAAAAAGAAGGAAATACATAAGGCGAACTTTTGCTAGATTTGACGATCAGCTATCAAGGGAAAAACGAAAATATTAACACTTAAGGAGATGATGAAGGCTAAAGAAAATCACTCCAAAAAAACCCCGTGGGCAACATTAAAAGTTATTAGGAAGATGAAAAGGACTTCCCCAAATATGTAAGCTGAAAATATCTCTATTCTGCTGTGGCACCTTAAGTAAACAGATGCTTAGGGTCAAGTACAGCGACTGCATCAGCTACACCATTTTCAGATGAATCATTTTGGTGGCCAGAGACTACCCCAAACTGGGACAAACCCAAAGTGACTGTTCAGCACTCTGAGTAGTAAGAGAGTGTGGTATTGCATTGCCCAGAAGGAAGACTTATGGAAATATTTGCAACTAAATTCTCCCCAAATGGAAGAAATTCTAAATATATATGCACAATGTACATCCCTTGGTTAACCACAGTAGTTTCATTCACACTTCATTCATTGGCACAGAGATTTCTTTTTGGAGTCTAAGATATTAGATAACCTCTTTGATGTTATCTATGTAAATATATTGTTTTTTAGGCTTTATCTATTTTATGTTCAGTTAACAGCTATGTTTTTTATGAAATACATAAATTACCAGTGTGATACCATAATGCATGACTCTTCTATTCCAAAAGTGTGTTTCCCTCTGCTTTACACTTTGGCAAATGTATTCAAACTTCAAGGAGACTAACATAAATTCTCCTGAAGCACTTAGTTTTAGTCTAGAAGAAAGTAAAGCCATATAAAAACTATAACCTTATGTGGGTTAAAAAAACAGCTTTATCTGAAGGAGAAACCAACTAATTTAGAAATCTTCTGCCCTGGATATTTACCACAATTTTGTTCAATCTTGATTCAAATGTTTCAATCAATACGGCTTCAGAGCATGTCCCTGGTGAGATCTTACTGTCAGCTTCTCAGGACATCAGCTTATCCAAAATCCTAAACCAAATCTCATGATGTCTAAATGGAACGAGTCCCATTTTATTTTTTTAATCAAATAGGCAAATCGAAATTTTCAAAGGAAAAGAATCAAGATGCAAGAAGAATAATGCAGAAACATATCAAAATGAACTCCTGATGTCTTTTAAAATATCAGGCTCTCAGAATGAGCAAACTGAATCCTGTTTTACCATAAAACTAGACTACCTTCAGACATTGCTATATGGTGTTTTTTTAAGTCTGTAAACTTCACACTCATTTAGACAGCAGAACAGTCCCTTAATATATCAGATTCAGAAGTACTTAGTCTCCTTTCTTCATCGCAGTGTATTTTCCTTCTTTCTCATTTGACTGGAAGAGTATGTAAACATGCATGTGTGAACTACCATTCACATCAAGTGGACTTTAATAGGGAAGAGTAGAAATAATAAAGTGTCATGATTTTTTTTTAATATAAACAATTTACAGACAAGAAGAGTAGACTAGATTAAGGCAAAGAGGGGAAAACAGAGAAACCTAATTAGAAGGTAAAGTCTAGATATAAAAGCTACTACAAACCTCAGCAGTGGGAAGAAATTTTCATGACAATGGCCACAAGAAGAAGTCATTTCAGCTCCTGTCTGAGCCCTGGTCTTTAGTTTCCCTAACGTCCTAGGTGGTTTCTCTGCACGGCTAGAAACAGGCCAAAATTTTAAAGTTTGGATCTGTAACTAGTGCTGAATCTACTTAACCTCAAGCTGCAAGAGAAATTATTGGAAACAAAATAAATTACACCATTACAGCTCTTCCTTCATAATCTAAATTCAGATACCAAGTTCAGGAAATGCAATTCAAAGTCTGAAGTTCATCTCAGTATTGCAACCAAAACTGAGCTCAAGTCTCTGTCAGAGGAGCTTATTATTCCAATCAACTATTGATGTCACTGACTACAATGTAGACATGGGTCCAGTACTCAGATTGCTTTAATTCCTGTTTGAAGTCCCTTGCAGGCTGTGATAAAGCACTAATCATTAGAGATTTTCACACCTTTAAGTGATAATCCAGAAAGCTCTATAAATTTTATATATAGCTACTCCAGCATAAAAGCCAGAAAGATAAGCCAAATAATTTACATTGCATCATTCTTGATTTAAACCAATATGACAAAAATCACAAGTTTATGATTATAGTCACGAATTGTCTATTTTGCTTAAAGGTAAAAATCCCCAAATTATGTAAATTTAGCTCAATGTAGTAAATAATAGGTGAAGGTTAATCATCTCCAACTGAATTTTTCTTTTTTTTCATTTTTCAATTGTATTCCGCATGAGAAAGTATTGTTAGGAATGCCAAATAAACCAAAAAGACATTAATTAGCAAAGTAAAATTACATAACAAGATAAACCAAAAATGAAAATAAAATGCTTCTAAACTTAATTTAGGCATAGGGCACAATCATTATGAAACTTAATAAACAGTAAACAGAGTTTTAAGAGTCACTTTTCAATTCAATTGACATGTAATGTGCTCCATTTACATGCAAATCGTATCTTGGCTATACAAGCTACCACAGCTGGAAGAGGTTCAATTTTCCAATTATAGCTAATAGATATTTTACTGTAAACTGAGAAAAAAAAATAAATATATATACAACATAAAAGTATGTGATGACCAGGTAAGTTGAGAAGGAATATGTAATCAATGCCAAGCAAGATTTGGAAAAGGAAGAGCAACTCTTGCTTCAAATGAGGGAAAACCACAGCAGAGACAACTGGAGGGACAGATCCTGGCAGCTGCTGGTGTACATCAGATGTGTGTATGTGCAGGATGGATATGTAAAAAAAAAGTATGAAACAAGATGAGAATCATTTATCACTCGGCTACAGCTAGGAAGGTGATATTTTGCTGCTGCTCTTCTCTGCTTGCACTTGACTCTTTGTAGAGGTACCGAAGCCAGAGACACCATGAGCAAATGGACACACAACCACATGGCATTTAAAAGATGGGTAGACGTAGTGCTTAGAGATACGGTTTAGCGACAGCTTCTGTCAGTGTTAGGTTGATGGTTGAACCAGCTGATCTGAAAGGTCCTTCCCACCTAGGCAATTCTATGATTCTATATGTTGATTTTCCAAATTTTAAATGTGTCTACTCAGAGAGGGTAGCAGCCAAATGCACCTAAGCAGTGTAAGGTTATATGAGCCTTTTTGAAGGATTGCTTTTCAAACTGTATGAAGACAGAAAACCAGGAAAGTATTCAAATATATCTTTATGCATGTTATACCCATAAATTTTCACTAACAAAATGAGGGTTATTTCAGCTCTTCTATAGCATTACAAAGCTTCTTCAACTAGCTTTGCTTGTCAAGGAGCTGGAATCAGGTAGTGAGGAGAAGTCAGGCCACCTCACCTGGCTGGTGTTGCAGGGGTGGTTCTGGCTGGTGCTCTGGTTCCAGCCCCAGGCACGTGTCTTTCTCCAGGCCCTGGGAAGCCTCCCTTGCACCATCCATCCTTATCTCCCTGTCTCAAGCTGAAGCCTCAGAGATATATTCTGCCCAGAAAACACAGGAAAAAATGGAACAGTCTGCAGTGGGGGTGGCTTCTCCCACCTGAGCAATACACCGAGACCTCTAGAAGGAAAAAGTCCACTGCATACAGATTTACAGCATGTTGCATGAAGGCCAGGCAGGATTTGCACCTGTAAACACTTGCTGTTGTTTGCACTGTCCTGTGGCAGGATTTCGCAATGGGAGGGAAATGCAGCAAACGCTCTCAGATGATGTCTTTTCAGTTTTTCTAAACTGACATAAGTTATTAGCGGTGTTAATTGCATTCTGCACTACCTTACAGGGAAAACCTATCCAAGCAATATCTTAAAAAGAGTTAATGGGAGAAAAGAACATTTTTTTTATGCTACCACTACAGTTTACAGGTGTGAGGGCAGAATCTCTGTAGAACAGGAGAGAAGGAGAGGGAAAGAGGGGGTTTGCAGCCAGAATAAAGCATTTGCCACTGGGTTTACTTTGTAGTATTATGTATGCAGGAGGTAAGCCATTTTTGTTTGTATTTTTCCTCCTCTTTCTTTTTTGGAGGAATGGAGAATAAAGGTGAGAAGTGAAAAAGATTGTAAAAAAGCAAGATTTTTAGCCTGTATGATTTATATGTTCAGCCATTGTCATGATAAAAAAATGGGAGAAGCAGCAGCAATAGAGGTAAAAAAAACCCCTGAAAATACAGGAGGGAAAGAAAAGGTAAGTAGAAAGAAATTAGGGCTAGATATAGCACCATATCTTATTATGGTACTACCTTTTCATGTAAAGGTTTCTACTATCTGCTTCAATAAAAGAGTGTCTTATACAACCTAAGAAAAGGTTAAGCCACCAGACAAGGGCAAAAATGGAATGTTAATACAGCTAGAAATCTGTTCTTTTGTGAATGAAGCAAAAAGCTTTACTTCATTGTTTTATTCTAAGACAACTTTGTAAAAAGCGTATTTTCACTTGAATCCATTATTTACTCTGCAGCCTGCCAAGTTTTTTTCCCAGTATTTAACATCAGAGTGAGGTTACAAGCTCACCCAGTCTATTATTTCACAGGGTTTATAACTGTTGTTAGATAAATAACATTTTCGTGTAATACCCCTTGTATTGGAAATCTGAGGTTTCCAATATTCAGTCTTCACTACAGCTCTGATCCAAAGGGAAAGGAAACTGTCAGGCTGACACTGAGGACAGAAGAGAAGTGATACGGCCAAGATTAAAGGAGAGCTGATTTCAGCATGCAATCTGAAGAGCTCACAAGGAATCCCTTCTTGCAGATGTCAACACAAAAGATGTCCTGACAGGAGGCACTTGGCCTTTTTGCATTACTGTTCACTCTGCACACAGGGATGGGATCCAACGCTTGGGATTCTCCCAGGCTCTCTAAGAGCTGACACCACACAAGAGTGTACATATTAATGTCATTGCTGACTTAGTTCCAGCTGCAGAACCATTCATTGCCTTATGATGTCATTCTTTCCCTTTCCTGGATGGTACTATGAGATCCTGCCGTTCTTCCTCAGGACATTCAGAAGAGCTAATAACAGGCCAGTGGCAAAAACACCTCGAGGGAACAGCTTCTTCCCAGTGGCAAAGGATACCACAAAGAAACATACAAATACCAAGAAAATTGTTCTGAAAACCTTATCAAAATTTGATATATTAGATTTGCAGACTTACTTGTAATTACTGCATTTATTGGAAAGATATATAAAAGCACACAAACATATGCATTGCACATGTTACTATATGTATGTACCTAATTAAACCTATGTTACATACATATTTATATAAAAAAAATGATGTTTTATTATTGCTGAGTGTATTGTTTGCGTGGCAAGGCTTTGGCAGCAGGGGGGCTGCAGGGGGGCTTCTGTGAAAAGCTGCCAGGAGAATTCCCTATGTCTGGCAGAGACAATGCCAGCCGGCTCCAAGATGGGCCAAGGTCAAGCCAATCAATGACAGTGGTAGCATGTCTGTGATAACATATTTAAGAAGAGGAAAAACATTACTGCGCAACAGCAATTGCGGCTGCCAGAAGAGTGAGAATATGTAAGAGAAAAAACTCTGCAGAAACCAAAGTCAGTGAAGGAGGGGGAAGAGGTGCCTCAAGTGCTGGAGCACAGATTCCCCTGCAGCCCATGGTGAAGACCATGTTGAGGCAGGCTGTCCCCATGCAGCCCACAGAGGCTCACTGTGGAGAAGATATCCACCTGCAGCCCATGGAGGACCCCACGCTGAAGCAGGTGAATGCCTGAAGAAGGCTGTGATCCCGTGGGAAGACCATGCTGGAGCAGGCTCCTGGCAGAACCTGTGGACCCGTGGAGAGAGGAGCCCACACTGCAGCAGGGGAACCTATGCTGGAAGAGTCTTTTCCTGAAGGATTGTACCGCATGGAAGGGATCCACACTGGAGCAGTTTGTGAAGAACTGCAACCTGTGGAAAGCACTCACATTGGAGAATTTTATGGAGGACTACCTTCCACGAGAGGGACCCCATGCTGGAGCAGGTTAAAAGCACAAGAAGCAAGGAGTGGCAAAACCAACATGTGATGAACTGACCACAACCCCCATTCCCTATGCTGCTCGGGGGGAGGAGGTAGAGGAAATCAGAAATGAAGTTGAGCCTGGGAGGAAGGGAGGAGTGGAGGGAAGTTGTTTTAAGGTTTAGTTTTTATCTCTCATTATCCAACTCTGATTTGATTGGTAATGAATTAAATTAATTTCCCTGAGTTGGGTCTGTTTTGCCTGTGACAGTAATTGCTGAATGATCTCTCCCTGTCCTTATCTTGCCCTGTGAGCCTTTTGTTATATTTTCTCTCCCCAGTTGAGGAGGGGGAGTGATAGAGCGGCTTTGGTGGGCACCTGGCATCCAGCCAGACTCAACCCACCACACTGAGATAGATTATCAGAGCTGTAGGGTTCATTTTAGAGCACAAATGACAGGAAATCACCAGATTACTAGCAGATTTGCAGTACACAGCTTGACAAGGTCTATTTCAACTACTGTTGCAAATAAAAAACAAGACTGACAAAATACTCATCCATTACCAAAGCACCTTTCAGCCCATGCTGTCTTTCATCCTTTGCTTCCAGTTTACGTATTTCCACTTAAAGACATGCCCCAGCTTGTGCTGTTGCTACACCGGGTGTAACTAACATGCATTGTTTATTGAAAAGAGTGACATTAAGGGCAAGAGCATGGAGAACTCTGGAATGCCATCCAGCTCTCACTATAGTTAATAAACACATCATAAAACCCTGTTCAATTTTAGAAATGCCCCATCTCCAAACTGTTGAATATATATAGCATTTTGAAACTACTGCTGCATGATACAGGTGGAAACACAAGAACACACAGAAAAAATTATTTCGAAAAGCCAGTCTCAGGCTGCTAATGTAACTAAATTTCAGCTGGCGCCATGCTTAGCTTAATTACACAAATTGAAATGAAGGCTAGAGATAAAAACAGAAAAGCTGTACCAGTGGTTCACGCAACACAAAGGAGTGCCCCTGCACAGCAGGCGGTGGAGGATAGGAGGTGGGCACAGAGGACATGCAGAGTACGCCAAAGACAATCAGGAGCGAGCAAGTCATCCTGACTCCTGCTAAGAACTGGCCTAAGGTGCAGTTTAAGATTCAGGGTAATATAAATCAACGTATTTAAACCTACTTAAATAAAGCTATACTGCCTTACACCTACTGAAAATCCAGTCCAATGTATTTCAGTTGATAGCAATGATAAGTTGAGAAGTGGATTTAAATTACTACTTGCATTAGATGAATCAGTAATAATGAAAATGCAACCACTGGGGAAAATATCCCTTCAAATGAGAGCTTTACGATGCTGACATTATGTTGTACACATTATTAAAGAATAATCTAACAGGTTGATTAGCCCCTTCTAATGGTGCCCATCCATTATTAATAAAGCAATCATACTTTTAAGGCCTGATTCTCAATTATTTCATTAGCTGAATGAAAAATTAAACAAAGATGAAGAGAGAAACATTTTAGCTTCCTTAGCAGCCTTGGAGAGGAAAACCTTTTCTCCCACAGTGTATTTACTGAATTATTTGACAAGCGGAATAACCACCCTTTATCACTGAGGATTTTTCCTGGTGAACATATGCCAATGAACCAACCAGATTTGTTTATTAAGTCTGACTCATGGAAAGATTTAAAAGAGTACATCATCTCAGCAGTAGGAAAATGCCAAGAGATTTAGATGCTTTGCTTGACCTTTGTTTATGAATTGGCTTCATCTACAAATGGGGCTGAAAGCCTCCTATAAAAATCCTTCATCTTTTGAAAAAGGGCAAAAAGGAGCCTTCTTGAATTACAAGCTCAGTAATACTTATGCACAAATCCATTTTTTTCCAATTTATATAAAACTCACAATACTTTTTCCCCCATTCACGAAATCACTGAGAAACAAAAAAGTGCTGTTCAAGCCAACTGAGACAAAAGTAATAAAAAGAACAGCTGAACTTCTAAGAACAAGTCAATGTTGAAGAGTTAAGACGCTTCCCATTCTTCTGCTTTTCTTCCCCATATTTATACAATACACACTACCCAGTGTGAGAGACAGAGATTCAGCTAACATCCTACCACGTGTCAAGAGGCACATACTGATTTTTGTAGACCAGATTAGCGCAGCCCATTGAACTCATTTTCCATGCAGAGGTAGGAAGTGACACCAGTCTCTAGGACAACAGGCAAGCCATGATTTGCAAGCAATGTGTGTGTCTGAACTATAGTCTGAACTGAAGGGGGATGAAACCTTATTTGCTTGAACCTCTTGAAAGTTTTGTACTTAATTCTTTCTGAAAGCCTCCATATGCACTGCAGACCTTCTAATAGCTGCTCTGAAACCAAAACTGCCTGCAGAACGTTGCTTGGCAAAGACTTCTTTCAAACGACCTAGGGACTAGACTGAAGGGAGTGCAATTTACAATTGTATCATGCAAGAGTTGAAGCAGGGAGGAATGGATGAACAAATTTCTGCAATGACTCCCCAAGACACAAGCAAATCATAGCGGCTGCTGTTATTGTATCCTTGCGGCTAATGCACCATAGCTGTAATGATGGTTGATAGTATTTCGAAGAATGGGCTTAGGGCCCATTTTCTTTGGGTGTCTCCCAGCCCTAGGAACAAATGTGATCAACAAGGCATATTTGTTTGTCATAAATGAACTCACTTCACTCAGCCTCACTACTTAAACCCCTTCACTGTCACCCAAAGCAGAACAACCGAAAAACCAGAAAAGCGCATTTTTTTTTTTTAATGTGCAGAGAAGGCGGAGCAGGGCATTCAAGAAATATGTTTGTAGGAATGTTCAGCAAGCACTCATTGGTCTTGGTGTTCCAAACATCTTCATATTTTTTCCCACTCTTTTTTTCTTTGATTTAAATGCAACTCTACTGAATTAAAGTTCTTTTCATATTTATGGCTGATGCAACAGAGAGAATATTTGGAAAATGAAGTGAAAGCAGAGATGTAGTGAAGAGAATTTAAAAGATTGCCCTAAGAACACAAAGCAACAGAAACAAAAAGACATGTTTCTGGGAGAAGATGATGAAGGGTGTGGTGAGATTCATCTCTATGGGAAAACAGACAACAGGAATGTGACTTTTTTTTTTTAAAAATAATAAACCATAGCATTCTCTGGGGCTTTGAGCAACTTGATGTAGTGCAGGGGGATTGGAACTTGATGATCTTTAAGGTCTCTTCCAACTCTAACCATTCTATGATTCTACCAAAATAATTTTATATCATGAGACTAAGCCTAACATAACATTTTCCTTCCTTTACATAATGTTTTCCTTCTTTTACTGTTGTCTGAGAATAGCCTATTTAGGAGCTTATACTACTGGCTTCATACTATGGTTTGAATCCCTATACTATGGGTTTATGCTATATACTCAAGCCTGTGCTCTAGCCCAGACATCCTCAATCTCTCTACATGTGTTGATCCACATACCCCGCTGCAGCTCAGGCACAGGGCAGAAAAGTACACCAAAAGCCTTGCCTTCATCCAGGCTCCAAGCTCCCCTCCATCCAGTCCAACAGCACTGGTAACAGGAAGTGTTAAACACCGTAAAGCTTATCCATCAGCGTGGCTCTCCCCGAGAACTGTGTGGATGTCAGGAGCTGGAGGTCCAACCACTTTTCCATACATCATTGCAAATGGAAATGCATGGTTCCCAGTACACTGCACACACATCTGGCTCCTCCAACCACGTCAACTGGAAGAGCAGCCAGAAGCACACAGCCTAAACAGCAACCACCTGGGCAGGCAGACCCACCAACCGCTCTCAGGCTCTTGGAAAATGGCAGGAGGGTCTTTTTTGTTCATTGTGCGTAATACCTACCACAATGGCATCCGTTAATTACTGTTCCTGTTACTATTTCTTACTAACAAAATTTTCTGGACTACATGAGACATTGTTGCCACATCTACCCTGCAAGGTTTTAAAGTCTAAAGTTTATATATAGCTTGTTTCCAGTATTGACTAAAAAGCAGAGCTTCTGGGGTCTCCATTGTATAACACTGTGATGACCCAGGCCTACTAAATGACTGCAGGGTGACCAAGACATTAAAGTCATAGGAAGGGAGGAAAGGTTTGCTTCTATTAGCATTCTGTTAATGTGCTTTATGTTGCTAATCCTTGACCTCAATCTGCTAATACAGTATTTTCAGATTTGGAGTGCCGGAATCATTTTTTAGTTCATCCATTCTGGTGCAGGAAATTTAATTTGGGCTTACAGTAAGCAACAGAATTGAAAACTGACGAGGTGATAGTACAGCATGTTATAGTATTAGAGTATCTGATTTCTGATTTACTTTTTGCAATGCTATAGAAACAGACTAATGTGCAGAGATTAGAGGTCTGAAAGGACTGGAAAACAATATCCATACCCAGTAAAGCAGATGCTTAGCACAACAAATATCCACTGATTACCTGTTGTTAAAAAAAATGAACTAAAATACATTAATAGTAACATGTAATGTTGCAAGAAAGGAAGTACTGTACGAGAAACATGGATAATCCTGTGAAAGACAAAGAGATGCTGTGTATTTTTGGAGAATGTCAATTGTGATTCTTTGTAATCATACTTTGAAATAAGTGATATATTTTTCATTTCAGTATCTCAGAAAAGGCTGAATGAACTCCTCTCTCTGCTGTTATGAAAGAGCTCTAATCATAACTCCTGCATCATTACATTATAGGAAAACTAGATTACGAATCCTAATCTTTCCACTACAGGTGACGAGCAGTTTTGTCATCAGATTTTGCAAAACAGAATCAGTCCAAATATTCAAAGTCAATATTTCAGCATGAAAAAACGAGTTTTTTGTAAACGTTGACAAGCAGAAAGTATTATTGCTCCTGCATGTTCAAATGAAAAGTGGATGAATAATCATTAGAGAACGTATTTACTCCTGAAAATGTGGAAATTATTCACGATTTTGCTTTTTCCATTAACCTGGCTTCTGATATGTAATCAATGTATTTCAGTATATCTCCTATCTGAGCAGTACTTATTAAAAAAAAATAATGTAGTAGTTAAAATGTAGGGGCCTTTAATAAACGTTTGATTTAGAGTCATATTGCATATTTCAGCAAGTCTGTGGAAATTGAAAACCCTTCTTTCCCCGTCTCTATCAATACCTTGCTGGGGGAGTTAGGGAAACTACATATTTTCCCCACTTAACCAATGGGTTTCTTAATTAGCCAATGTTTCTAAGTCATTCAGATAACATGTACAAAGCTTTATTCTCTTACCAGTGTAAAAGAAAGAATAAAAGAGGGTTTTCATCATTTGTTTGGATTGGGGTCTTTTCTGCATTCAGTTCCCTACAGCTGAGAAGATTTGTTTAAAAATTCTTAATCACACTGAGTGTTTTGGGAACCACAGTATGGGTGAAATTTTTTGAAGCAGAAAAATCTCTGAGACAATGGAATGAATTCCACATCAACTAAACACTTTGTGAAGTTCCTTGTAAAGATTAGGCTTCAAATCTATTCAAACTTTTTTTGTAAGTTTGGTGTTTACATACACAGACTTAACAGGCAAAGTAACTTTTTCACATGAGAGGACTGTTTCATTGGTTTTTGTTTTCAGCTAAAGTGTTCAGCATGAGGCAGGGATTTTAGACTAGTTTCACTAGCTTCCAGTGTTGGCACCACTGGGAAGTCAAAACCTGAGTCTTGCTCCAAAGAGGTATTTTGATGTCTAATAACTAATTAATAATTTAAGCTTCTCTTCCCTTTTAAAGAATGCATCGAGAATTCTTTGTAGCTGCATCTGGGCTTTAAGTTTCTATAATTGCTCTTAAAATTTCTCTTGTGCAACCACAGACCTATAGACCAAGATCACTTAAGTTACTATATACCAGTTGGAATGTGGGAAATGGAGCTCTAGGACACTGGTGAAAACGACCAGCAAAGAAGATCTTACACAGAATATGCCTAGAAGAAGCTGAACTTTTCTTTTAAGCCATCACCTCTTCCTTGCCAGAAGGATCTGACAGATTCTTCATACTCCTTTCCTTCTTCTTCCCTCTCTTCCCCTTTGGTTCATTTGGTTACATAAATTTTGGCTACACTGAAAAACAGGTTTATCTTTACATATGATAGTCTAAGACACTCTTAAGAAGCAACTGACTGTCAATGGCACATGACGTGGTAGGGTTGTAGACAGACACCAGGGAAAGAAGGACGTGTATGAACAGGGACAAACTTAAAAAAAAATAAATATCCTTTCTCCAACCCCATTTAACAACAACGAAGTAATTTTTCCCTTTCAGAATAGGCACTGTCTTTCTCTCTCATCCTCCCACACTGCAGTGCTCTGTTCCCCTAATTTCCATTATTAAACTTTGCTTAGACATAAAAATGTCAACGAAATAACAAAGAGAGAAACATTATAAAAAGAACTCCTTCTGGGAACTACAGGCCTCCTAAGAAATGGATATGAGTAAATGGAAATTTAGATCTGTGAAAAAGAAAAGAAACTTGTGAAAAACCACATTAATAACTGAGGAGAATCAAGACAAATCTACAACAAAGCAAGCAGTTCTGTAACCCCAAGAAAGACTATGTGTGATGAAATTGCAGAAATAAAAATTATATTCTTCCTAAATTGATTGGTTTATATAGTACAGCTTCTAGGCATTCTGAAGATACAGTTTTGCTTTCATGAAAAAACCCATCCTCAAATTAAACCCCAAATGGTGACTCGCAAGTGCCTCTATTTCTTTACAACATAGCAGTCACAGTTTCTCTCTCACCATGACTGGCTGAACATAAGGTTCTTTTCAATGAGTTATTGGTATTAGAATTTTCTCAGCCACTCTCATACCCATAAAAAATGGTAATAATTTCCCAACTCAGTGTCAACTTGTCATTGTTTCTAAGACACTTGACAACCCCCTGCTCCCAAATCCAAATGCTATTTTGTATTTGCTTTTTGTTTCTGCACAATTCTTTTCAGCAGCTGTTACTGCTTTTCCTGATTCTACTCACTTTTAAATGAATCCATTTGTTCCTCCTCCCTTAGCAAGAGTAGCCTATCCTGAATCATAGTAATACTTAAAACTTCTCTGAAAATGAATTTGTTTTGCTATTTGCACCACATAGGTCTCTATTCTACTTTAAAATGCCCTTAAAAGCCAAAATTGTCAACTGTTTCACAGATCAGAAATTACATAAAAACTTATCATCACATTCCAGTTGCATAAATAATGAAAACTTGGAAGTTTGATTTTGATCTAGTTTCTATTACAATTAAATTAAGAAAAACATTTTTGAAAGAGCAAAAACAATCAGAACCAGACCTACCATATTATAAATGAAATTATGCTTTACTTCATTACACAAAAATTTATGAACAGATATAAACCCCAGAGCTTTCATTCTGTTTCCCACAGGAAAAAGGAAAGTGTTGTTACTAGCGGTCTTGATTTACATCAGTCAGCATTCTGCTTATCATTAGTTACAACACCATGTTAGGTGGAGTTCATCTTCCAATTTTCTAAAGTATAAGTGAAATTAACAAACTTTTGAGGAAGTATACAAATAATGTAAGATGTACTCTGCAAAATGCTGATAATCCTAGCTGAAACACAGTAGAGCCTGTGTAATCACCAAAATTTCAACAAAAGCAATTTCCAAGATGTCTCTTATCTAAGCATTTTTTCAATGTACTGTTGAGCCTACTTTTTGCATTCATAACAACCTCCATTAAGAAGTTGCATGCTTACAACACTGTGCATGAAAATCACCCTTCATCTGTTTGTTTTGAACCTGGTTTCTACCAGCATCACTCAATGGCCTCTAGTTCTTGTACTGAAAGAGATGGTGAGCAATCAGTATTATTCACGCTCCAATCACACTTGCAATTTCATAGATTTCTGTCAAATCTCACCTCAGTCATCCTTTTTCCAGGAAAAAGGTCCCAGCCTACTTAGTGGTTTCTTATGTGGAAGTCATTTCACATCCTTCTCACATGGGAGTCTAATTCTCTGAAAGACCTGTATTGAAGGACTTTGAGTCAAAGCAGACTAGATCAGTTGAGTCACTCATCTCTGCATACTTGCTGACCACTTAAACTAGAAACGATGTGATGACAAAGATTCCTTTAAACAGCCATACTGATCCTTTGCAAATAGATCCTGTTTATCCAGGTGTCCACTAAGTCTACGTTTTGTTATAATTTCTACTAGTTACTCAGCACGGATGCCAGTTACAGGACTGCTGTTTGCAGGTTCCACCTAAATCTTTCTTTGAAGATGGGCATCATACCATCCTCTCATATTCAAATACCAACAGAGTTTTAAAACAGAATGTTATACTCTGCTACTATTAAGCTATTTTATCTCTGAGTTATTTTGGGAATAACTTTGTGAATATTGTCCAGTCATATTCTGTTAGTGTTCATTTCCTCTGTTTGTACTACATCTTCAACATTTATTTCAATTCCACACAAAGCTGCTGTTGTGCCCTTCCCCAAAAAAGGTTTTGTTGTGGGACACTCCTTGATTACATCAGCACTCACTACTGAAGAGTATTGTATTCCTCCTGTTCACGCCTGGAATTTCAATCCAGATGGATTCTAGCGTTACAAATTGCAGTGATGGGTTGATCAATGTGATTGGATCTTATCTCCTTTAACTTATGGTATTATTATTCCACTTTATCGTTCTTGTATATTTGGTATTGTCTGATTGTCTCCTTTCCAGTAAGATGTTGACATACACTATTACGTCTATGTTTTCATTTAGTTATGAATTCCAGTTCCATCTTAATTCTTAGATTTACACAATTTCTTTAGAACTACACATACCACTATGCTAGCTCCTTTCTTGGCAGTCCATTTAAATGAATACACTACATTTGGTTTTGATTTCCTATATTTCTGGGAAAGAAGATAACTAATTATTCACCTAAGGATATAAATGTTTTCTGTCTTGCCTTAGAAACATTATCCTAGACTGCTATTGCACCTAGTAGAAATGTCAACACCTCAGTGCCTGATTGTCCTCCAGATATCCCAATCTGACCAACGACCATTTGGCGGAAGTCTTCTCAGGGTACTCCTGTTAGTTTTGTCTTACTAAAAAATGTTCAAGGTATTTCAATGAAAGTATAATTTCTTCATCCTGGCACACTGTTTTCTCCAAAGGCTACAGCTGGAGTTACCCACTGTTATATATGCCTGAACAGCATACACTTATGACCCGCAAGAGGTTCATTTTTTGCTTGTTATTATTAGCAATTTTACAAATAATCTTACTAAATTCAAATGAGGACCTAAGAACCTGCTAGCACCATCAGCAGTAGATGCTTAGAAAATGGTAAAAAGAGGCCAAACATACTTGTTCCAGACTCTAGCAACTCAAGGACTTCCTCAGCCAAAGATGCTATCTTCAGTTTGGTAAACCTTGATGTTGTTCTTCCATTGATTTCTCCAATTACATTCTGAATACATATAAATAAAGCACTAGTAAAATTGTAAACAGAACACATGCACAAAAGATGGAATGCAAAGTTTTTCATCCCTGGCCTGATCACTAGGTCTGTCAAATTCTTTTCAGGAGCAGTAACTGCACCTTGTGTTAGATCATCTATGGTCCAGCTATATATAAAAGACAAGAAGAGTTGTGTTTCTTCCTTATTAATTGACAAAATACAGAATGAGACCAAGCTGCATCCCTGCCAAAGCAGAAGATGGCTCTAATACCTCTGACTACTCTGTCAAATTCTTTTCAGGAGCAGTAACTGCACCTTGTGTTAGATCATCTATGGTCCAGCTATATATAAAAGACAAGAAGAGTTGTGTTTCTTCCTTATTAATTGACTAAATACAGAATGAGACCAAGCTGCATCCCTGCCAAAGCAGAAGATGGCTCTAATACCTCTGACTACTCTTTACAGTTGAAATTTGGAAAGTGCAAAACAAAATTCTTTCTGAAGTGCCATGCCACATCCTCCCCACAGGAAAATCAACCAAACTCCACAGAAGTTCAGTGGAGTGACACAATTACTAGTGTCTCTCCCCAGTTTCTGCCTCCACCGCTGACAGGTACAGCATGCACCTGAAAAGAATACGCTAGAGACAAAAGCTATTCCTTTAAGCTGAGAGCCCATCTAATGCAGCTTAAGCTATAAAACCCACACCTTTAAGAAACACTTTACAAAAAAAAAAAATCCACCATCTGTTTTTATACAGAAAAGGAAGAACACCAAACTGCACATTTTACTCTTTTTCAACAAAGCTACTTCAAAAGTAGATGGGATGTGAGAGATGCATGTGGCCCTTGCTTAGGTCTCCTCAGCCTTTAAAAGAGTTCTGACCTAGCAAAGTTCAGAGCACTTGAACACTCTGTGTTGGGCATGTTCTGCAGCTCTTTTACTAGCCAGGAGGTGTACCCTGAAATAGAAACATGATGCACTCTCAAGCAGCTGTGAAGTGTTCTGCTTTTGAAAACTGTAAGAAGCACCAGATGAATTTGCCCAACTGCTTCCTCCTAACAACTTCCTATCATTTGCTCTAGGTCAAAACTATGTTGCTCTAAAATAATGCATCTGAAAATCTAGACATTGTAAACAGTTAAATCCAAACTAATGCCCAAGAGCCTCATGAGAATCTAAATTCTAGCTCTATATCAAGTTCAGCTGGGTTAAAGAAAGAGTAGTTGTCTTTCCTTGGACAAAATAGAGTGAGACAGGGAACTCCTGAGGATTTCTTCAACTGTATAAAGCAAAATTGTGTATGGATATTTGAATGGGTATAAACACACACATATGGACATCCATATAAAGAAACTGTTACTTAAGCTGACATTATATCAAGTGGTTTCATTTATTGTCTGACACAAAGGATGCTTGCTAAATCAGCTAGTTAGCATACCATTAACATTGTGACAAAACAAACCTAACCTTGACTAACTAGAGACTGTCTCCAGAACTAGTGACTTGTCTAGGAAACTGAAGTCACACCAAACTAAACAATGCTGGAACAATGACTATTGATGTGAGAAGCAAAAAAATATCCAGGGATCTATACAACAGGGAAGGAAGTAAAACTATCATTTTAAATGTACAAGCTGCATTAATAAAGCTCTGTGAAATTACACTAATTAGGAGACAAGTCATCTTGTAAGAACTCTGTGGATTTCTTGCTGCTTTATAGTGTTTTTTCTTAGACTTTGTGCACTGTATTTTGATTCCTGAAGCCTTCATAATCAAGACTTAAAAAAAAAAATCATCCTCCACACTGAAATATTTATGTTCCTTTAGCACAAAATTCACTAACAATCTTACTTTCTCTGTGTCTGAAATCTGGACTGCCCCAACATGATTTCCTTTCTAAACTGAGTCACTTATTCCCCTTCATGCTTTGGAACTCCCTGGAGGCGTTACCAGTTTGCATGAAAACTGGGAAATTTAATAGGAAAAAAAAAAAAGTTAATTTTCTCCAAAAGTTTTACAGGAAGTGTCATCAAAAGCAGGTATCCTCAAGGGGAGAACTATCTATTCTAATTTTGCCATGATGCACAGTCCGCACTGGTTTTACAAAAGCCAGCCAGGAGACACAAACCTTACTGTAGGTATAAGTAAAAGATTCCACTGAGAGCAGACTACTGAGGTTGACTGTGGCTAAAGAAGACATCCAGAAATTCCAGTATTCTGTGCAGCTTCTCTCCCTTGAACAGACCCTTCAGTTCTGCTGCTACCACAGAGGGTGAGGCTGAGCACAGCAGAACATAGCAGCTACTGCAAGGAAGAAACGGTCCCCTAAGCAGCTGACACCTTGCCCCTGACAGCATCAGGAGTAGCAAACTCTGTCTGCACTGTCAGAAAGCCTTGAGCTCGTTCAGAGAGAAGAGCTGATGTATTCCTCACTGTTTTAAGATGATTGTCTCTTCTTTCCATCCCATTACTCATTTTGCAATCGACCTTTCAGCAAATAAAATGAAACATTGTTCTGATTACAAGTGCATCTTTAAAACATCATTCCTGAGCATAATTTCCCAGTGACTAGACAAAGAAAACTTCTGATTTACCAGCTGCTTTTAATTCTTTTCTGAGTGAAGACTATGAGTAAATAGGTCATCTTCATGTCTCCTCAGTTTGTCTACTTAGAGTCTCTGAATCAATCCCTATATGACTGAAGACACTACACACAAAAGTCTTGCTATCTGAGGTAGGCGAGTGGCTTCTCTTCCAAGTGTACTGCAAGACAGGTATATTAATACCTCCAGCAAATACCTATGCAGTATGGTGATGGGAAATCTTTCCCCATCCCTTGCATTTTTACATCCTGCTAGGACTGAATCATAGCTGCCTAAGGATGCTGAAAACTATTATTCAGTTGAAGATTATTTTTCTCTATTAAGATGCATTAAAAAGGAGACACAATCTCTCACATTCAAACTTTTCACATCACTTTCTGCAAGAGCAAGGTCATTAAACAGTTGCTTTTTTTGACCCTTTGAAATGACCGCAATTTAGTAATGGAATTACAGTTCTTCACCTGTCACTGCGTACCACTTTGTTAGAAGCTTTGGAATAACTTTCTGTGCAAATAAAAATGATTGTCACCATTGTTACCAGTCATAAAGAATGAGTTCAGAGTGTTTCTTAATAGGATGCAAATGCTATGAGTTGTTTCTGATAAATTACTTCAGTCCTAAAAAATAAAGAGTTTAAAAAGGTGAATACAAAGATGCAGTCAGCAAGACAGCAAATGTTAGAGGAGGACAGAGTTCTAAGTGCGGTCACAGCAGGACACCGATAATTACAGGGAGCTATCAAAAGTGCATGCCTGGAGTATGGAGTCTTTTTTAGTTAGCATCAAGCTTCTCCGAAACAAACAACCTTCCAAAGTAGCATTGCACTTCCTGTAGAGATGGGATGGAAGTCAGTTAATTGCGTCTTCAAAAACATTTAACTTCATGTTAAGTTCATGATGCCTATAAGTATCTCAAGGGTGGGTTGAAGGGGGAGGGAGCCAGACTCTTTTCAGTGGTTCCCAGTGATAGGACGAGGGGCAACGGGCACAAGTTGGAACATAAGAGGTTCCACTCGAATATGAGAAAGAATTTCTTCACGGTGAGGGTGCCAGAGCCCTGGAACAGGCTGCCCAGGGAGGTTGTGGAGTCCCCTTCTTTGGAGATTTTCAAGACCCGCCTGGATGCAGTCCTGAGTAGCATTCTCTAAGCAATCCTGCTTCAGCAGGGGAGTTGGACTAGATGATCTATACGGTCCCTTCCAACTCTAAAAAAAAATTCAGTGAAAAATTCAATTCAGTGAAATTCATTGTGTAACTCAAAATTTCTCATTTTGGCTTATGATACATTTTTCTATTACCAACCAGCTGGAGAAGTGTGTTCCCAAAACTGACAACTGGTCTGTTTTATCACACCCTTCATATTTCAAAACTGGCCACATCCAAGAGTACTCACTTAGGCTAGTGACATCTTAAGCAATTAGATCACTGTGAGGACCGGCGCATTAGTGTGCTATCCTGATGCATCCCTAATATACATTACTATGCCTCGTCCCTTTCTGGCTCAAAAGGATTAGACAACAAGCAGAGGCTGCCAGGACACACTGCTGACTCACAAGTTTGAGTCCACCAAAAGTTTGCTCAGTCACATGCTGCTTAGCCCTCTACTATCTCTTTCTATGCTAATAACTTCTTCCAAGAATAGAGTCTGTAAGAGTTTGGTGCTCCTGAAAGCAGTGTCAAGAACGGCACCAATATAGTAAACCAAGTTATTTCCTAAAGAGGACCAGAAATAGCTTAAATACACTAACCCACACATCTTCACTACAGAACCATGGAATCGTTTAGGTTAGAAAAGACCTTTACAGTCATTGAGAAATGATTTATAGCCATTTAAATCCTGTACTTAAACAATGAAAGCATACTCAGGCCTGGGTAGGTCAAAAAAATACATAAATGATAGATTAATTTGATCCATATTTGTGATGGAAAAGATGTGTAAAAAGTGCATGCTAATAGAAGTAAAATAACATCTATACCCAACTGTAAGAAAAATTAACTGCGCTAACTACTAGGGAGGAAAACAAGATAAATCATAGAATCATTGAGGTTGGAAAAGACCTTTAAGATCATCGAGTCCAACCACTACTTATACAAATAGTTACTTATATCTCAAGGCAATTTTTAATCTTTAGTATTGATGTTCTGTTTCTGCCGACAATTACACCTAAGACAAATACTAATAGTTGAATATTTCACCTCTTCTAACAGGACAAGACTAGAAAAAACCTCATTCACTCAACATACCACAGCTTACCAGTCTTACTAATCTGCTGAAACTAGGATCTGTTGGCCTCTTTTTTTTTTTTTTTTTTGGCAAGTGCTAAATATGCACAAAAGACACTGAGCATCAAAGCATTAACTTATCATCACTGAATCAGAGGCCCAGACATCTCTGATTCCCTGCCCTGAGTCATCTTTAATAGACATGTAATTTTAAGAATCTGTACCTTCAGGTTGGTCACAAGCAATAATACATTAGATTAGATGTTTCATATTTGTCTTAGGATTTCGTGGTTGGACCATCACCATTGATATCTGTCTGCTAGCAGCAAAGAACACTTTGTAGGACTTGAGGGTTCAACATTGATTTTATCATATTATAAGGCACAGACCCTTTTTTACATCTTTTAGGACTTTTAAAAGCTGAGTGGTCTTCACAAAGCCAGTACTGCATATTCCATTTCTGTCAGGTTAAAGCTAAGCAAAACACAAAGTGGGCTGATGGTATCAAAGTGGGCTTTCATCTGAAAGGTCCTAAGGTCATAGCAATCAGGCAATTTCTTATTTTTTCCTCCTTACTCATACTGAACTCAAAATACCTACTTGATCACATACATTTCTTCAGGGACTCCCCAGGCCTCTGTGTGTTCCCTTAAAAGCATGTTCACTCATGAATTACCTCCAGTCTTGGAATTAGATTAATTTCTGCAAGAAGAAGGTCACTGTTATTCAGGTCTCATTCTTTTAGTAAAAGCAAATGAATTCCAAATATTTTCACCTTCAGTGCACATGACAAATGAGTGCATCCGTACCTTACTGTTCTGTGTGTCAGACTTCTCCCATGTCAGAGACCTTCCTGAATTTTCTGTTATTTTCTGTTTATTTATTTTCACGGGCTCCTGGAGAATCAGTTGCTAATGGCTTTTGTAGACAGGGACATGAATTTGCTGTTTTTCTGTTTAATGTTTCTAATAAAGTGCATTGTGAATCACCATAATCTCAGGACAAATTGCACTTAAGTGAAGAAGGAAATGAGGAGGATGAAACCTCCTGTCTCCTTGTGTGATTAGATGCTCACAGGCTGCAGCCTATTTAGAGTGAAGGGATAAGACTCAGTTATGACAAACATAATGAAGATTCTTTATTCAGGACCTTGGAGACTGTCAAATCCCCTGCTTCTTCCTCAGTCTTATTAAACAAACTGTCCTCTATGCTGCTACCTGCCCAAGAGCTCTTTATGCCCATGCATGCTCTGCCAAGCTCCAGAGTGGATCTTTGTCAACAGCAAGGACAGTACCTTTTTAGATTACTTGTTCTGCTTCTGATAAATACCTCTAAATCCTCAGCAGCAGTGAAAACTCAGTTCATTTTCATTAATAATCACTTATCTCTCAAGTATTTTCAAAAGCTAACGTAATAGTCATTGCTTTAGACATTGCAAAGCTCTTCTGGCATTAATTTTACTGTCAATGCAAGTTTTGTCAGCAGCTACCATTTTGAATGTTATTATTCCTTTCTTAATATTTTAAAGCTTTTGCTTAATTCAAAACTAATATAAAGAAGATTTATTTCACCTTCATCATGTAAACTCTGCTTTAAGGTACAGATGTATCATTTATTGTTCACAGAATTCTAGTAAAATGTATACATAATCCACAAAGCAAACACTATCTCTAATCACTACCTTTCTTCTGATTTTGTGCCATTCAGATGTGAAATTCTAGTGTGAACTGCATTACAATTATTGCTGTTTATTTAAGTAAAGTGCCAGTGGGAAGTGGAGTCAGATCTCAGTCATGTGATACGTGGATAACACCTCTACTGAAATCTAGAGTTATTTCACTTAAATATGCATTAGTAGGATCACAGCCTACTTTCACTAGATCTAGCAGTCCTGCTTGTCCTAGTTATTGTTGAGCTTTGACAAAAGTCCCAACTGTAAGATCACCAAGCTGGGTTAAACATACTGGCTGGCTGGAAGCTGAACAAACCTAAGTTAACAGGAGTAACTTTCCAAATGCTAGCAAGAACCATTACTTCATCCACAATGACGTTCAATGCTGCTTAGCTAAAAATGTCATTAAATACATTTCATAAGCACTGCTGCCTGCATGTAATACTAGAGGTGGACTGACATAATCATAAATTATTCATGGACAGTCAATAACATTGTAAAAAATCAGATTCCTCTACTGAGAGACTGACTATTCTTTTGAGAGTATCAGTTGAACAGCTACTGCATTTGAAGACAAAAGCCTTTCAGTGAATAAAAACCATAAAACCCTGTAATGATATCTATATCTATGCAACATAAGTCCATGTCTATAGGCACAAGTCATCAATTAAGTATAATGAAAAGGGTATAAAGTGCCTAGCCTTGAGAAAGGAAGAGTAATATATGCATGCCTTAATGTATCAGGGTGTAATGAGTCCTAAAAGTCTCACAATCATTCATACAGGAACCACACAACTAGAGACATTCATATTTATATGACGAGGAAATTAAACAATGTTAAAAAAACCCCAAACAATTGCCTTATGCTCTGTAATTAGATATCAGTACCAAAATAGGCTATTAACTTCAGCTAAGTGAACCTAACATCTACTTAGGGTTACTGTTTGAAGAGGAATAAGCACTCAGTAGACTGTAAAAGCTTATATGCAGAAGTTGGTGCAGACAACTTGTATGTCTAGGCAACATCATGTCCACAAGATCCACATCTTTTTCACTGTCAAGGGTCCTAGAAATTCTGCTGTGCAGCATGCCACAATAGCACTCACAATCAAAGTAAGAAAAGCAGACAACTCAGTGATCTTCATGTTCAGGCCTAACTTTAATAAATGCATGTCACGGCACCTCATGGTGGAAAGAGAAAAATTAACAAAGTGTTCAAAATGTATTGCTATGTCAAAATCAAGTCTGTCACCATGTAACAAGGCACAAACTGCTTCATCAGTAACTTTCTCCCTGTATTTGCTCAAAACCAAGAACTGGATAGTAATATGTAATTGTCTAGGCTGTTAATTACCAGCAATGTTTGTCTGAGTAAAGGCCTGACAGACTTGTTCAACATGGTAGAGAGCATCTCTGAACCCATAGATAAAAGGCTGAGGTAACCTCAGCCATCTCACTGGAAATGCTGCCAGAGAACTTGCCATCCCCTGTAACTTGTTCTTCAGACAGCAAATATTTTTGCTTTCTGTACAGTAGTTTCTAGGTAGTCCACCTGGGAGAAAAAGTAATGTCTGTTATCTAAGATAAAAATCTACTTCATGTTACTTTGCTTTTGTCAATCTCTTTACCAGTAAAAGGAAAAAAACCATTCTTTTATTTTTCCCTATTACTTTCTAACAAGTAATGAAAGATCTATTTTATGATATTTTTTTTTCATGCATTGTGAAGGAGACCCCTTTTTAATATCTCATAAGTTGCTTCCAACTTTCCCAGCCTTCCATTCTGACACTGAGAGAGACATTGCTATTAAATGTTTCTAGGTCAAACCCAAATTGAAGTTTCCTGTTTGACAGCTGAGAACAACTTATCCTTCACTGTCACCAGGTAAACACAATATTACTTTTCAAAGGAAATCATAGCAGGAGAGAAAGCAAAAGAGATAGTCAAGAAAAAAAATAATCCATCAAAACAGTGGCAATGTTTCTCAAAACAAAAACACCCCCCAACTCCTCTACAGCACTTACTGATGTCGTTTTTCAGAGACAGACTGTTGCAAAGGGAGCTTGTCATCTTAGTGAGGCTTGATTCATTAAGATTAGGAACCCAACAGTAACTGTTCTCCTCTTCAGTACAGGCTTTATTAAGAATCGCTGCTACCGCAGTCATCATAAAGTGAGGCCAGAATGCTACCATAAAAACCAAAGCTGGATCATAGGGTCTTTAGCATTTGTTTAATACGCTTTCCATTTCTTTTCATCCTGCTCACAAAAGCGTCCCTGCTCTTCTGTCCAAACTGGGAGGTGCCTAGGAAAAGTGACAGAGATAGCACCATGCTCAATGGCACAGAAACCTACCCTTCATCTCAGCAGAGTCATTGCTTGTTTTCACATTTAAGCTGTGCCCACAAACAAGCCATACACTGAATAAATCTATTGCGACCCTGGCAAGAACGCACTGCAGATGTTTCAAAAACTTAAACTGGGATCTCTAAAATGGCTGTAAGAATTACCCACCTAAGTACTACTGAAATGAAAGCCATCTGCCTGCAGGTAATTTTGTATATAACAGCCTAAAGATTGGAAAAGGGACAGTGACTCATCCTTTAACCAGCGGCAGTGGGAAAACACTGCATTTGCTTTTCTCACAGCATCAACCTGAACATTTGCTGGGTCACATGAAGTGAAATACTGAGTCAGACAGAGCAACACATCTGGCTCAGAATGGTGTCTCTGACTGGTGCTAGATGCTGCAGCACAAGTGTGGTATCGTGTAGCAGAGAGCTAGGAGAAAGAGAAGGCACTCTCAGTGGTATAAAAATCTAAACAAATACATCCCTACAATAAGAGATTCACTGCAAGGAGCCTCACAACAAGAAAGAGAAGTAATAGCCAGCTAATGCAGGAAATGGGTTTGCTAAGAAATTTTCTAGAACTGTGAGAAACAAAAGAACGGTAGTTAGATTAGGGATCAGGTTGGAAATTAATTCATCCTAACAAAGATCATGTGGAAAGTCTATATGAAAAAGCCCACTGCAGTGTCCTAGGACCGTGGTCACAGCTCCATAACTTGAGAGCACAGCAGACACAACTTGCAGTCACACTTC
Source organism: Limosa lapponica baueri (assembly GCA_002844005.1). Lineage (NCBI taxonomy): Eukaryota > Metazoa > Chordata > Aves > Charadriiformes > Scolopacidae > Limosa > Limosa lapponica. The sequence continues at coordinate 101,814 of KZ506146.1, read as the reverse complement.
ATCAGCCCTTCATGTCTACAGCCCAAAAATATGTCCCTATGTCCCTGGGGAAGCCAGATCCTTCCACTACTCCAGGTTCCCAGGTGAGCTCCACAGAGTCCAAGGCATTCCTCTTCCCCACAAATCTTTCAACATGCTCAGCGCAGTTGGCTGAGCATCTTCACTTCAGCATCTTTTAGAGGAATGAGATTTTCCCAGCTGCCCTGATATCAAAAGGGAATCTCCTGGGCTAACCTGACGTGTGACACTCCAACTGCTGTCTGTGTAGGGAGAAACCAGATGTGACAGAAAGAGACAACAGGATAATGACAGAAACAGGAGAGAACCTTATAAAATTTAAACAGACTGGACAACTACCAAACCTTCTTGGTAATGCTAATTTGAATCTTGAAATGAAAGGTGATTTTCAGATGGCTATGATATAACCTGGTATCCCACAAAGCAATAGTTTAAAACAGTTTAAAATCATCTAAGATAATTTAGCTTCAACTTATTTAAACACATATTGGAGTAATTCTCTATTCTCATGTAAAAAGAACATCTCCAATAGTAGCCCAAAACACTGTTGCCTTTTGATCTTCCCTGCTGATGAGTTATTTAAAGTACAGTTAACAGAGAGCGCCACAATTACAGAACCTATGGGGTGGCATACTTAGGAAATGATTTACTTCCTCTCCTACTGGAACAGCTGTGCAAGCCTGATGTGTAGAGTCTATCAGACAGCTGGCCGAAAGGCACCAAGACTGCACGCTACCTGACAAGTTGCAAATTTTAATTGGGGAGTAAAAACATCAAGCCTTGATCTTGCGCAAATGAAGGTGGTAGATCTATCAAGAGGATAGAGTCATCGCCTTCAACTCACTCAACACTCCCTTGGCAACCAATTTTTCTGCTGGAATTTGCATCAGGTTTTCAGGGCTCTGCTCACCTGCTCTTCCAGTTGAAAGTGCAAGTGTTGAGTATGATGGCACTTGCTTCCTGCATGCGGAAAAGGAGGAGATGGTCCATAAAGGATTAGGACAAGCTTCTTTCAGGCACAAAAAATCAAGGAAACTGTTCTATAGGTGGAAATCAAGACTATCTCATCTTATGAAAGCACATTCAGAGGAACAGTGACCACCTAATGTTAATTTGAACTATGAGTTTGAAATCGGTGTCACTGAGGACCATGCTATGGTTTGTGAATCTATATTGCATTTGATGATGTGGACTGTTTGCTTCACCAGACTAAGCCACGAGTTTAAAAATTCTGGTTCTGCAAGAGGGATTCAGTGAAAGCTCCGCAAAATAATACTCTCTCCCCACCTCCACACACATTAGATTGTCCTGAGTGAGGATACAATCACAGAGAAGTGATACCTGTGAACTTAGTAGATATAATACATACAGCCAAACTCTTTCATTTCTACCTGGGAGCAGTGCTAATGGAAGCCACCTTCAGAAATCTTGTAAAGCAACTCCGCACTCATTAATGCAAGAGCACTGACTTCATTATAAATGTCATCTTCTTGTTCAGCCTGAAACTTGAGAAGCAGTTAAAAAAATTATCAACCCAACCTTTTATTGTTAATTAATCACTAATTAGAGTGATAGATGCTAGATCTACTTTGTTCACTGCAATAGAGGTTGCCCTGTCCTTTGATGCCTTTCACACCTGCCTTTCAATGAAACAAACCACGTAACATAATCCCAACGTCTCCATGTTTTCACAGAAATTGGACCTTCCCAGTAATCTTGGTGTTTTATTTCTCTCTTTTGGATACTTTTAGATAGTGGTTTAAGCCCCATATAAAGCAACTGTCCAATTGCAGTAATTACTTAGATGGGAGAACTATGAGGCAAATTGGGAGAACTAAATTAAGTGTCTAAACCAAGTCAAATTCTACCCATCTTTATACCTCTTATATAATCTTCTGTACTATTGTTTAAATTAGTTCAAGCTGTTAAAAGGTGACAAAGCCATGAAACATTTCAGGAACACGCAAATCACTAGGGTTTTAGATTTAGTCATAAAACCCAGCCAATATCCAAAATACAGATCATTTAATACATGAATGATCCCATCCTTGCCTTCTTTGCTCAGAAAACATCTGCCTTGAATCAGTTATAAAGCAGGGATGCAATAATGCTGGCAAAAGAAAGGCTTTTAAAGCCATTTGCAGTGTTGCAACCTTCCTATCTTTTTCTGCAAACAAGATCATAAATATTTTGCTTTCCTTTACTATGAAAATAAACAGCAGTCTATGTGTGTGCACACACAAAAGGTTTTGTTAAAGGTACAGCAAACCTCAACATAGCTCTTAAACTGTTTTACCCATCAATCACCCAAATAGTTTGATGGCCTGTCAAATCTACTTTTTTTCCATAGAAACATGATTTCCTGACTCAATACACATCACTGATTAACAAGTACAAAAAAGAGCAAATTTGAACTCCTATCCTTCTTCCCATGCTTGACATACTAGTCTGGCAGTTTGCACAAAGGAGTCCTTACTGCTCTCAGAAATTTTGGTCCTGAGAATACTACCTCTGGGCAGCATCACCACTTTTAATAAAATAGGTCTGAGGTAAAGAAATTATGGCAGCTTATAATCAGCCGAAAATGAAAGTCATGGTTGTTCTTTTTTGGAGAACTTTATCTAATACAGCACTCCTGTCGCAGGGCTGCTGCCAAAAAGCAAGCCAGGGCTGTCTCCTCTCTGTGCCCAAAGCTGTACTTGTAGACCAGAGAGTGGGCAGGTACCACACCTGTGATGCATCCAGCCCCAATCTAATGTAGGGTCTCTTAGAGACAGAGGATGTGCAAGTGATTCTTCCCCTGTTCATTATTTCTAGATAGTACATTATCTACTAGCACGTCTTGCACAGGGTATTCCACTTGGCCTGGATGCCAGCCTCTATCCCATTTCAAGTGCCTCTCCTTTGTACTGCAAATGCATCCTGGCACCCATTCCTTTCCACTAGCCAGGAATGTTAAGAGCAGAACCCAACCATGTCTAATTCTCTTCATCTGAGTATACACCACAACAGTTGATAGATATCCAGCCACTGAATCGCTTGCATAATTCTCACCCTTTTCAGTCCATGGCTGGACATGGATCTGCAGTTCTCAAGAGTGCTGTTGACATGCCAACTTCAGAGATTATCCACACCATGCATAAGCAACATGAGCAGTTCGAATAGGTATATATCAATGAGAGGATGAACTGTGTGTTCAGCAATAAGCCAGCAGAAAACAGAAACAGCCTGTTTTGAGATGTTTTCCAACTCAGAGGGTGGGATTCAATCCAGAGTTGGAGATCTAACAGGCAGGAATGTAGCTTGGTGTGCTGGCACATGCAAACCTCCTCTTCGACATCAGGAGAGACTCCTGCGCCAAAAGTCTTAAGAACGCTTTTTCAGTTCTAGACGGTCCTCTTCCAGAACAATGAGTCCAGTGTATTGTTACAAATAAATAATAGCATCAGTCTATTCCAAAACGTGTGTTATTCTTGACAGGCTGCAATAGAAGAGTTTTCATCTGACTGTTTTAATAGAGCTCAGACGTATTGTTAGGGATTATTAATTACCTTTCAACCTCCAGCACCCACACAGTATTGAGTTAATTCTACCAGAACTGCAATATAGGTTGAAACACAACAGTTATTCAGGCCAAAAAACCCTACAAGGCTTACAAGAGTGTTGTGCTCTCAGTAACTAAGAACAGATTTTCAATGGCTTAAACGAATGAAGGTGAAATAAATATTGCCATCGAAGCAACTCTGTTGAGGCTGTATTTTACTTCAGCATTCAAATGGGCAGGTTATAGCAATCCCTCCAAATTTTAGTGTTTTTTCCCTATTTGTCCCACAACCACCAATGTTGTTTGGTGTAAGTATTTCTATGCTATTAGCCCAATTTTATTCTTGCAAAGAGCATGCTAGTTGAATCATTTCAGTAACATTTGTCGTACCCAAATCACTGCTCTTCACGTGGAACCATACTTAAATATGTGGGATGTACATAGGCAGTTTCTGCACAAACCAGTTGGGCCTAGGACAGGGTTACCCAGTGAACTCATTAACTTCCTTTCAGTCTGAAAACTAGAGTATTTATTTAAGTGTGTCTGAACTCATAGAAGAAATAGGATGTGTTCTCCTTTTTTCTGTCTATATGTTCAGGAAAAATATATACATGTATGTATGCATATGTAAATTCATGTATGTATATGATACATTTGATGTACAACTGATGGCTTGTATGCAAAAAGAAGAAAACATCCAAAGTAACCAATATAATAACAAAATAAAATAAATGAATAACAAAAAAATAATATAATGGGGATCAGAACCAATAAGCACGGATTTCCCTAGGGAACCGTTTGTGTGCATTGTCTAGTGTTCAATATGGACTGATCTTTTTCAGTTGTTTTTTGCTCAGTTAGGGCACAAATGTAGCCCAGCTGCCTATTCTTATCACACTCACTGTAACTCGATAGCTTTAGAAATCCACTCCCCTGTCAAGTTTGGCGGAAGTTGGTTTAAATGCTATTAAGCGGACTCTCAGATACATCCAGAGAATGATCATGAGAGTCTTGTTTCCTTACGAAATGAGGTTTAAAGGAAAAAAGAAAAAAAAGAAGGAAGAAAACAAAGAGAAAGGATAAGGGTTATAGTTAGAATAAAACACTACAGAGGATTTCTGGCTCTCTGACTCTGAATCCTCACCATATATTCTTTCTACATTCATAGGGAATGATGCCACTTTATGTGTGGCTCAGTTCTCCCTTAATGTAAAAATTACAATTCCACTCTCAGAGGGATACTGGGATGATAAACTCCCATTAAGGATCGTAAACTGTTCAGACACTACAGTTATAAAACCATACGCAATGACCAGACAGTCAGAAAGTGGCTACATTGCTGTAAATCAGAAGCAAGTGAAATACATACCCACACTAATCATGTTCTAGAAGCCACAAGTCTCTCATTTCTGAGTAGATTTGAATCCCTTCAAAGTTTAAGGATGCTCTTTCCCTTGAACTTACTAATTCTGCACAGCATTGCTCACTGTCTCCATTTTCAGTTGTTATTTCACCATCTAATTGTCAGTACTGCAATTGCTTCTTTCCTTTTTACACAGAGCTCCTCAGGGAATATTATACTAGATAAAACTTACATAACAGAGGAAAGAAAGGGATTTTTTTTTTTTTAGTGTTCTATTCCTTTCAATATATATCATTTAACAGAGTTCAAACATATTTTAATCTCCAATTTAGGTTTTTTCCCTGCTGCTCCTGAAGGAGAAAAAAAAAAACCTTGCTTTTTAAGTGCTTAGGAAGAAAAAAATATATTCTAGATGGTTTGGGTTTTTTTAAATATTCATAGAATGCTTTAATTATTAAGAAGAGAGACCATCTTTGCTGACACTACATGCAACTGTAATGCCAAATTCAGTGCAAGAATAAATAGGGATATGGAATGTATAGGGTTATTATGAAGGCTCACAAGTCAGTTCCCAAAGAGTCCACAGATACATTAATATTTTTGAAGTAGCAGCTTACTGCATTGATTTCAGGGAAGTTACTTGTCAGAACATTACACCTGAAAGATGTCATTATGTTTCCTGGACCAGAATTGTGTCATAAGATCCCTCAGAAAATATTAAACCTTTTATTTCCAACATAAATAACAGGCAATTCTAAAATATGTTTTTGTAGAACTATGCAACCAAGTAGTTACTGTATGTGTGTGAAAAGGAAGGAAATCTGTCCAAACTGATTGATACATGTACTCAATATTTTATCATTAACAATTCAGACCAAAGCCACACCCTCAGAAACAACTCAGCTCAGAAAAACCGTATGCATTTAAATTTTAGTTTTATTCACTTTATACACTGTTGAATGTTCAGCTGCTTATTATGCCTATCTTCTGCTATTTTTCTTTGTGTTTCAGAGCAGAGACCATTTTATGCTTTGAAAGAAAGGTATTCACTTGCATTTTTCATCTGAGGAAAGCAGCATATCCTCTGCCCAGGCAAAGAATGAGTTTTCTGAGAGTATGAACTACTAATACTGATTATAGCTGCATGTCTTAGAAGTCGTTAAAAAGCCATTTTGTGAAAGCCACAGAAGGAAAAAATGGAAAGAAAAGCCCATCCCTGTGTCATTAAAAATTACTTTAACAATAATTATTATGAGAAATTAGGAGTGTGCACTTAATAAACAGCATTACCAAAGAACTGAAATAGATTTATGTGAGTGTCCTGCAGTCATGGTGCCGCGATCCCAAGGGCTGGATCTGTACATGTTGGCTTACTCAGCAGTAGGAGCATGTTCCAAACCAGGCACAGATACACCACAGCAGCACACTGAAATTCACTAAGGCACACTGTACACTGTAGATGTGTTTATGCTGGCTGCAGAAGAACAGATGATATGCAATGAGGCATGAAGCCTGCTGGAACAAAGCTCCTGTCAATGTTTTGTGAGCTTATCTAAGTGAGTTTAGAAAAAATGTCATGTGGTTGCAGTGAGCTTGATCTGGCAGAAGTCTGAAAGCTAGGTTTTCTATACCAGTTTCATTGAGAATTTCTGGCACAGCTTCCATTCATTTTAATTCTAACTAAACCTTTGACACAATTACTATGAAGAATTATTTGCTTCACCTGCTTTACTTAGCACAAAAACTCAGGTTTCTGATAGTTCTGATCTGTCATAACAGGAAACCCAAACAGCCTGCTTCTGTTAACACGCTAATGTAACTTTCTAGGGAATGACTCCTTCCATGCATCACCTTAGTTTACCTCATGACCAATGCTAAGACTACCTCATAGGCAAGTATTTAGAACCTTTCAAGTGTATCTGTAAAATGATTAAGAGTGTGTCTACAAGGATGGCTTAGTCCAGCTCAGGAGTACGCTTTTGAAGCAGATCTCCCAGATGTCCTCACTTTGCACTTTGGTTCACATCACAAAGGAATCTCAGAGTGAACAAACTGGATTCCTTCTGAATGAAGCTAAACTTTGGACTTCACATCCAAAGAAGAGCAATGAAGCTGGTGAAGGGTCTAGAGAACAAGTCCTTTGAGAATTGGCTGAGGAAACTGGGGTTGTTTAGCCTGGAGAAAAGGAAGCTGAGGGGAGACCTTATCACTCTCTACAATCTAACTTGTAAGGAGGTTGTAGCAAGGTAGGGATCAGTCTCTTTTCCCAAGTACAAGTGACAGGATGAGAGATAATGGCCTCAAGTTGCACCAGGGGAGGTTTAGAATCGGTATTAAGAAAAATTTCTTCACCAAAAGGATTGTCAAGCATTGGAACAGGCTGCCCAGGGAAGCGGCTGAGTCACCATCCCTGGCGGTACTTGAAAGACATGTATATGTGATGGTTAGGGACATGGTTTAGTGGTGAACTTGGCAGTGCTAGGTTTGCAGTTGGACTTGATCTTAAAGGCCTTTTCCAAGCTCAATGATTCTATATACCAAAAGATGTGCTCCAGGAGTATATTTAATGCATCCCACTGCTAAGGAGAGTTCAGTCCAAGGGATGACACTGGAACAAGATCTGAGTAAACCTAAAGACAGCTGCTGTGACTGCTCTTCAGTATGTTCATCTGATTCTCCTGTCCTGAGATCTTCCTGTTGGGATGAGTCTACTAAAATAAGACAACCTTATGCCGTTTCTACACCTAATAACTGGACTGTTGTTTAAATAAAGCTACAACACATTACAGAGACTGTGAAAGAAGCTTCAAGCTCAAATTTGGTAGAGTGATAAACTGTGTGGTAAGAAATGGATGCCAAATGCAGTAATTTTCATATGTTTTGAGTGTATGCAAAACAAGTGTAAAACACGTAATGCAGAAAAGGAAGCAAGGTTAACCAGGGTAAGAGAATACATATAACCTGCAGAGTTCCTGCGTAAGTGATAAACATGTATTTCCCATCCACACACAGTAGGCTGGCACAACTCAGTAAAAAAACATAAGAAAAAGGGTCTGAAATAGTCCTGTAATCTGTTTTCTTTTTTCTGTACATCTTTTTTCTGAGGGATAGAACACAGGCATTGAACATTATTTCAACATCGGATATTAAATTCTGCTTTTGATTGTACTATAGTAAAACAATATTGCAGGTTATTATTTGTTACTCAGTCAAATGGGCTAGGGACTGTACAAGGCATATATTTCCTTACTATTTTGTCACCTGCCAGAAATTTTTCTCCCAAAACACAAGCTTATTGAGAAAGCTTAAGTGTCCAGAAAATGTAGATAAGATGACCAAGGATTGACTCAGCTAGATCACACTATTAATGTGTTCAGTTAGGGGAAGCACAGCCTGCCCACAGACGTGGTTGAGTCACCACCCCTGGAGGTATTTAAGAAACGTGTAGATGTGGCACTTCAGGGCATGCTCTAGTGGCCGAGACTGTAAGGGTGTTTTGTGGTTTTTATTTGTGTGTGTGTATTGTTGGACTCAGTGATCTCAGAGGTCCTTTCCAACTGTGATGATTCTGTGAGGACTAAATCCTAAGAATCCCCCAGATGATGTCAGGTAAGAAATCCCACCACAATGAGCTGTTAGGAAGATAGAAATAGTAGACATTTTATAGATGACCCAAGGTAACACGATGTAACTGAAATTAGCTCCAACTTTGAAGTTAACCCTGTTAGCAGCTGCTGAGGGGGAGAGTGGATTGGACCAGATGGCCTCCAGAGGTCCCTTCTACCTTAAACGATTCTACGACTCCACAATTTCTAATATTTGTTACTAGAAATATAAAATTGCTTGATAAGGAGTAAACAATACCAATAAGGCCTTCTCTTGTTTCAGGGCTCAGTGTTTTCTTCAAACAGCATTTCACATGCTGGCGGAAATCACTCGCGTCCAGAAAATTACAGTGTTTCACTGGAATGAAGCAAATGAGCTTTTCTACAAATAAATAAGTTTTATCTCAGAGCTTGAGCCTTTAATTTAAAAAAGCTTACAGCACAGGTGAGCCCAAGTTATTTATCACCCATAGAGCCTTGCAATTACATGGAATAAATGAGGACTCCAGAAGAATCAAGTTCTGATCCTCGCCTCCTTTTACACTGTGTCACCTTCGGCAGTCTACTAAAACCAACCCATTGATACTTCAATACACGTGAATTTTTTTCGCTACAAATAAATCAGTGAGCAGTTAATAGCAAGTAAAATTTTACTTATTCTAATTTAAGTTACATGTATATCTAAAGGTCTGAAAAATCAGAGTTGATTCTCCTTGAGCTTTATTTCTCCTGTTATAAAACAGGAAATGCAATAGGGCCTTAGCACAGAAATTACTGGAAGAAAATTCCTTGTCTTCTGTTTTACAGGAGTCAGACTAAATTATTATAATTTTCTGTTTTGGCCTTAATCTGTACTTCACTTCCTCATACGGGTTTTGTGAGGATAAATTCACTTGAATATTAGTGGTGATAGAAGCAATTTAAGCAGGTAATAGATAGAGAATGGTCCTTTCAAACAAATAGATGGACAATTAAGGATATAAATAAGATAATCAGTTCTCCAGTTTCATTATTAATTGTCTGCACACACTGGTAAACACACAGATATACACATTAACATTTAATTTTAAAAAAATTATCATTTTTGAAACACTGATATTTGAATCATAAACATGTGCATTAATTCTCCCAATACTCTGGTGAAGTAGGGAAATAAGTATTAATATTCCTTCTTAGCTGAAGGAAAATTGAGAGACTGCGGTGAGCAGTAAGTGATTTTTTCCAAGACCATGTATCAAATTAACGGAAGAACTTAGCTCCTGGTTCTGGGCTCATTCTCTCACTCCATGTTACCTCTAACTTGATTAGTTTCTTATGAGTAACCATTAATAATTCTGCATTATGCAATCATCCCTAGGTAAAAGAGACGTTTATTTTTAATAAATGACAGAGAAGCTAAACAATTTTAGAGTACCACAAAATGTATAATAATCAGATTAATTAAAGTGGACTCTGTTTGATTACAGCCATAACCCAATATACCCAGCCAGTCAGTCTCTCATAGGCTCTAATTGCCAGGCAAAATTACATTTCAAATGTATCAGGAAAATAGAATCTTTTCCTGTATTTAGAGTAAAGTCATTACTTTTCTTCTCTGCAAACCGTATAAAATCCAAAATAACCCTTTCTACTCCTTACTAAGTCAAGTAAATAATAATTAAAAAACATAAAAGTCTGCTAAATTAACAGAAGAGTTGGTAAAGCAAACTAATAATTTTTAGTGAACAGCAAAAAACCTGCCACTTGACAGTGAAGTAGAAGTGATTCAGGTTCATTAGGTCTGATCACCCTGGACAGCATTTAATCAATTAGTCTCATTTAACAAAGTACATCAGTGTTGTGCTTAGTATTAATTCAATATCACCTTTGTGGTCATTAGGTTATAAGGACATACCTGAGCAATGTACTGAAACTGGATCTCTGCTATTACATCGTAGTTCAAACCAACCAGTGAAGTAAATACAACATGTGATGAAGTACATGGGCTCTATCTGCCTTCCTATAAATGTGGAATTTGTTACTGGTTAGCAATATATACGACAAACATCTTAAAAGAAGGTGCTGAATGAATGTGAACAACATAAAAGGCAGCTACAAAGTTATTTTAGGAACAACCATCACTTCTGTTTCTTTGCTGGTAGGGCAAAGAAACTCTCAGATTGCAATCATTTTGCTCTTACAAAATCCCTAAGGAATCATGGAGGCGAAAGCATGGAAACCTTGAAAAGTTAAGACATCTTTACAAACACCGCATTATGCTGGGTAACTCAATAGGTTTCACATCTTTTGGGGTTTTGAAAAATCACATAACGAAATGCCAGGTTCTCTGTTAGCACAGTGAACTCAACCAGCTCTTAAATCTTCCTGGCTGCCTCCATGGCCGAAGTCCTCTTCCCTCGGGCAATTTATGGTTAGAAGAACCCTGCAGCAGCAACTCTATGGCACCAGGCCATGCCCCTGTCTTTTGACACCTCCTGATGCCACATCCTTCTTCCCGCAGCTTCCTCTGGAGTGGAACCAGAAGCAGGAACACCTGGGTATGGATGTGATCAGATCTGAAACTCCAGGGCAACTTGGAAAACTTCTATAGCTTCTTTAGGATTTCCCTTTTTAGGAAAGAGAGAGGACCAGGTCACACCTGCACTTCTTCTCCTGACTCCAGGCCAAGTGAGATTCTCTCTGCCTTGAATCATCTGGCCCATCACTTATGCAGACGGCAGCACTGATAGACTGCTAGCACTGACTGTAAATCAAATTCCAATTAACTGTACTATCTCCTCGAGTTAGCACTAGCCCCCTCCTGCCTTACTCCTGCTCCTGGTGCCTATGCCTACAGAGTCTTGAAGCACTAGCTCTAGACAGAAAAATCAAATTAAGCCTTCAGCTTTTTCTTCATTTGTTTTCTCTTGAGCTTGGTCTCAGCCCCAGTAGCTGCTCCAGCCTCAGCACTTCACCTTTGGCAAGTAGGGCCAGAGCTTTAGCAGTGCCTTGGAGGCTCAGGTCATGTTTGCACTGTGCATCAATAAGCTGAGTTTTTCAGTCTAATGGAATTGCTAACGTACTCCACAGAAGTCCAAGGCAAGATTTCCTTCCGAAAGGGCATAAAAGCCATTACACACCTTGCACATTAGGCATGTTGTCCGTAGCACATATCTAACACTTCATCAGCATCCCCAAATTCAGTGACAACAACCCTTCGTTCTCAAAACACCATCTCTCAAAGAATACAAAGGAAATCCACAATTCAGAAGTTTCAGTAGAAATTAGAACTCCCTGTTTTCAGGTGGTTATTATGGGAATAATCTGTGATCCCAGTTTACTATTTACTTCTTCTGGTACACAGATTAGCCCTTGACTCCAAAGACTTCTGTACAGAGTCTCTGCAGGGTTACAGCCTTTAAAAAGATGTATTTTTGAGCAAGCATAGAGAAAGAATTTCCATTACTTTATGGAAATCTGGCTTCCCAGTGAGCGGCAGCAAATCAAAATTGTACAGAGCACGTGGGCATGTGACAAGAAAAATGCAATGCCTTTGTAATAAAATAATTCCCATGGGTTTTGAACCAAGTGTCTGAAAACCTGAATGTCTTCACCAGAAGTGTCGACCCAGTAAATTGGGATTCTTGTGGAGACAGTGACTCAAGAGTAAGAAGAGCTTTCAGCTGTTCCTTCTACCACCTAATACCACTGCTCATTAATCTACAACATACAGTATAATTCTGTTCTATAAACATTAGATTGGACATCAAAAAACTTGGTATAATCTATGAATAAATAAAAATGTTCTTCAAAGACCATTACCATAACTGGAATGAATATATCAGACACCGTCTTCCTCCTTCCACATTTAACTGACTCAAATGTCTAACCACTAACAGGAACTGAAAAACGTTTTCCCTGAAAATATTCAATATAGAAAAGATAGCATACACTGTAGGTAATGCAGTTCAAGAATAATGATATCATATTCCAGGAATAGACACGGGTTGCTCCAGGTTGAGATAATGGAAACAATTTAGGGCACAATTTAAGCTAAATCTAAATTATATCTGCGTGAGAGAGCTATAAATTCAGGCAGGAAGGGAAAGGAGTAGGTACACGACTGCAGGTTTTCAGTGAAGTAGAGCTCTGTAAAAACTCAGGTTCAACAATTATCCAACCTATAATTGAGGTGATTATTTAATTGGAATTTTATTAGGAACCATGCACTGTAGCAACATCCTCTTTCAGTTTACAGATATCAACCGGGTAACATAGGCGTGAAGAATTAGGATGAAACATTGTGCTGGAAATTCAGCATGTTTAATTAGTCACCTAAAGGACTGATTAATTAAATTTGGGGGAGGGAGAGGGTTGCTTCCATCATACTAAATCCTTACTGAAAATGTACTGATATTCCAATAAGACCAATTGGAAGGAAACCAAATTATAGACAGCCACTACGACTGTTTCTGAGCTTGGAGAAATCCTTTGCTAGATGCTACATAACACTGTGAAATACTGGAATTATAGACCTAACAGGCATTCAGTCTCCAGTTTCGAATATTAAATCATATTGTACTTTCTGTTAGATAAAATCTTAACAGAGAAAATGATGCTACTCAAATTCCTTGAAAAAAATAGCTTTCAGAACTTGTGCTTTTGCTAACACCTCAGCTATCTAAAAAATGCCTTAGATTTTTATTACAATGGAATATTTGCAATAAACGCGGATCATACTACATGTCAACTATTAAAAACTTCACACATTTTTAATAGTCTCTTACAACTTTTTGGTTACTAATGGGTTATCAAATTCAGCCACAGAACCTGATAGCTTGAGAATTAGAACTACGAAATTTCCATATACTTATTTATTCTCTCCTTAAAATAACAGGTGAAGACTCAAATTTAGCTTTTATTAGAATCATCATGACCACCTTTTTTTTTGCCTATTTTGTTGCTCCCTTTTCTAAGACTGGCACATTCAACAAACTTTTGGGCAGCCCTGCTTTTAAAAAGCAAGACTATCAGGCTACATCCATGTAGCTTTCATCTCACTTTGATTTTCTGAGCATCAACCACAAAGTCTTCCCATGATGGCATATTATGTTTTCCCTGTTAGTACTCTGCACAACAGGAACAGAGTTCTGCTGCCCTTCTCTCTTCCTTGCTCAGGGGAAACCTCTCTGACTGGCTTTCCAAGGAGTCCTGTCTCAGCCGGGAGAACTGATCTCATCCATATAATACATGAAAAGGCAGAACTGGGGAAATATTAGCTGCACATTTATCTCTTATTAAATATCTGTAATGTGCATTGCAGTATTCCCTAACAACCAGACACCGCCGCCGTGCCTTCATCCTTGTCATACCACACAACAGACAGAAACAGGCAGTTTGTAACCTGTAAATAGGAGTCCTCGTAAATGTAACTAAGGGGAGTAATCTTGGACTGAAAAACATAGGATCATATGTCCATGCTCATCCTATGTTGCATAAATGTATAGAACACTAAATGAGGAATTCATGTCACCACATAAGCTGCAACATTATCAGAAAAATATCAGTTAGAAAAATATGCGAGCACTGACAAAACTATTCAGGAGGTGTTTCTTTCCTGTAAAAGTTCGAAGTCAGTATTCTTCAAGATGATGTAAGCATTTAAATTTTTGGTACTGTAGTTGTATAAGGACATTACATACAGTATCCTTCAGTACTTCCGCTTTAGCTAACAGACTTAAATGCATCAAATTGAAAGCGTCAAAAGCCTGGACAAAGAGAAGTATGGCTTTTAACTGCCATCCTCACACATCAGTTATCAAACTTGGCTGGGCTGTTCTGCCTTCAAAATATGTTTCAGCTTCCCATCAAAAATGTTTTCCAAAGGAAAAAAACCATTAACAAACAACAGTCTTTCCTTCTGTCTCTCAACACCTTCCATGGGGAAATACCTGAACATTTTTTCAGCAAGGAAATTTTTACAAAATAATACCTTCCAGGCTGCTTTAATATTGCTGCAGCTATTCCACTTTGCATAAACCACTAATAATCTTCCAGCCATATGCTGAAATCTCAGAAAAATCACTGTCATAAATTCTGTGCTTTCTTCCTTTTTTCTCTCAAAACTGAAAAATATTTAGGGTTTTTACCAGTACAAAGGAAGAAGAATGCTGGAGTGACCTCCAACTTTCAACTCAAATACAACTTCATAAGTAAGTAAACACCCACAGGATAACAAACCATATACAGATACCTGGGGAAATATTCTTTCTTCTGCTGTGCTATAAACAGAGGAACATAATTCCAAAATAGCCAAAATCTGATCACATGAAACCAAAGATATTAGCAACCCACCGTCCTGTACCCTGAAAATGGTCAGTAAAAGGAGGAAAGTTAAGAGAGTTCATGAATATCTGAATAATATAGGTGCTTCAACAGGAATACAATCAAGCAAACCCCAGTTACCAGGGAAGCACTTTGGGTAGCTCCCCAGCAAATTCACCAGGTCTCAGCAACCATAACAGAGCTCCTTGGTCTGCTGCCTCTTGGGTGCAGCATCATCTTTCGCTAACAGCCACCAGTCCAGACCTACACCCTGGTGTAGTGTTGACCCACACAGCAGAAACACTTCATGCATTTGCTGCTCCCATTTCCAGGCAGGCCATGCAGTGGGAACACCTGTCATCAGTACCAACCTATTTCAAAGCAAAGAATCAGTGATGCTGTATGTGGCTCGCTGGCACTGCACCCCACCGCGTCCAAGGTGGCTCTGGATGCACACAAAACCAAAGAGCCCCTCTGCTACATCTTGTCTAGTATAACATACTTCACTGGTAACTGTCAAAGAATAGCTGAAGAAAGAAGGTGCCCAAATTAAATTATTTTTTCCAATCATTTTGAGATTAACAGACCCTTAAAAACTTCCCAGTGGCAGCATAGTAAATTTAAGCTCATTGACAATAAACTTGCTTTTCTCAGTTAGGCTTTAGTAGAAGCTCATAGATCTCCAGGCCTGTGGAAACTATGTAGTAAAACCAATGCTAGTGAATTAGGAGGCCTTTTTCTCTCAAACCTGTCACATGCATTCTGTTTTTTATTAATACTAAGCATGTTACAGTTACACTACAATGAAATAAAATATTATTATATTATACATACAAATTCTTTATCCAAGAACTCCTAGAACAGAATAAAACTCAGCTGCCTCACTCTGAAGCTAGGAAATCATCATCGTGATTGTTTGCTTTGTAGAATTAGAACTAAAAAAAAAAAAATAATTGCACCATCTAATACCGAAAACTCCCTTCAAAAAACCTGTTTTCTTACAGGGTTGTCTCAGACATAGTATTCCCTCAGTTCAAAATAAACAAGGAAGATAAGCCAGCAAGCAAGTTCCAAACATCCACTGCTTCTTCCTTGAACATGATTTTTTTGCACTGCTGCTTTCCATTTTAAGAAGTGAAAAGGCATCCTCCAGGGATTGCTCTACACCCAAGTAAAAGATGCAATTAAAAATCAGTCTTGTAAAACGTTGTTGTTTCTCAGAGACAGGTAGAATAGCACTCACAGTCTTGTGCAACCTGAATGTGAATGAGCTTCTACCGTATCCCATACAATTTGGCCCTGTTCATTAGAACTGCAGATCCTGAGAACTCCAAAGGTAAAACAAGGACAGTGAAGCTGATAATAAAGAAAATCAGGACCTAGATCTGCAGGCCAATAACAAATATTACCTAGCTATTCACAAATAACTTCTATCTAGTTATACACTTTCAGTCTATTTCTGAATTTAAGAAATTTTGATGAAACATATACAGATACTGTATTTTAAACACAACCAGTTATCTTCATCTACCAAATCAAGCACATAAGTGCTACAAACAACCCTTAAAGTATACTTTTACTTAAAAGACTTAACATGTGCATGGTGTATGGCATTAGTAGGAAAAAAAAATAAGACATACACAATGTAGGCTATTTACTAATACACCTTTGACTACCACTATCAGCAACTGATGACTAAGAAAGAGTAAATGAGCAGTGAAATGCCAGCAATATTTCCTTAACAGCAAAGGGACTTTCCAAGCCAAAGTTTGTGCCTCTACCTTTGCTCTTCAGGGTGTTTTTCGCAAGGATTCGTAACATTGTATCACAGCCTGTGCATGTAAAAGAATTTCTAACAGTTTTACATTTCTTTTTAAAGCTTTCAGGTTGAAAAATTCTGTTTGATACCCTGAGTCCTTGCACCATGAGAAAAAGAATAAATAATCTGTGTTGCTCTTTTTCAGGATGTTCAAGGTTAGATAAAACTCTGGTTTATTGCTCAGATATGTGTATTTTGAAGTTGAAATGTATCAGTGAACTTCATCTCCTCATATATGGAAGTTGTCCCATACTCTTGATTGCTGACCTTTTCATTCTTTTCTATCTTTTCACTTTTGAGAAAAGTCCAAACCAGCATGAAAATTTCAATATGTTAACACACTTTAGATTTATGCAAGTATATACGCAACACCACGATGACATTTTCTGGTTTGTTCCCAATTCTTGCTTACTAGTGCCCAATTTTGACTGTTTAAGGAGACCTTTTCAAGAAGCTGTATACAGCACTGCTCCAAGACCTACTGTCTAAATGCTAATAATTAATTTCAGGACCATTAATGCAATATGTAAACTGTAAGTTGTTTCCAAATATGAATTATTTATATTATTGCAATATGAAGTTTCATCTGCTATTTTACTGAAAAAAATAAATCACTCTATAAAGTTTTCCTATAACTTTTTGCAACAAAAGTTAGTTCTCATTGCCCTTAATAATCTGGTTTCATCAGCCAAATTGACCACTTTGTGTTATCTGCATTTAAAGTACTCATTTTAATAATTTGCTGAACCTGGTGAAAACAAAGTATTAAGACTTGAAGACAATAAAAGACTAGTGAACTAACCATTTTGATAGTCAATGCATGGGAGAATTATTCGTCTTTGGCATTGAGAGCATCTGATTCCTGCTGATCAAACTTAGAGTAAGAAAACTTCTCTACACATTTTGTTAGGACTACAGTGCTTTTGTAACAAAGTTAAAAAGAAAAAACTGATAAAAAAATTTCAAAAATTTTTTTTTATTTAAAATAAATAAGTATTTAATCCTGCATAAGTAAATATGCAGAAGGTAAGTAAAAATGTTATTATTTGTAATTCTCATGAAATTATATTTAATCATCAGAATATTGTACCTTGCTCTTACTTTAGAATCATGTATACATACTTAAAAAATGAATGTACAAATTATGTGCTTTGTGAATTAAGAGGTATATTAAAGAATGGGTCTTGACACTCTTTTCTTATAAGATACCCTGAAACCTGGTATTTATCTTGCTTCTGTTGCACATCTGAGAGAATATGGCTGTTAGAAGTGAGTTTATTTTAGTACTAAAGACAGACCTCTTTTTATGCCCAAAGTACTGAATAGCTGTATATGACTATTTTAAGGGGGTGAATCAACTACACACAAAGAAAGAAAAAGGAAGCAAAATTTGACAGCTTAATCTTAATTCAGGAGTTAAATTTAGAAGCTACGTCACTCTCCACCCATTTTTCCAGTTCGTGTTTCCCAATAAAATCCTAAATGGCACAAATAAACTGAAAAGTTAACCGTGAGATTCATTTATGCATAAGTTACAACATACAGTAAAATCAGCTGTAAGCATGAGGGGACCATGTGGGTTAACTCTGAATGCAGATCTAGGAGGACTACATAACGGAGCAGAAAAAATAATTTATGCACACAGTAAATGATCATCAGCTTGCAGAAAGGCCCCCAGTGATTTTGCCATTTGATCTTTCACGAACAATTCTAGAGGAAGACCCAAATTAATCCATCAAGCAAATGTCAGGGAAGGATTAGGCTAAAACACTACCCAGTATTCTTGGCAAACACAGGAATGGCATTGTATGCAATCACACGGTGAAATGTGAAAACTTTCAATAATAATGTCTTACTACAATTAAGTTTAAAGGCAGAAACCAGCACATTTTGGCCAGATAAAGACATGTAGTTACAGTCCAGATCTGCAAACATATCTAAGCTGTTTTTTAACTGTTATTTAACACTCTCAACATGTTGTTGGCTTATGAACGCTTTTGTTGAAAAGAGGGTCTCAGTGCTTCCAGTTTCGAGTACCTACTGCTGGCCTGCAGCTCCTACACAGCTGGACATTTTCATTCTACTTAGCAAAAAGACTACAGCTAATTAAAAGCAATGTAATGTTTTGGAAGGTAAAAAAAAAAGGAGGTTATTAAACCTTTCCATCACTTCAAACCCAAATGCTTAGATTTGGTCTCTGCTAAAAATTTTGCAGTAAACAAAGCCACACTGACTGCAAAATATAGACTTTAAAAATATTTGAAATATACTGAAATTGTGGATATATTTAAAAGTCACTCCTTTCTTAGAACAGCTCTATAGTTGAAACCTTCAGAGGAAAAGAAACATGCCACAAACTGCAATATCTCCAGCCTTTGAAGTACACGTGGGAGACAATTCCAGATAAGATAAATATTCCTCATGTAGACACTGTACATTTAACTTCAGCTAGACTACAACACATCCCTTCTTCAGATAGGCAAATGCTGTTTTCCCTACCACCGATCATTCCCAGCGGTGGGGATTTTGCAAGTGATCTCCTGCAGATACCCAAGTCAGAACAAAAGACATAGATGTTCATTGGTACTGATAGCTTTCAGTCCTAAAAGTGAAAGATCTGGATCACAGAGGAAAAAAAAAAAGTTATGTACATCCTCTCCTCCCCAAACCGTATTAATCTTAGGTGAATGATACAAGTAATCAGCCCTGACTTGTGCTGCCAGCACCGTCCTTGCCCAGAGAAGTCAGAGACTTTATTAAGGAAATCACATAAATGCTGTCAACCCCTCCATTTTATCACGCTTTATTCCATTATTTTTTTCCCCTCCTTTGGAAAACAAGTTTATCAGTGCATTCAGCCTCCTCCAAATCCCCACATTGCTGGATTGCCATTCACTGGAAAAGAAGGTTCTTCAAAACCGCTGCTGTCGTCCCACCCAAGCTAATCAATGGGTGACACTATGAAGAAGGTAAAAGGAACTACCCACTTATTCAAACGCTCAGTCATCTGGAGAAGTGCCTGTACCTCTGAAAGCTTCTGTTTGTTTTTGGTTTTTTTGTTTGTTTGTTTGTTTTTTTCCCCCCAACTTTGTCAACTAATCTAAGTAAAGGTGCAACCTCTCTTTCCCAACCTTGCATGTATTTTTAGACACACGAAAAAACACCATGATTAAGTTCAATGGCCTTGGTGAGACCCACTGAAGGGCAAGAGAATTGTCAGAATGTAGACATTTTACAAGGAAAAAATTGAAAATATTTCTAACTGCTGACTCATAGCTTTGCAGTATGATGTCATTGAAGTAAACTACTACATTGCAAGTTCATGAGAATGACCAACTGTGAAGTCCTAATAACAGAGAAACATTTACGCTGGTGGTTTTTTTTTGTTGTTGTTGTTTTTTTTTTTTACAAAAGATAATACTAACAATAAAAAAACCTTTGTGAGTTCTTGTTTTATAAGTACAGGAAACAATTTTGAAAGGAAGGGCAACAAAGCTGGTGAAGGGTCTAGAGAACAAGCCTTATGAGAAGTGCCTGGGGGAACTGGGGTTGTTTAGCCTGAAGAAAGGGAGGCTGGGGGGATCACTCTCTACAACTACCTGAAAGGAGATTGTAGAGAGGTGGGGGGGGCGTCTCTTCTCCCAAGTAACAAGCAATAGGACTGAAGGAAACCATAGAATGGCTAGAATTGGAAGGGACCTTAAAGATCATCAAGTTCCAACCCCCCTGCCATGGGCAGGGACACCTCAAAACACCACAAGTTGCTCAAAGCCCCATCCAGCCTGGCCTTAAACACTTCCAGGGATGGGGCATCCACATCTTCCCTGGGCAACCTGTTCCAGTGCCTCACCACCCTCACAGTAAAGAATTTCTTCCTAATATCTAATCTAAATCTCCCCTCTTCCAATTTAAAACCATTACCCCTTGTCCTGTCACTACACTTCCTGACAAAGAGTCCCTCTCCTGCC
>KZ506146.1:55060-73719 GCA_002844005.1 Limosa lapponica baueri | reverse complement strand
AGAAGAAAAAAATTCAACCAAGGTTCTGCAGGATATGCTTTAAGGCAACCTCTTTTTTTTAGATTAAAATATGTAAAGAATATGAAGATCATTTTGGGATGATTAATTTGGTGAATTTGCTCTGACTTCTTACATATATGCATGTTCGCTGCACAGTTTACCTTGTTGCAGCATCTCTCCTGTACTTTTGAACTACACATGCATGGTGCTCTTTCATTTTCTAAACCGACCAGTTATCAGCGTTATTCCCTAACAGCTAAGCAACTTTTCACAACTTCCTTTAGCAGATTAGATTCTCTTTGGTCATCCTTATAGGACCTGTCTGAACCTGGCCTCTATGATTCTGTTTTCATCCCCTATGTCCTTTTGCTCCCTCAAGCCATGCAACCAGTAATTAAAGCAGAATGTATCAAGAGGGGGAGCGGTAATGAATCACTAGGAGCAAGAGAAGCCCAATTCTCCAAGCCAGGGACAACGAAGGATGTTTTTAACTGTGTTTCTTCACTTTCCAGTCCCCACCAACTTCTTACTGTAGCTCCTCCACTACAACCTCTGCCACTGAGCTCTCACTTTTGGACTCTTCCTCTCAGCTTCATATTTCCAACCTGCTGTAATTTTCTTTCCTCAACCAGCTGCTCATGCCTGCCTTCCCTTTTCAGCAAAGTGCTATTTTTCTTCCAAGAATAAAAGTCTCTCCAATCCTCTCCCCACATAATGAGCTATATACACATCAAATCCACTGGCTGACATCTGTTTTCCTGATTTTTTTTTTTTTAGGACATTAATAATGTTACTTTGAAAAATTTCAAGTGTGTTCCATGGCTTGACAGCATTATCTATGTGTCACAGATTATTATTCTGCCACCCTTGTGTTTCCAGTGTCAGCCTGCAGCACAATTTGCATGCCGTTTCCTCAGACCTTCTAAAACATTGGACACTTGTTCCTGATACAGCAATGGAAAAATTGACCCAGTAAATGTAGCCTCTTTTATGGAAGGTTCTATCCATTAAATGCCTACATCTTCTATGATACAGAGGAGCTTTTGACATACACACACTCACACAAAGAAGAAAACCTCTTCTGAAAAGAGGAGCTCATGGAGTGTCCTCTGCTGAGATGAATCCTTCTCTTTCTGCAAGGAACAAAAGATCCACATATTTCTGCAGCACCATTTTTCCTTTTTCTCCTTCCCACAAGCAAGCAAGAATTGATTTATCAAATCCATAATAAAAGGCAACATATTGATAGAAAAATATACCCATTGGATCCAGTGTTACCAATCGCACTTACACAACACACACATACAACACCAATTTCTCAGGTACTCCTGCAATATGAGTGCACCTCTCATTTGAGGAATTCATGCTCAGACCATGTTAAATGCCTGCCTGTCTAATTTGTCGCAAGGTATTACACAGACACAGAAAGCTAAACTAAGGGTCATTTTATCTAGAAAGGGATGAGTTTCTGACCTATAAATCACAGTATACTGACAATAAGGAAGCCACTCAATCCATGTGCAAAACAGGTCTGGATGACAAACTCTTCTGGTGCTAGAAATATTATTATACATTTTACATTCCCTATTATTAAATTTACTGACACTTCATCATCCCAGTGTTGGACTGGTGCGACCAGTTTGCCTTTGATGGTCTGTATCAAAATGAGTGAAAAATGCAAGTTAAAAATCCCCATATTTGACACATTGCAAAGAAGTGATGAAAGTAAAACAGACTGAATGGAATTAAACTCTCTCCTACACAGCTTTATAAAAAGAAAACTCTGAAGTATCAACAAAGTTCTAGAAATTTATCATCATGTTCAGACTAGTAGAAAAAGCACTGACATTTTTTCCTACCTTCATTTTTAAATCCTAACCATAAAAAAACTGAATGTAGACAACAACATGTATTGCAAATAGAACTCAAAATCCTACCAGGAATATATATCTTGTCTAGACTACAGAAGTTACCCTGTGACTTGAAAAATGACATCATTAAGCAGTCTTCTAAACTGGATTTCAAAGATGACAAACTAATAGTTATTTGTCATTTCCTTTTTTTTTTCCCCATACTTAGAAATTTCTACTGCAAGTTTCAGTGCAACTTTCTTTGTCAAGCCAACTCTATCTGATTAAATACACTTCTCCACAATGCATCTGCCTGAGTGACACAAGTAGCACAGGACACCCCCAGTTGCCTAACTGCTTCTAACTGCCACAACCCCTCCAGTAATCATTTCAACAGTGAATGTCCCTGTGAGAAAGGGTGTCTAGAGCCTCACGCAGTCTTAGATCAAAGCCTTTCACATTTCTCTCCACTGTTTCTCTGGAACTGGAGCAATGTCACATACTCCACGGTAAGCAAAACTCCTGCTTGGTCACACCACTGTTTCATGATTTTAAGACTAAATGCGTCTGTAGATCTCTGCCCTAAGTATTAAACAACTGCCACGAATAACAGAACTCCGTGAACAGCACAATATCAGACTCTACCCTTACTTTAGCCCCTCCTTTATGTACTGGTGACATGCTTGGATACCTTCTTTACAACACTGACCATCTGATTAAATGGCTGAAAAGAGAAACAGTGCCACTAAGTGATTCAGCATCATTGACTATTACCATACCCAAAGAGTTATTTATTACTCTATAAGCATGTGGACTATGCATCAATTACACCAGATTTTGAGCTGTCTCCCCATAAACCCAAATATCCTTTTTCGCACTAAATATCTTACCACCTTATTTAAAGAGATAAGGTATATTGATATTACTTTTTGCGTTCACTTATCTCCTGCTGTACATTGTTTCTGGATAAAGAGCTCATTAATAGTTATTTAAACCTTGAAGTGTCATTTGGGAGAGAGAGAAAGGAACTAAATTTTCATTTCACTTCCACCAGTGTAAATGAAAAATAAGCAAGATATGTCTATAGTTTGTACTTACACTAGCATAATCAAGGTCAATAGTTGTCATGTGGCATAATGTAATAAGACCTGTCCAAATCAACTTACCTATCACATCAGATGTCCATGAGCCACAATTCTGCCTCAATCCGAAGAAAACTTGACCTGTTGAATATGAAGCAATTAATTTTGACCTGTGATGAAGTCTTGCCCTCTTTAGAACAGGCTAACAAGCCACAGATTTTTGTGGGGAAAAACAAAAAGGACTCTGTCACCACAGAGAGCTTAGCATCCCACAATTTTCTTTTTGCTTTCTTTTACAATTCAAATACTTAAGGATATTGATTGGGAAATGGAAGTTATCCAATCTCATTTTAATCTTGACAAAGAGCATTCACTGAGGTTCAGAATTTAGTTATAAGAAGTATCTCAGAAAGATTTAGAGAAAACCCTGAAGGTTACCAATTGCAAAAAAATTGTACACACAAATTCTTACTGTGCCCTTTGAACCAATCTCTAAAGACCAGAAAGGAAAATATGCCCCCCTTCTTTACTTCCACTTTTCATCTTTGCTCCTTTCTACAGATTATTCCTCACCCAGAGTAAAGTCAAAAGAACTGCCTTCAAAATGAAGCACAAAACATGAATCCACCATTACTGACTTAAACTGTTAAACTGACCCCACTTAAGCAGTAGAAGAGATCAGGTTTCAGGGTAAGCTAGGAAAAGATAGGCAAGTCAGAAAAGTTTAACATATGACACCCAATATTGATTTTTTTTTTTACTCAATCTGTATTAACGTGGGCCTTCCTATTTTTCCCATTGGTCATAGAGGTGCAGGGAACTCAGTTGCATCAGAATGAGGTCAGTAAGCAAAGGCTCAACCCCATTTCCACTCAAGTGAGTGGCAGAACTTTCATTAACTTGATAGGGAGGTAAGGCAGTGCCTGAATGACAAAAGATATTCTGCAGGCCACCTTTTCTTGCCTTGGGTAGGGATTATAGGCACATTTTTTTAGACTATAAAAGGGAATAATTAAAAAAAAAAAAAAGCAGTTATTTGGAAGAGTTGAGAGAAGGGATTATTTCCATGATTTTGTTTGTTTGTTTGTTTTGTGTCAAGCCATGTTGACACATAGCCAAGTGCAAACAAGAAAGTAAAAACTAACATTGTGCTATGTGCCACAAGGGAAAAAAAGAACAATCTGGTTTATAATACATCAGGAAATTTCCTCAGGAATAATGCTGTCACAGCATGCTTGCATGGTATAAAGAGGAAGGAGATGGAGAACTGAATAAATGACTTGAGGGGGGGGAGGTGAAGATTTCTAATGGACCAATTAAAGACCTTCAAGTTTCTGATATCGCCTGCAAACATGTTGTCTTGTCACACACTTAGACCTTCATATGAGAGGAGAGTTACACAGATAGCCCTTTCTGCTGGTTTGCATCACTTGTTTGCTGTTACAACAGGGAACATTTCAATCATTAAAACAGATGAGCTTGAAGCCAACTGGACAATGCTCTGCAGCTCAGCTTAAATGCATCCACTTCTTTCAAAGAATCCAAGGCTGATTTCTCTCCCCCATATGTGATACTTCATTTTACATTTCCTTTGTTCTGTGGCTTGAATAACTTTGAAGTAATATTTGCATTAGGTCCTTAGAAACAGTCAAACCTCTGTCTTTCTAATTGTTAGGAGCAGGAAATGAAACCTGCTCCTTTACTCCACTGCTGTTCTCAGAAGGGTGGCTCTTGGCTTTTCCCTGAAGGTGCACAAGTCCTGTGAATTTCAGTGCATGGTTCAAGCATCTGAGCAGGTTCTGCTCTAGTAACAGCCATAACTGAGAAGGGCTTTCGCAGCCTCTTCCTATGAGGGTCTTGAAACATTTAAAAGGTGAGTAGCAGGATGAACACTGACACATCTACTACATCTTTATCCTCTTTTTGCTAAAGACTGAAAAAAAAGTCTTTTTTTATGTTTTAAGATCTACAATTTCTTCAGCAATATTACTGACTACTTTTTAAATCTATAGTGCCTTTCTCTTTATTTGTATTTATGATTAGAGAAAGGTTTATGAATCAACCTCAGTACAATGGAAATATATTAGCAACCTATTGAATCATTGATACGTATGTTCATCTCGACAAAATGTTACCTTGAAAATTCACACACACATTTAATACACAACACTTTCCTTCTTTAATTTCAAAACTTGTGTTTCCTCATATACAGAAGTGAAATAACCTTTCCTTTTTATATCAAGATCGAGTTCACGACTCAGTCTTCTCTTTGCTTCTTTCTTTCAAAAGACCACCACCTTTCAGTGCACAGCATGCATTTATGCAATTCTAATGAGGAAAAAGATGCTTGCGTGAATCCTATTAGATGTGCTCAGTGTTGTTTTTCTGCAGTACAGCTGTTTACGAAAACATTGTATCATCTTTGGACTAGACCTTAAGAGTAGGAAATGTATTATACAAAAGCTGATATGAATACAATTAGAAAAATATGCAAGTCACCCAAACAAGCATCCAATTTCTTAAGAGTTAAAGCTTCCAAAAAGAGTAATTTGCTCAGTGAGTGACATGGACTATTCAGCATGCACTGCTATTCCATTTTCCTCTTAAAGTTGTTTGACGTTTACAGTATATGTATTGCTTTAAATTGTTACTTGAGGGAGGATAAAAATCCTCAACTTTAAATTATTAATCCACTATGTCTAAGACATTAATTTCCTGCTTGAAGTATGCGAAACGGCAAAAGTTCAGATACCACACTGTTTCTAAAGACGCAGGCTTATTTAGGCACTGCCCTGCCCCTGTGGAGATCTTCCCAATGAGCCAGTCATGATGGGCTAAGCTGGGCAAAACTAGATGTCCTGGAGGATTATCTGCTCTCCTTTGTGAAAAGGGCAGACAAACACCAAAAGTCACGCAAGCCAAAGACCCTGTGGGGATCCCTGTGGAGATGTTGTTAACATGAATGTTAAGAGAAATCCCATGACAGGGCTGCTCCTTTATGCCAGCCCATAGGGTGATAAAACCCTGTGATATACCAATTACTGTATAACAGTGGTGCATCAGGAGACAACAACACAAAACCAAAACACATGTGGAAAAATGAGCTCTTGTTTTGGGGTCTAACTCTAATTTTTTGCATGTCATATAAGCCAGCACACTCTGCTGCAGTGATCAACCAAGATAAATTTTCACTTTGCTGTTTCCTAGCCATGAAATGCCATAAAGCACTAGATAAGGGGTTACTACTTTTGTGCAGCACACCAGGAGACTACTGGCAATTTATTTGAAAGGAGAAAACTTTAGATAGAAACAAAAAAAGCAATGTTGATTAACGTAACTCAGTATTTTCTTTTAAAATGGAGTTTAATATAATTGAAAAGTTGAAAGGTTGAGTTATGCACTGCTTATGCACTCAGAAGACACAGAATGAACATGTGCACTACAAGATTTTCCGAGGCTGTTTCCAGATAGGGTTCATTATCTATGGTCTTCTGAAAAAGAAAAAAAAAACCAATCCTTCAAATCAAGCCGACTACCCAAACCTAAGAGACTAGCTAGATAGATTGTTTAAGCAGTTTCCGCTCATTCTGCAGAACATACAAATGAGTTGGCAGTTTCAAAATATGTATGTATATCCACAAAAAAACCAAATCAAATTAAACAACCAAACTAATTTCTCGAGGCATTCCTGTAACTTATCAGATAACAATAGTTCACCACCAAAGATTTAAACCGGAAACTCTTTAACTTAATAAACATGTGATCTCCATTGATTTGTATGTTGTGTAGGAATTTACATTTGCCTAAAGGGTAGAAAGTAAAAAACCCTCTAGCAAACCACTGTGGTAATGTTGTAATATCACAGAATATTCATGGTTGGAAGGGACCTTTGAGATCATCGAGTTCAACCACAAAAAAAAACAAAACAAAAAACCCACACCCAAAAAAACCAACCAACACACACACCCCTCACACCCACCCACAGTCAGACAGACAAAACCCAACAATCTCAGGCATTAGAACATTCCCTGAAGTGCCACGACTACACATTTCTTAAATACCTCCAGGGAGGTATCATTTTACAACGGAGCCAGTAAAGACTGTTAGAGCATCTGTCCCTATATCACTAAAAAAATTCTTTTTTTTTTCTTTTTAATTAAAGAAAAAGCAAACAAAAGGAGCCTTACTGAGCAACATTTGAGTTTCATGACTTGCATTTGGGAATGCTTTATCTCTAAACTAAAGACTGCAGTGTTTTAGAATGGTGTTACAAGAAGCTGGACCTTGTTAATTCACTAACATGACTCTGAGAAACATTGTGAGTTAACACATTTAGATACATAAGCAACAAGGCAGAAGTGGGGAAAGAAAAGCAGCTCCGAAATACAGCTCTGCGTCTCAGTTACCAAAGGCTAAGACTAAGACATAGTCGCTAAAGGCATCAACACCACAATATTTCACATGTATTCAAAACAGTTAACTACAATCTCTCATACTATATTAATTAACATTTTCCAGTACCGTACGTGAACTCAAATAAACTGCAATTATTGTGCAGACACATTTTTATGTAGCAAAGTGAAAGCTAGCGATGGAAAATGCAGTAGCTTCTTAAAGGGCTGACAGCCACAAATGGCTAAGGTCAGGTACCATGTATGCTGGAAACAGTGATGCAGTGCCTGTATCATGCCAGTCCTTCTGTGTAATCAGAGGCATCCCAACGCTCGCAGGAGCCTTGCATCTACCAGGCTTCTGTCAATCACTTAAAGGAGGAATGAAAATTAAACACACTGCCCAGAATTACAAAATGAGACTAGACCTACTGACATGTCAGGAAAAGCGTTAATACGGAGCGTTTAAAAATTCACGTGTGGATTGAAAACAATACAAAAATGTCTCTAGCACATGTGAGTCAGATGCTTTGTAACACCGAGCTGTACTCTCATAAGAGCTGTACTCCGATACGAGGCCTCTAGGCTCTCCTTCAAGAACGTTTCTTAGTTATTTATATTGTTGTTTCACAGATCTGTTAACAAGTCAGCAGGAATTCTAGATACTAAAAAAACCTAACAAAAAATATTTAAAGCACCTAAATTTGAGCTTATTTGTACACATTTAAATATACATTTATGTTCCAAACTTCTGTCAATTATTAAAAGTTTGAATCAGACTGTAACACTATATACATCGTAGATCTTTGCACCTTAAGAGGTTCTTCTGTGGTTTTTTTCCTCTTACCTCCTAAGATTCTTCTCCCTTTTTTTTTTTTTAAATAAAAAATTTATTTTACTTCAGGTAATACAGTTAAATATGCAAAAAAGCTAACCACCAAAACCCTAAATGACTTGGGGTAACAGCAACGAAATATTTAATCTTCTTGATTTTCTTCCCCATAAGTTCATTCATCATTTCAAAATGAAAAAGACTTAAAGGGTTAACATAGACCCAAAATACTGATGATTTTTAAGAGATCTTCGTTACCTTTCAAAACACTTTGACCATCTGTAGTGTCCCTGCTTGTTACATTTCAAAATCCAAGATCGCAGCTGTATATGCAGACTCTTTAGCCTTGCAAACCGGACGTACAAAGGCAGTCACAGAAATAATACCTTAAATAAAGGCAAAGAGCTCAGTATTGTCATACCCACTGAACAACTTCATTTACAACCACTGACTAAATCCATTACAGATGTTGACAGCTTTAGATCTATGTATTACGTTTTGGTGAATAAATGCCACTACATATTTAGCCTTTATAGAGCAAAGCTTTTATTTTGTATATAAATCTGCGTTTAATGAGCCTTGAAAGATATGATTGCTAAATAACAGCCTGCTGCATTCAAGCTCAACTGCCTCCAATTATATTGTTTATAATTATATAATTGCCCAATATAATGTGTGTCCAACAATCCCTGTGTTTTATTACTGCACAGCATTATGACACCAGCGTAAATCACCTTTTCACTTTCACAGTCAGCCTCTTTCATTTTGCTTACTCAGCCAACACAAATGCACACGGAAGTGCGCTTCTGACTGCTGAATGCATCAAACCAGCTTACCAGCCTCAGCAGAAAAAAGAAAGTAATGGAAATGGTCAAACCCGCAAAGAAGAAAGGGAGAAGAGAAGTACTGTGTATACAAGGAAGTTAAGGTGGGGAAAAAAAAAAAGAAACAATTAGTTCAAAATCATACATGGTGTTTGTGAATATGTTTCTGCAGATGCTACTGAATGTATTGCCTATCCAAAATTCCCATGAGAACGAGTGCAAAGCAGCTAACATTGGCAGGTAATGTTCTTTGTATTGTTCTTACTGCTATACGGATTATCACAGCATTTGCTGTAATGGCACTAAAATTAGCAAGAATCTTATTAGCAAACACACCGTTATGCTATTAAACACCTACACAAGCCTCTCTTCTTTCCCCACCTCCAAAGAACAACATTTCTTCTCGCTGTTCCATCGTTGGAAAACTAACTTTTAATCAGCAATTTAATGCACTGGCACTCAGCATATACTTGTAATAATTCCTGCCACAGAAATTTAAGCCCCAAAGTCATCCATTAAACTCCTTAACTTAACAGGGACAGCATTTCATTGTTTTGACATGACTTGTTGGGCACACCTTCCAAAGTAATAAAAGGCTTGTTTTTAAATACAAAATAAAGCTCTCTGTCTCCCTCCTCCCCTCCCTTCGAGCACACCAGCCACACAAGATTTTATTCTTTTCCCTGTATTCCACAAGTCCTGGCATCCGCAACACCCGGCCTTTTAATCAGTGAAGCCCTGGTACAGCAACCCCCCTGTCGCAAGGGCTCCCATCGGTCTGTGTCCCCATCAGCGGAGGGCAGCACACAACTGCTTGCTACACCCACCCCTGCATTCTTTGTGCTCTTGGCTGCCCATAAAGATTTGACTTCGAGTTGGTCCATGCTGACTTTTAAAGCTCGCAGCTTAGCCTTACCTGAAATCAACACACAGAACCTTGACAATCTGAAACAATGACTAGGCAATGACAAGGGCTAGAGGTTGAGCCCTGAAGAGGGGGCTTTAGGTGTGGGGCTTCATGTCCTCTGAACTGCCCCAGCCTCTCCTCCTCCTCCTTCATCAGCATTTACACACCTTTAAAACGTCTGCATTGTGTACAGCACGACACCTCTCCCTGTGCTTGATGACTCAAATCGTCGCCTTCTGAAATCTACCACTGTTGTTATTTTAACCACTGGGACAGTTTCCCAAATTGGGAAAAGCTCGTTTAAAACTACAACTCATTTTTTCAATGCTACCAATAAAATTACTGCAAATGCCTTTTCAGATCAATTAACTTCACTATTGTATGTCAGTTCCTAAACAGTCCCTTAACTAGAGTCAATGACTGTAGAAATGCAAAGCACCTGAACTTCTCTTAGGTTTACGTACTGTTTTGGAACTGAAAACTAAATTAAAAATTAACATTCAATTATAATTATGAAGTTATTTAAAAATTATAGCTGTATCACTTTCTTTGATCTTGAGGAATTGTTTCGCTATTATTTATCAAACAACCCACTTTTATATGTCATCTCTTACAAAAATTCTTCAAACTATGACCTTAATACAAATGTTTGTATTGTGTTGAATAGAAAAGTATCAGGTAGTGAAAAACACGATCATTTTGTCTCTCATAGTTTTGAAGAACTGATTGTTGAAAAACAGCAAGAAATAACATACAAATGCCAAGCATACCAATATTAACTTGTATTTAGATTCAGCAAATAATTTCCTATAGACAGGCAAACTTGCTAAACAAGACCCAAGGGCATGTGGGAAAAGGTGCACTGAAGAAGCTGCCCACGCACAGCTTCACGCAACCATGGATCCTCTTGGTCATTTCAAAGAAGTCTGGGGCTGACTGCGGCGCCACAGGGAAAAGCAACAGGCTGTCACAGCACCAGCCACAGCACCGTTCTCATTCCCAGCACAGAGACCTCCCACAGCTACCAGATCCCCAAACCTACTCAGAGGTACTGACCCAATTTGCATCTGCTGTACACTTTCCTAGCTAAAATAACTGGCAGAGTTTCTCACGACATCTTGCCCTGGTGCTCAGCCTCTTCCAAGGTGAGCATCTGTGCACCTTGCCTTGAACACTGGTGCTCATTGCAGCAACAATACCCTGTGATGGAAGAAACTTTCTGCTCAACTGTGAGAGTATATATACTTCAAATTACTAAACTTGTTAAAATCAGATATTTCTAAAATTCAGAGTTCTTTCATTTGCCTTCTGTTTCCAAGTCTCTGGGATTTGCTTTCCCACATTTACAAGCTTTCCTCAACAAAAATAAGGTCTACGTGTTTTGGTTTTTTCAGGTAAATGCCAAGATTTGAAGTGTTCTCTTCATCCCCTTTCCCTTTCGCTGCAAGGGAAGGAGGGGTGAGCATTGCTAAATCTGCAGTAAAGAGAACCGACCATTCTGAGTTCAGGTACCTTGGGGTACACAACCTGGGAGCAGCTCCATAAAACCCCCACTATTCATAAGCAGCCGCCTGATGCGTGAAGTGATGACATCCCCTGTGTTTCAACATTTCAAATAAACGGGCGCCTGAACTGTTCTCACCTGGTTTAATCTCAAGCACAAAATTAGGTACCAGCAACAGAGAGAGGAAACACTTGTGGGTTGGCAATGTAAACAGAGGGCACGGGCAAATTTAAAACTGGCAGGGGAGGCAGAAAAAAAAACAGGTAAAATTTTCTTACCAGCCAAGTTAAAAATAAATATAAAAAAAAAAATCAAAGCAACTTGTATCTTAAATTTTGGGTCAGTTTTCTTCACACATTTACCACGTTACCTTTGAAAGGCTTTTCACTAGATCTATCTGCACTTGGTTCTGCTTCACATTTCTGTAAAATCAGAATTGTGGTGTATGGGCTTTTGTCCATGTGCTTTATGGGTTCCTTTCCTGACTGCTATCCTTGGACTTCTTCACCACAAATTACTGAGTTTGTGTTGCTTTGCATTTTCAGAATATGCATTTAATACAAGATCTTATGTCTGCTATAAAGTAACTGCTTCAGACAACAAATATTTTATTACTATTTTTTACTCCTCTCTGGATAAGTGGTATTGTTAACAGAAGCAGTCATGTCTTTAAATAAAAAAATAAATAAAAACGTGTTTGTAAGCAGAAATGATTAAACAAGAGTGTATCTGTTTCAATCCAAACGGAAAAAATACAGAAGGTAGAAACAAAAAGCAGACACACGGGTATGTCAAATTTAAGAGTAAAGAATGAGTCTTCTTATCATGACCATTGATAAAGGCCACTTTCCACCACTCAGAGGCATAAACTGACAGTAGATAAGACAGCAGCAGAGAAAGAATATGCATTAGATCTCAGAATTTTTGCTGAGAAATAGAAATCCTGCTACTCTTTAGAGTATACTAAACAGGTCAAATGGATCTTAGCTTACTACACATACAGAGATTAACTGTTACTTTCACAGGCACTGCTACCAGGTGCAGCAATATCCTGGTTGACTCTTCCAGTTATTCCAGAAAAAAAAATAGTTTAAAAATCTTTTCCCATTTACAAAAGTCTAGGAAAACACACAGGATCAGGATACCAAGTTGTATGTGCTTTAAGCCCTGAATTTGCAAAAGCTTAAATGAAGTCTGAGCAATAAAAGTCTTGCATAATTTACTATTTTTTTCCTAGAATATGGGGAAAAAAATGGACTGCACACCCAGCAACAATACTGCTGAGAAACAGCTGTTAACAATCTTTGTTCCAGCTGAAACAGTCTTTGATAAAGGGCTTCTTTCCTTGAACAATCTTGCACTGAAACACAGGTTGGGTTTTTTGTGGTTGGGTTTTTTTTGTGGTTTGTTTTTTCTTTTTTTAACACAATCATTTCAAACACATTTTTCCTTTCCTATCCCTCAGACAACCCAACAGTCTAAAACTGAAGGAAAAATGTGTTTATTTTCTTCCCCTGTTATTTAATGGATATTCATGGATTGAAATAGTGGTGAAAGCACAACTCTTTATTTACGGGTCCATCAAGTGTAGTATGCCTTAATTTGATTCTGTCAGGAAACTCTAGAAGCCACTATGTATTTGAATTTACAATAGCATATGAAAAAATAAAAAAAAAAAAAAATCAATGAGATCCATTTGAACAGAAGATGCTAAAGCATTTCTTGAAAGAAATGAAAATGAATAAAGAAAAAGCAAAGCCAGAAGTCACTCCTCCACTATTATATTTTGTTCTGTACGGAGGTTCATGTCCTTGCCGACAGCTGGCAGGTAATATATTATTGCAAGTATCCATTATACATCCCTGGATCAAACATTACAAGTCCTCATAACGAATTTAAAAGTCAACTACTCATGTCTTTACAGAGTACACGTATATGTAAAAATTACATTTGTACCTGCTGAAAATGCCCTTGCATCCCTGCTTTCTCCCCACAATCCTCTCTTTTCTTGAAAAAGCGGTTTCATTACTCAAACAAAACATGTTATTAGCATAGTTTTTAAGGCTGTAGGATATCCTGCAGTCATCCATGATCTCATGGATACCATATGACACAAAAATACGTATTTCAGCCATTAGTCACATATTTTGACTATGCATATCATGCATAGACGGCTTTAAACATTATAGAACATGAAAAAGAACAGTATAATGGCTATTCCATTTTACATGTGAAATATATGGCTGATTCCAAAGCCTGAATCCCTGGGTGCAGTACTGACTGCTTCTGCCACATATGGATCAGTTGGGTTTCCACATGGAAAACCATTTTTCTGCAAGAAACCTCCAAGCTTGTCAATGTCAGAATCTCCATTTTCCACACTGAAATATTTAATAAAAAGTTTCTCTCCTGCCTCTGAAGTACTAACAAGTGCCATTCATTTGCCATGCTTGCTGAGCTCTCTGCTCACGCCCTGAGTGAGGAGAATTACTTCACGGGGCAAAGATTGTTCTTAGGACATTTTAAGGCTGAATTTCAAACTTCACCTATGCAATCAGATCCTGAGTTACCTGGCAGCTATAAAAGAGCCCAAAATGCCAACAGCCATATATCTGGAGCCTGTCCCCCTTCAGCTCCTTGGAAGAAGTGCTTGGTTCTTGTGGGAAGTGAGTCCCATCACTGAATGCTACCCTCTCTCCTCGCATTAATTACCTCCTAAAAAAATTTGTCATCTTACTAGGAGAATAGCTTCCCACAGGTAATTTCCCACCTTACAGAAAGGTAAAAGGACAACTTAGCTCCCTTCTGTGAATTCACATGGCCTCTTTAAACTCCTCATACATCCCCACTGGGAAACTTCTCTGAAACATTTTCAGTACTCCAGAGTGTTGTTCTGCTTTCTGAAAGTTCTGATCTTATTTCTGTGTCTCTCTTCGAAGATTTTGTCACAGTTAAGACAGGCAGAGTTTCCCTTCTGGGCCTATCAATATTCCTCTGGGGTGTCAACCAGGGAAGTTTCCAGCTCTAAAAGCATAAGATGAGCTAAAAAAAAAAAAAAAACCACAAACAAAAACTTCCCAAAAGTTCTTAAATTCTCATACTTATTCTTGACCAGTCTGCTAAATCATTCACCTGATGCTTTTTTTCCTATTAATACCACTGATTCAGTTTTTAGCTCTGCTCCATGCTCCGTTATACCAATGTTTCTTTGCCTGAAGTCTTGTGGCTTCTGTTTGGACTTTTTAGCAGGACTCCCTTCTTTGAAATACGAAATTTTTTTAATTATTATTTATTTTTTTTAAATAGTGTAGCATCCGAGCTAACAGCTACTAAGGGACCCAGACTGATTTTGCATAGGAGTTGTGATGTCCCATGTATCTACAACACAACTCACACCACAAATTAAAAGAATCTCAAAAAACAGCAAGGTTAGGAAGAATGGTGCCTATGTGCGGACATAGCTCTTGAGGAACAAGGCTGGATCCCGTCCAGCAGCTGAGATGAACACGAGCTGCTCAGGACCACTGCTGTCTCCATACAAGACCACCTCATTATGCCTATACTGACTTCCAAAAACACACACACACGTGTACCATGGACATGCATGGAGTCAGCTTGGGCCCCAGGCAGATTTATTTCTTCAGGCTTCACACTGCAAGATCAGGGAGTATATCACTTCAACACCAGACCTGGCCCTGGTAGCAATCTGTTCTCATCCATACATATTTGAACATGATCTGTCAGATGGGGGCTGGCTTGGCATGGACCTGGCCTCCTGTTACCTGCTATGGGTAACAGTGACAGTGGACACACTGCCTCCTACTCTACATCAAAGCATCATCACCTTGAGGGAGCATGATCCCATGCCATTAACAGATTAGCGAGAACAGGGACCTGCACTTATTCTCAGGCTTAGTGCTGGGAGAACATCACAGAAATCACTGGAACTGGAGGGCATTTTCCCAATCCTGTACTTCAAATGCACCCACACTGCTGCTTCAGATTCAAGTCCCATATTTTCAGAAGGAAAGTAGGAAAAAGGGGAAAGGACCCTACTAAAAGATATTTTCTCCATGAACATTCAGTAAAAGAAAATATGAAGTGCAATAGTCTGATGAGGTCAGCAACTCCCTTAGTTTATTAAAAAAACAGGACAGGATTTCTGTGTCTTGAGGGGAACCACTGCACAGGAAGTGGTGATCCAGGATAACATAGTTTAGGTATGCTAAGAAATTACGAATACAAGTGTGTTTAGATTTTTTTTTTTATTGCTTTGCTTAAGAGGATTCTGAATCCCCTAAAACATACTATTTTGCTATATTCATATAACAGCCTAATTAACTCTTTTTTGAAACACATAAATTGATCCCATTTAGATAAACATACGAATTCTAAAGCAAACAAGGTTTTATAGATCTCATAAATGTTTAGATATCAGGATGCTTCCTGATGGAATATTCTTGTCATTCCCAAATCTCCTCCTTTGATAAGATAATTAAGATAAGAACCTTCAACGAGATATAAAATTTGGAAACAAAACCTATACAAAGTCAGAAATTTCTTACTGTCCTTTCCAAAAGAAATGCATTCCAGTAAACAAAACAACAATTAAGAAAATATTGCACCATTAATACAAAACCTTGTATCATGACTAAAAATGAAGGTGCTGTAACCTGTACGCTGCCCTAGCGGTCCAGTAAGTGTTACTCCAAAAGTCAGATCACGTCTTTCATTATTAAATAGGTACCAGATTATTTTTTTTAAGAAACACATTGACAGAGTTGTCTATTACTGGCTCGTATTGTTAAATGTTAAGAATAAGAGGTATCCCTCTTGCCTCTATTCACAAAACAAACTATTGACCCCACATGCCATCATCAAACATTATGGTTTTGATCTTTGCTTTATCTGAGATTGGCCCAGAAGAGAACAAAAGCTGAAAAAAAGCAAAGACATTTCATGTTTACTGTGGGGAGCTGAAGACATCTGAAAATACAGCTCTGTTAATGAATGAATTTTCCAAATAACTGCTACAGAATTTCTCTATCAGGTTGAGCCAAAAAACATTAAACAACAATTAAACAAGCCCAAGTGGTGCAAAGATAGTCCCAGAGACTTAGGTTAGAGGAGAAAATTTTCCCTTTCCTGGGAATTTTGGAATACAACTTAGAAGCTGAACCCTGCCATCCCCTGCATTGTGCTTCTGAAAAGGCAAGAGAGAAAACAAATGTCTACCAGGATACTTCAGTACAGCTTTTCCTCAAAAGCAAGCCTGCGACATCAAATGGAGAAGAACAATTCCATATAAAACATGAATACTACTTAATAGAGATCCTTCTACTTTACCTTTCAAGGACAAAACCAATGCAAAGGTTTTAAAAGACTTTGTAATACGCTATAGGTATGAAAACTTTTTTTAAGTGAAAGAGAACTTTAGATACAATCCAAGGATGTTTCTCTCCTCAGTTTACAAAAGAAATTCTTCATATCCAGAGGGCTCTTATTCACTTTTTTCTAGTCTGATTTATGAGGTCATTAGTAACAATTATTACTGTTAGTCCTTATGGTGCCATAAAAATATTATTAACTTCATTTAAAGTGAGTTCTGTCCCTTGCTCTGTCCTATCTGATCGCCCCTATTTGCATTGGTTAGTATCATAAAACAAAAGAAAATCAGGAAGCTTTCCAAGCCCAAGTGCTACAACTCTATGAATTGTCTCTCAGAAGAACTACACAATTACACCAGCAAGTTACAAAGCCAATAAAATATCTGCTAGAACAAAGTTTCAAAAATAATTATCAGGCATCATAGACATGTTTGTGAAAGTTAGGTGAATTTTGATCCTTATTCCTTTTGAAAATTGTAGGTCAAAACTTCAGCTATAACAGTCTCAGTGACAAAAAATACTAATCTTTTTGATGCAATTTTAAACAGCTACAAGATGGGGATTAGGAATACTTTCCAAAGTTAAAAGTGTTTGAGTTAATTAGCAGTTTCCAAAAACTGTGTGAACTTCACACTTGTATGTTTTTGCTGGTGACCAAATCCCACATTAGTTACAGTAAGGTCATAACCCACCATCTCTGCAGAGCAATGGGGCACTACAATAACACCTGGGTTTGAAACACCAAGCCATTTAACTGTTTTCTGGCACTGCCCCTGGGGGATTTGAAGATTTTCTTTAACCTCACAATAGCACACTTTGGGTTAGTGAGTTGTATTTTTTTGTTGTTGCCAAATCACAATCCATAAACCTCAAGACAGTCTCTCTCAGCCCAAACATGATCTAACTATAAATAAAACATGGAGACAAGAGTTGTTGAAGAAATGCAGTTCTTTTTCTAGTAAACAGTTTCTGGCAGGTTTCCATTAAAACCTCAAAGACAAGCATAGCTGAAGGTAAACCAAATAATATGGCTGATACTACTGGGATAGATCCGAGTTCACAAGGATCACTCAACAAGCCACAGTTTATGTTCCATGTCTTGCTAAATAGAACTCTAGAGTAATGGATTATTCATTAAACAAAAAAACAAATGAAGATGTTAATTGGAACAGGAGTCATCAGAATGAACACTGTGTGAAACATACATATTAAAATCTGTAACAGGTAAATTTGTCTGTTGTGGGTGTTTTGGATTAGGAATTTAAAAATAAACATTGTGAATCTGAAAAGTTCTACCTCAAGTCAATAAACATTGTCCTTTGATTATGTATCTTTACTGGTTGGGGGGGTAGGGGGCGGGGTGCAGGGAAGGAATTGTTTTCTCATGTTTTCCAGATCATCTGAAATCTAGTTATTTTTCCTGAGTTTGACTTAAATAATTTGTACTTAAAAAAAAAACAAAACCAAAAAAACAAAAACCAGACACAGAAAGGTTTCCCTGGTCTCATGTGAATTCAAATCACTGTTCCAAGAAGCTGAAGTTCTGACTGGTTTATCTTTCCTAGTGATTCCTATTAAATCAGAAAAAAACCCACTATGCCTACTTAAAAAATTCAAGACAGGGCAAGCAAAATATAGAATACTAATCCAAACAACTTCAGCCCCAAAATTTTCCACCATTTGCACACTTCAGTACTGGGTCACAGAATCATAGAATGGTTTAGATTGGAAGGGACCTTAAAGATCATCAAGTTCCAACCCCCTGCCATGGGCAGGGACACCTCCCCCCTAGACCAGGTTGTTCAAAGCCCCATCCAGCCTGGCCTTGAACACCTCCAGGGATGGGGCATCCATAACTTCTCTGGGCAACCTGTTCCAGTGC
>KZ506146.1:37994-55050 GCA_002844005.1 Limosa lapponica baueri | reverse complement strand
GAATACTAATCCAAACAACTTCAGCCCCAAAATTTTCCACCATTTGCACACTTCAGTACTGGGTCACAGAATCATAGAATGGTTTAGATTGGAAGCCTGGCCTTGAACACCTCCAGGGATGGGGCATCCATAACTTCTCTGGGCAACCTGTTCCAGTGCCTCACCACCCTCACAGTGAAAAATTTCTTCCTAATACCTAATCTAAATCTACTGTCTTCCAGTTTGAAGCCATTACCCCTTGTCCTATCACTACATGTCCTTCTAAAAAGTCTGTCTCCAGCTTTCTTGTAGGCTCCCTTCAGATACTGGAAGGCTGCTATAAGGTCTCACTGAAGCCTTCTATTCTCCAGGCTGAACAACCCCAACTCTCACAGCCTATCTTCATAATAGGTCAAGTTGTTCCATTGATTATTCCACGTGATAGAACTGAAAGTTAAAATTAAATATAGCAACAAAGTGAAAAATTATGCATTCTGGCAGAAGAGCCAACATTAGGTTTGACTGGGCAGTATTTTTTTTCCCCCAAGAAAAGTAGAACATAACATTTCCAGAGAAATTGCTCTGCTAAGCTTCATGTGGTGGTTCGCCTGTTTTGCACTTGCACTTGTCTTTGTCAGCCTTTGACAGCTACAGTCTCTGTAGCCCTGTAAAGGCAGGAAGGGAGCTGCTGTGGTTTAACCCCAGACAGCAAGTAAGCCCCACACAGCCACTCACTCGCTTCCCACCCCCCCAAAGTGGGATAAGAGGAGAATCAGATGAGTAAAAGTGAGGGTTGAGATGAAAACAGTTTAATAGGTAAAGCAAAAGCCACGCACGCAAGCAAAGCAAAACAAGGAATTCATTCACTGCTTCCCATCAGCAGGCACGTGTCCAGCCATTTCCAGGAAAGCAGGGCTCCATCACATATAATGGTTATTTTTTAAGACAAACGTCATCATTCTGAATGACCTCCCCCTTCCTCCTTCTCCCAGCTTTCTATACTGGGCATGATGTCATATCGTATGGAATATCTCTTTGGTCAGTTGGCATCAGTTGCCCCGGCTGTGCCTCCTTGCAGTTTTTTGTTCACCCCCAGCCTACTCAGTGGCAGGGTGGTGTGATGAGCCAAAAAGGCCTTGACTGCTTCGCAACAACCAAAGATATTAGTGTGCTACCAATATTATTTTCATCCCAAATCCAAAACATAGCACTATACCAGCTGCTAGCAATAAAGTCAACACCATGCTAACCAAAACCATGACAACATCACATGGTATGAATATGCCTTTAGTCAATCAGGGTCAGCTCTTCCAGCTGTGTTCCCTCCCAACTTCTTGTGCCCCCTCCAGCCTACTTTCTGGCAGGGCAGTGTGAGAAGCAAAAAAAAGCCTTGACCCCACGTAAGCACAGCTTAGTAGTAACAAAGACATCCCTGTATTATCAATACTGTTTTCAGCAGAAATCCAAAATACAGCCCCATGCTAACTACCATGAAGAAAATTAACTATCCCAGCCAAAACCAGCACAGGAGCAAAACACAAGGGTACCTTGCTACCAGTATTGTCTAGGGAGAGTTAGCCCACTTAGAGCAGAGTCTGGAGCAGAGCACAGAAGCCAACAGAGACTCAAGTGAATAAAGCATTTTTATTTGTGTCTTGAGAAAATAAAAGAAAAAAAAAAAAGAAAAGAAAGAGAGGATTATACCTTTGGCCATCTGATTATCTTTTTTTCCTAAAATACCCTGGAGTATCATGCTCTTTAAGGAGTGGGAGGGAGGGGGGATTTCATTGAAAACCCAACTGTCTGAGAAAAATAACACCAAAATTTAGTCTTAACTAGCCCTAGTTAATTTCCTCAAGCAGATAATAAATTCTTTGATGAACTTCCAAAAATATCCAAGGATACACAAAAATGTAAACAGGCCAATTTTTCTGAATATATACCTTATACTATGCTACTCTTCAGTTACATATATTTTTGCTGTCAGTGCAGTTGTTTCAATTTTCATTACTGAATCTGTAGAGTAGAAGCCAGAACATCTCAAGTCTCTTTGAATGCATACATGGCACTAAGTACATTTCCCACAAAAGCCACACCTTTTGTCACAATTTTCTTAACAAAAGAAATTGAAAGTAAGAGCTATATTTGTAGTTTGCCCTAGTCCAAAAAAGATCACTTACAAGGAGAAAACTGGGGTGTTTGAGCAAAAAACCAAAATCAGTCCCTGTAAGACAGTGGCCTTAATTCGTTCCTAAATACATTGTGAAACATCACTCTTCTGAGGTAAGACACCAGGAAATGATAAGAATTAAAGGTTTGCAGCTGCATACTTCCTGAATTACCGTATTAGTAGTTAATGACATGGTATTACTGTATCATTTTGCAGTCAGATAAGCAGTAACAACTGGAGTATAAACCATGAATCATCACAGCGCAACTGAGTTGTGGGAGATTAACATTCTTGCAAATCGCAATGTTCAATACAACTTAATGCTTTAGTCCTGAAAATACACTCACTCCCATGTGCGACAATGGAGAATCAAGGTGCCATAAATATCTCTAACCATCATTAATAAACCCCTGAACAGAGATAGTGAACATACCTCTGAGACATTCAGAAAAGTCTGACTGCACCCTGAGATGCTGGTAACCTTCATTTTTAGTCCACCTGCAATTCATCTGCAGCAAGTTGCTCGTACGCAGAGGCGCATGCACACTCTCACAAACGTCTAAGCAGTTGGACTACACCCCAAAACTGTGACTGAAGCCCTCTGCGGACACACACGCAGTAACTCAGGTACTGGTTGGTAACTGCACAGCCACCGCGGCAGAGCTCAGCGTGAGCTGCAGAGCCCTGCCTGCAAACCCCAGCTACCTTACAGGTAGTGGTGTTGTTACCAGAGTGCAGTGCCAGTCTGCCCTAGTTAATACTGCTCCATGCTAATGCTCCTGGAGCTGGATTGTGCAGAGACAGCTGGAGTATCTTTCCACATGCATCTTTTCACCAAGACCTTTTTCCCCCTGAAGCTAAGCAATAAGGTATGTACATGCTGAGCAGACAAATGCCAGTAGCAGGTATATGTATTTCCTCAGTCCTCATGGCAGACCAAGTATCCCATTCCTATTTCCCAGCAAAATTGACTGCAAGACAATCAGGGACACAAAAAAAAAATAAAAAAAAAATTGTTCACTCTGATCCAGGTCTGCAGTTTGACCATGTGTCAGTGAAACTGAAGATTTGGTTTTGGACCTCCTTAAAAATGAAGAGACCGGTTTCTGCCTTGTGGCGATGATGAATCTGATAAATCCAGGGATGAGAATAAACTTGCATCTCTATATACAGCAACTAATCATTGCTAATGAAGGATAAAGCACTACTCCTTCCTAAACTGACCTGCTGAAAGGATCCCAAATCAGCAAGCACTAGAACCATTTTAGTTACACAGCCCATCATCCTGACACAGCAGGTCTAACAGGGAAATGGCTTCTAAACATACACGTACCTTCCCCAAGGCACCACTCACTGTATCTTCAGGCCTCACGGGAGGGAGCGCAGCCCTTCCCAGCTTCCATCTTAGGCTTTAACTTACAACTGTGCATTGCTCCTTCACAGATCTGGTTCTTCTAAACCTCGCCCCGGTATACACATTTATGCAAAGGCGAATGCGGGTAACACAATGATACCTTGGCAGAGAAGTAAGCAGGTATACACATTGTAAGGAGAAGGTAAATCAGATTCTTAAAACATGGCATTTTGTTTGAATTCCAAATCCAGAGGATAAATACCATCGTTTGACTGTTGAGAGTCAATGTTAGTATTGCTACACTACTTTAAAAGGTGGGAGGGGAGAGCGCCTATGTCTGTGTTGGAAAGGAAGGCTCTGAAAATAAGGGAATGGATGTAAGTACCAAGGCCTAAATACCAAAATAAGGAATGGGGATGGTAGTGAGATATATTTATTCAATACATAGTTGATAAGGTGGCTAACTTAACAGTTTACCCATTTATTTGGTTTGGGTGGCCTTCTCCAGAGCACACAGAAAAGTCATAAACTGATTTTAAATAATGAAGGTATCTTCGAAATTATTTGGTGTCTGCATAGAACAGCTGTACAAGAGACAGGAACTCATTCTCTTTCCCAAGCCCTTTAAAAAGAATTGTCCTTCATATTGACATTTCTCTAGTTGCAAATGACAGTCAGATTAACAGAAGTGAGGGCATATCCTTTGAAAAAACTGTTTCAGGTTCTTGGCAAACTACATAAATTTATTCCTTCTACATTTCCAAGGCACTCTCCAAGCTTACATGTAAGTACAGATTTCGGTGATGAAAATGACGGCATGATCCTATCACCTCAAATGAGTAAAACAACAACAAAATCAAAGATCTTCAGAAATGGCTAAGTAATTAAGTGTAGATACATCTGACAGCTAGCCACACGTAGCTATAATAAATGATTATTTGACATGCTACTGTTGACTTTCATTACTCAGCTTTTCCCCCCAAGACATCATGGTACATTTAGATCTAAAGATTCAATACTGCATCTCTTTCTTCATTTTTAGCTGATAAATTTCAAAACTATCCAAGAATATTTTAGGACTAAACCTTGATGAGGAAACCACAAGCTTACATTCAAGTTACATACTTATAATCCTTCTTCATTTAGAAACATCATAAATAGATGCATAAAATAGAAAACAATTATTCCCAAGTATTTATAATAAAGCAAGAAAAACAGAGATCTAAGCAAGGTGCTCGGTAACTTATTTTTAACATGGAAGCTTTGATTTTTCAGAGCTACCTTACATGTGAATTTCTGAAAGCATTAAGAAATTATGATTATTTTGTATCATGGATGAGATACTTGGCATTATATATACGTAACTATTCATTGGCTTCATAGTCCTCTAGGGTGTACTGCACATCTACACAGTATAACTGACTGCTAGGCCTGAATTTTTTTTAAGCCAGTAAATGAGTAAAAAAGTCTGCACAATCCAACACTCTCAGTTGGATAAATTTCTCAGAGGCTTTTGTAAAGAAAGTTTTATTCCCACTAAGAGCTGAGAGAACCACATATCTCATTAAATTTTTGCCAGATAAAAAGCAGTCCCCTCCCCTGTTCCTCAGATTTACCATACAAATAACTGCTGAGTCAGGCAAGAAACGATATTTCAAAACATAATGATCCAGATTCACAAGAAGGAAAAAAGAAAAATAAAGTACAGACACCTGCAGGATGTAGAAAAAAATGCATAGCCTGGAATTTCAGTCCCTCCTTCAGTAGCACTAGGGAAAGCTTCTACTAGATATAAAGAAATAAAATGTATTCTCTATGCTGTCCTTCTGGAAGTATGCACATGCAGGTCTGGTCAGTGGCTGGAATCTCTATCTACCT
The DNA here is from genome assembly GCA_002844005.1 of Limosa lapponica baueri. Lineage (NCBI taxonomy): Eukaryota > Metazoa > Chordata > Aves > Charadriiformes > Scolopacidae > Limosa > Limosa lapponica. Next base: position 49,669 of record KZ506146.1, on the reverse strand, counting down.
CCTCTTCCCTTCCGCCCACCAGCTTTTTACTTATTTATTTTAATCAAATACTGAGAGGCTCTGGCTGTTATCCAGACATGGGATGGAAGCATTTTTTACACCGTGGGATGGGAAAGGCAAGTGTCTGACTCAGGATTTCCCTCCCAACACCCCACTTCAGCCTGTTATCACTTCATAAATAATGCCATCTCTTCTTCTTATGCCTGGATAAATACCAGAAATAATTATAATACTTCCTGACTTTCCAGTTAGCACCAACTGAATAACCTGCCACTGTGGTATTTCTCCTGCTTTAGGCAGGAAATGCCAGGGGTTTTTTTTCCTTTATTTTTTTAATGTCAGGGAATACAACTTGCATGCTTCCATGCTATTTGTTTCATTGTCAGTCCGGTCAATTTGAAGAGAATGGAATTTATTATTTTAATACCCAAAACCTGATTTCTGCCCACCATCTGCAGGGCAACACAAAAATAAATCAAAAGGCAAGGAGAACAGAGTCACTCATTGACAAAATAAACCCAATGATCTATAAATGCGACTGGATGCGAGTTTTTGCACCTGTAAGCATCCTTCAGGATAAGTTAAATATGCTAGAAGGTGATTGACAATTTTCATCAGTCCTAAAGACTGAATAATTTAAATTCAGGGCTTCTTCTCATCTAATACAAAGTGCTGAGCACAGAATCCTAAACAAACACTGTTGAAGGTTGGACCAGATGCTCCTTGAGGTCCCTTCCAACCTAGTATTCTATGATTCTATGAATTTAAATCTGATCTGCACAAAATCTGAAGCAGAGGAAGCAGTTTAACCCAAGCTGAGCCTGCACACTCTGTGACTGCAGTACCATCCGAATACTGGGAAAGCAGCAGGAAAATCTACCCCAACTGCAAAGGAAAAAAGAATGGGGCATGTTAAATTCATCTGAAAAAGTCAAGAAAAACAAAAATCCCAAGCCCTGTAACTGTGCTAGTGTTAGATGACGACTTGTTTGCCTTGACTCATTACAGCAAAGCACTGTGTTAGCATGAGATAAGCCCTGATCCTCATGTGTCCCAATAGTCACCATTTTGCTGAAGAATCAAGTTAGAGCCTGATGTACCCTACTGTCATTTATGGAAAGCCTCAGAAGAGCTTCAGAGCTACAGGAAAGCAAGAGAGCAAATCCTTTAACTTGGGGAGGAACCTACATGCACATGGGCAGGCCAGCAGCACTCAGGATTCAGCTGGTGGCAAGGAAGCTGAGGGAGATTTACTTCCTCCCATGTCCCAGATCACTCTACATTAGATGAGCTGTTGTTCCACCTCCATTGACCAGTCCTTTTCAAAAGCCCTAGGATAAGCCAATCATTTAACCTGCTCTTCCCAGCAATATTCACAGAACTGAGTTTCCATAATTTCATCTGTAAATTAAGCCTAGGGATTCCCTATATGAACCTTCTTTAACATCAGTATAACTGTCATCAGCCAGTGACATATTAACTCTGGTGGTGGGATGCTCTGGGACTGAAGCATCTCACTCTGCTTTGGTTTTTCAAAAAACTGGGGCAGACCTCTGAGATTTCAGAACACTGCAAGTTTTCACTTTTCCTTCTCTGTCTTTTACCTGCAAGACCCTTACAACTCTGACGCTGTTTTCTTAGAATCAAAACATCTCAGCCTTCAGCCTTCCAGTGCACATAGTGCCAGCAGTGATAAAGCCATATTGCACTGGTCTTGTGCCGTGATTTGACGCAAAATGCAGTTTAATATGCCACTTTTTTTTTTTTTTAAATAAATACTTGAGCATTGTAATGAATAACCCACCCACTTATTAGACTAGGATTACACATTCAGTTTTAAACTTTACAACAGCCTGCTTAAATATGGTCTATATTTTTTGTAGCAGAATTCTGATAGCTTTACACAAAAGTACAGGCAGCTACTACTTCCATTAGTGATAAAGGCTAGATATATGTTGTTCTGGGCAAGCTGTCCAAATAACCCTAATTGCTTTCTTGCCAGATGTCATTCTCACAAGTAACTCTGACAGTCCCATACCTGCCCCTTTCTTCCCTCATCCCCATCAAACTGACATTCTTTATAATCTAGCTATGATTAGCTAGAAATAGCTAATTTCTACAGCTATGCTTTTGACAAACATTCAGGAGAGGATGTTTGCAATCATCCAGTTTCTCCTAGGTTAGTATTTAATTTGCAGCTATGAAAGCGCTCTCTATCCTTGTCGAGAAAGAGGTACAAGACTGCTTGTCAGACTCCTTTCAGGAAAGCAAATCAGTTTCAGCCAGCTTAACCTCCTGTAAATAAAGATATGAACTTTTGCTTACTAATTTTCTGTCCAGACTGCTAATATACACTTAAAGAGCATTCAGTTTTTCTTAGGAGTGAGATAAATAAGCCACTACTTAGTTAAAACCATACCAGTTTACGACACTGCATCAATTTCCTCCTAAGACATGATCACAAATGTTTTGTGTTTGTGGCTTCTGGACAAAATATTCTGTTCTTCCATTCTAATTTTCATAAAAACACATCAAAAAGCATGATAAATTCTTTTGAGGATCAGAAGATGCCTCAAAACAAGAAATTACTTACACGCACATCTTTGATACTTGAAATATCTCCAAAAACATTAACTTTAAAGCACACATTTAATGAATAATTACTGCTTAAATAACTATAATAACCAAAGTATGAAACATTTATCTGATTATGAGATTTCACTGAAGCCAATAAAGCTTGTCTTTTTCTTTTCACAATGTGTTACTACACTTTTCTTCAGTTTTTAATCCAGATGCAATCTGGCATGACAAGAACTGCTGGCTTCCCAGACACAGTCTGATAAGCCAGATTCCATGCTGACTCAAACCCTGCTTCAGCAGGAGCATGTGGGTTTCAAAGACAGCATATAACAGTTGCCGTTGTTGAGAAACTTCTGAAGAGAGATGAGTCACCACAGCTAAAATAAAACTGTAGAGTACTGGGATTTCTTTTAAGGAACAAAGGTCTCACCCATTTCCATCTTTGCATTCATCTACTGCACACACTTTTCTGTTTTTCTTTCTCATACTACATGAATTCATAGTGGTCAGTTGCTGCTTTTGTTGCTTCTGATCAAACAATTTCATTTCCATGCATAGAGCATACTGCACTAGACAATAAAAAAACACCAACCAACCCCAAAAATCATACAAAAAATTTTTCTTCTGTATAATCCCAGAGTGGAAACAATGCTTTTTTATGCTGCCATACTTCCATTCCTGATAATGAAAGGTGTGGGTTGGTTGTGGGGTTTTTTTGGTTTTGTGGGTTGTTTTTTTTTTTTTGGGGGGGGGGGGGGGGGGGCTGCGTTTTTTATTTGGTTGGTTTTTCTTAAATTAACATTTCCATTTTTATTGTGATAGTCTGGACTGAAGTTCTTTGGTCTGTTACAAATGCAACAAAACAATAAAACAGATTGAGTCATACTCTGCTTCTCTCTATTTCAACTGTGAAACTGAGATGCATTGCTACTGATGCCAAAAGAATTACCCAGATTCAGATATAGAAGAGTGAAAGACTGAATTATCTAAATATAAATTTGGACCAAAAATCAGGCTTACCTTCACATAAAAGCTTTTGATAATATTGTGATTGGCAAAGCACATTTAGCTAAATATGTATGGGTACAGACAAATGTGTACATAGGCTATGCACAAATGTGAATAGCTGCAAAAATGTGAATAGTGATGAAACCTGTTTAATAAGAGAAAGCAAGTGGGGAAATCAAATTGGAATCTGGGACAATTTCACAAAAATATTCCTTTAGATCATAAAATACTCTTTTATAGATACACATGCGTGCAGGCAGACTTGGTGAAAGCTAGCTAATATTGCTTCTGTCAGCACCCGATGCAACTGCAACATGTGCCTGTTGCCAAGGAAGATGATTTTCCCCAGTTAGTTGACATCGTCAATTACAGTTTATCATAAAACACTGTTGTTAATATTCACTCTGAGAAGAAGAATAGCTCTGATTATGTCTTCATCCATTTCATGTTTCATTTTTCTCTACACACATGGTCCGCATTGGCTTACCGTATTTGCTGCTGATTAACAGAGAACAAGCCTTAGGTATAACAATCTATAATAAGCATATGTTTTACAGCAACTAAAGAAATTTGAGACAATAAAAATAAATAAATCAAAACTATGGCATTTCCAGCATTTATAGCAGACAATCTTAACAATGCAAGTTGAATCTTCCTTCAAGGTCTCAGATCCGGAGTCACATCACTCCGCTTAGTCCTTGAAGCACCAGGGTAGAAGACATGTGCAAAGTCTAAAGTAACACCTTGGGGATGAAGGAGAGGGAGGGAAGGAAAAAGAAAGATGATAATCCTCAGAAGTCCTAGAATAGTAATTCAACATCTGCTCAGATGAAGCAGATGATAGCACAGCAACCATTGCAGTTAGTGAGCACACAACCCCAGGGATAATCCCTCTTTTCTCCCACCCTTCCTCCATCACCTTGAGAAGCAACATCTTCTAGTGACTTTAAGAAGGAATCACTTACCTGTCCTTTCTCCAGTGGTCTGGGGGTGATCATGGCAGGGGGATCACTCTTACTAACCTCCTCAGTAAGAGACTCAGTAGCAGAAGGCACAAAATATGTCCCGGGGTTCTTTATACCAGCCAGAGAAGATGACAATGGTAAAAGCTTGAACTTTTCCTTCTTTCCTGTCTTGTTTGACTACTGCTAGGTACACATCTACACGCTCAGAATGAGAGGAAGGAAACTTGTTCAAAAGTATGTAGAGGAGAGATAATTTTCATAATATTGGAAAATTACAGTCTGATCACACTTTGAGCCTTTAAGACTATGTCTAAGAGCCACCATACAGTTTAGAAAGAAGAGCAGTGCCCCTCCCAAAAGGCAGTTTCTCTAAATTTAGAGGCTCATCATCCTAGTTGGATGCAGTCCAGCTGGACATTAGACCTCTCTCTCAACCCCTATTACCATGTAGGCTATTTCATTTAAACGTGCTGAGGCTTTTATGTAGCACCCTTGGTGCCTAGATTTTCAGAGCAATTTGAAAAGCATTCTTTTCAACTCATGCACAAGAAAGGCAGAATTATCTGTCCAAGGCAGCTTCTCAACCTGCAACTGCTCTCAGTGCAAACCAGTCAAGACCAGCCACATCTATGTGCAACAGAAAGTCAGACACAGATACCCAAGCTGGCCTTGAATGTGCCAACAGCAACACTGCCAGCAATATGAAGTTATCAGCACAATGCTCAAAGCTATGCTGAGAAACAGGGAACAGCAGCCCCCAGAACACCACTCTAACATAACCATGCTGTGAAAATATGCAAGCGATGTTAGCTGTGGGCATGGTGCCCACGTAAACCTACCCATTCTCAGACATAGCATTAATTTGCCTGTAGGTGGAGCTCAAGAATATATACAGAGTTCCTGCGTTTTGTGGGATGAATGCCGTCTCTTTCATGCACTCACCCTAGCTCCCTCTCCAGAAGCTTCACAAGCCTTACATCAAAAGCTAACACAGAAGTTTTTAAATCAAAATGACTATAAAGGGTCAAAGCCACATAAGTATTTATTCAGAATAATGCATACCTGACTGAAAAGATGGACTGTTCTTGCTTTAAGTTACATAACACTCAGCAATTTTAATTACCCATCCTGTTAATCTACTCACAGAAGCAACCAGGAAATCCTTTCTTCCACTGTCCCCCACCTAGACTCAGTCCCTTCTCCGTAAGCCATGGGGAAACAGATCACAACGATATCCCTCCAAAGACGTAACACCCCAAGCACTACCTAACTATGAACTAAAACTAAAGTTTTCATTTATCCTGATTTTACAGCAGCAAAACTCAGTTCTTCAGAGGGCCTTATAGCATGAGCAGAACCAGATAAGAACCTCTTTTTGCATTTGTTTGATTCCCCAATACCAGATTGGAGGAGAGCCATTGGAAACATTAAGCTCTTCATATCATGTGCTCTCTCATTAGTAGGTGAGATTTTAATAATCCACTCTGTTATTAATTGCTGATATTTAATCTTTTAAATCTGACCAGGTTTTTCAATTGTTATTTTATTGTTTACATATGCAAAATAAAAAATTGTGATATGCTATAGAAGTTCACAGTCTGTTAAATATTTCAAATGGCAATTATTAGAGTAAATTTCTCTGTCTTTGTAATAGGACAGTACATCTCATATTCTGCTGTCACTGTTGTCTCTCAAGACTGGAGCCACATACTGCTCTAAGTTACTCCTCTACAATGCTATCTAAACAAAGCTGGGAACAAAATTTAATGAATGTGCTACTTTACAACACAACTTCACAAGGTACACGAGCCAGGATCATATTTCCAAAGGCAGGATCAGCCAGCTATAACCTAAAGGTGACAGCACATTGTCAGTTTTGAACTTCATAAGGCAAACATGGCCAGAGTGCTCCCACCTGAGAAAACTTAGCATTCATGAAATCCCTGTTAGCTTAGTAACACCATTTAAGATGCAAAGCCAATATGCCACTGTGCCAATGCTGATTCCTTTTAAAAACAGATTTAATCTATATTAAAGCCACTAATGGATATAAAGTGATTCTAGATTCACACCAACACAAATAAGACCAGGGTATGTCTCTTGTTGAGGATCTTGAAGTGCAGATTGTTGCATTACATATTTTTATTACAACAGAGTGCCTGAAATGATTCACTGAACTAGTATCCACTAGGGATTAGTGGACACGTGCATGATCACATTTGGATAGTGTATATGTTCAGGGGTGTTATTCTCAGAAGTACTTGAGAAAACTAGGAACTAGACAAAAAGCAAAACCTTGAAACTTACGCAAGTAAAATAGGAACAGTGATGGCCAAGGAAATCAGAACAACAAGTGCAACAGAAACCAGCAGAGAGCAGCATCAAGATTAACGATTTTCTGTTTCTTACATTCTTATAACAAGTTTCTAAGCATTTCACAGAAGTTGCAGCATCATTTGTAATAGAAGAGATGAGGGAAGCCCAAGGTGAGCATAACCACAGAACCAGGCCGAGGACGGAATGGCTTGATAGCAATCCACAGCACACTGGCAAATGCAAAGGAGAAAACCCACATTGAAGGAACTATCATGGCAGACTGTTTGCTGAGCAGAGCGCTTGACCCGGTTCCGTTTGCTTCATAGCAGTGAGCAGGCTAGCCAATGCCACCAAAAAGGTAAACAAACACAGGAAAACAATAATATTAGCTGGAAGTAAAAAGGCAAAAGTCTTAGAGGTTCCACGGAGACTCCCAATATTAAAAACAAAACAGTGACGTTCAAAACTGGAATTGCAAAATGACCCTCAGAGTGGCAACCCTCAAGCTATCCTCCTACAATTTAGCATCCAACCTTGTCGTTCCTGGGATTTTTGCAGGATTTTTCTGCATGCAGTTGAAATAAAGTTAAAAATTAAGGGTTCAAAAAACCACACCCAGTGCTTCACCAGAAACATGTAAGGACCAGATTGCAAAAGGTTTCCTTTTCTTCAACATGTTCATCCTTTACTACAGTGTCATGGTTTGGGCCGAGTTGGCCAATGACAAGAAGACAGAGGCTCTCCCCTACCTCTAGCTCCAAGGAGAAGAAGATTTATGAGAGATTTATGAGTTTAGAAAAAACTAAACTACTTTAATGAAATAGTATTAAAATTTAAAAAAAAGAAATAATGAAAATGATACAATATATACAAATACATACAAAACTGTATCAAGCTCCCAGGAAAAAGTCACCAGCAGGCACTGTGAAAGTTTCAGACTGGTCTCAGGGATGAATGGGAACTGGATTCCTGAACACACTGATGGGGATTGAAGGTAGACGAACCCCTTTGATCCTTCAGCTTTTACACTGATCATGGCAGTTGGATGGACCACCCTATTGGTCAGTTTGGGTCACCTGACCTGCCCACCCCTCCCCACAGGTGCAACCCCTCCATAGGGTAAACAGCCAAGTCAGCCACCCTGGTTGCCCCAGCAACAAGGATAAGCAAGAGCCTCTCCCACTGAACAGAAAGTTGGCTCTGCCCCATCCCGAACCAGGAGATGCAGAGACACATTTCATGGCAGAGCTCTCTGCTTTGCATATTAATTACCTGGTTTTGAATCTCTTTATTTTATAGAAGCTGGTCCAATAGCCAGAAATTCAGAACTAAGCTTTGAAAAAGTTCTCAAATGTACATTGTCCCATTACAGGGTTTTAGTATATTACAGAAGAAGATAAACCATACCAGTTCAGCAATGGATGCAAGATTCATATATAAAAATATTAAAATTGTGGGAATGCTACAACATCTCTGTTGCCCCCGTCACTAAAGTGGCAAGAATTCCAGGGGCTTTGGTAATCTTTGAGCTAGTAGAATAAGCTTATTTTCTAGTTTGTGCATGCCAGCACCAGCACAAGATAACTAATAAGTGAAACAATGGGTGAGGAGTGGGCGTAGACCATAGTAATGAGCAATAAAAGTCTCTGCAGCCTTCCCTCTTACACCATGAGGGGAAGGGGGAGAACAAACCAAGAACAGGAGAGAGAGTTGGCAGGAAATGAGCCTGCCGCATTAGCTGAAATGTTATCCCCTATGTAATGCTAATGGAAGCACTTATCCACGCACCCCTTCTCAAGCCTTGCTTTTCCCGCTACACAAGAGTAGCCGCAGGACTTCCATTAGCACAGGATGGGGTCCTCCTCAGGAGTTTTCTCAAGATTTGAAATACATACTCATCACTCTGCATTTGTGTCATGCAAAATTAAGTTTTCATGAGTCAAAATGGAGAAACTCAAATCCCTGACCAGTTACCAGTAACTGAATTAACGAAGTATGAGGTAACTCAAAATAAACAGCACCTCCCCCACTGGATGTAAAACTCCCTATTCAGCATTAACTCAGTTGTAGTCTGTTTGCCACTTGTTTCTGCAGTTCCTCTCCTTGACCAACTTTATGCACTAAGATTGAGCTGTACAGTCTGCTAAAGATACACTGGCTCAAACTCAACACGTTTCGTGCAGATGCTTCCATTTCAACAAAGCTTTCTGTGAAATTATTTTTTAGGAGCAAGAAAAGCAAGCAAAGACAAATACCATAGGTAGGGTGCTAGAAGGCTAAGTTCAAGTGTCTGAGCTCTGTCTCAATGAGCAATACAGGATGTAAAGCTATTTTGGAATGGGCAGAGAGAAAACCCAAGCTGGGGTACCCTATATCCTACCAAGCAGCCCCTCACACCACAGACCAATCTACTTCTTCCTGAACTGAGTCTTATGTGCTTTCTATTTGAAAAGGGAAATGCACTGACATTCAGATGCCAGATCAATGCAAAAGCCTTAGAAATGTCTAATTTTCCTTATGGTACCTGAAAGGAACAGAATTTAAAAACCTTGGGGGATGAGGTAAAATGGCAGCAGCATCCCCCAGCCAACCAGAGCCTGCCCTCACGCTGTAGGCAATGGCAAATGCTCAGAGACTGGCTATTTCATCTTTCTGCTTTGCTTGTCCTGTGTTATGCCAAAACACATAGACATGAGAAGAAGACAGAAAAAAAAAAAAAAAAAGGCCTATCCCTGGTTTTGGTCTTGCCAGTGAAGCTCTGATACCTTTTCATCAGGTTCAAGAGAAAAGCACATCCAAAATGAATTTCCAGAGTATTCTTCAATAAACAGCTGTGACTGATTTGGAAATTAGAGTTAGGGATAAATTCGTTGATGCTAATTAATAAATTTTTACATTGCTTAAATTGCGAAGGGTAGCTGTAATTGTCCCTCAAAGCTTCCTGACAATGAACCATAATAAATCAAGTTAAATATACCAAGTGAGCTGCAGTATCAGGTGGCATTCTTTTAACATTTACTATAATAATAATTTGAATGACAGGAACAACTGACCAGAAAAACAATGTGGAGTTGAATGGCCCTTGAATAACAAAAATCGCACTTCACTTCAGTCACTGACACGTCACAGCCATCACTTCTGTTTCATCCACTGTCCAACAGAAACAGGTTGGACAGACAAAGAAAAAGAGAAAAATAAACAAGGGAAAACTCAAATTGTGTAATAATTCCCCAAATTCTGCAGCAGTCAGTTGCACTAGGCAACTAGTCACATTTTATTTTCTTCAGGGAACATAGTTTTTATCCAAACTAATTCAAAACTGCAAAATCATTATGACTTCTTAGGTCATTTCCTCCATTAATCTTAATTTTTCTGCTGTAAGTGGTTCGTATCAAACACAGTATGAAAGGCCAGTTGACTAAGATAAAAAAGGTGGAAATCATGAGCTGCAAAGAATCTTCCCCTACCCTGAGTTTTGAGGGGAAAGGAAAACAAAGACAAAAATAAATTCTGTAGTTTTTTAAAGCTACTAAGATCTATCATTGACATCTGGGGGTGGGCTGGAAGAAGCAACACACAAGGGTAAGGAAAAGGATTGGAATTTACAGCTTGCTATTTTTCTTTTTTTTTTTTTTTTTTAAGAAACAAAAAGAGCAAAATAAGTATTTGGAAAAGATCTCATTCTTGAAATGTTCAACAGAAAGCTCGCTACCTTTATTAGCTTCTTCAGTTTACAACATTTATCTGATAAAGAAGTTCAAGAGACTTTTCTAATGGTCACTTCAACACACTCTTTTACAAGATTTACTTGAGTCATCTTTCATTAACACTTGAAATGAGGAGGAAAAGAACGTTCACTATGTAAAAAGAGAGCACACACTACTTCTAAAAGACAATGTTGCAAAAGATTGAAAACAAAATATTTTTCTTAAACTAACATGCCTACCCACTAAAGCAAAAAAAAAAATACAGGAAAAAAAAATCGGAACCAGGTACCTGATCCACAAGCATTGGTGGGAGACGTACTTAACGCTGTAAGTACACTCATTGACTTCATTGGGAATTGTGGTTCTCAGCACTACTGAACATTAAGCTATTCCCAATCAGTAATAATTTATGAAAGGGGAATTTGCAAGAGGTACTGAGTCCCTCAAATATACTCTAGCTGAATTCAAAGAGCACCAAATACAGGAGCAGCAGGTACAGATATCATGTATAATTTATCATAACGCGACCACTCCAGAGTCCAGCAGCACTGCTCTGTGGGTTGTTCTTGCAGGCAGCTGGAAGAGCTGCTGAACAAGTGGCCTCTAAGAAGTTTTTTGGGAACCACAGTTCACTTGAGCTGAAAGTTCCCTGCGCTGCTGGTGAGTCCAGCAGAGGGGCTTTTTAATCCTATTTGATGTCATTTTGGCCTCAGAATTAAAGACAAAATTTGTGGTGTGGATGACATATGAATCCACTTTGAACTCAGAGTTGAAGTAAGAAATCAAGTCATTTAAGTAATTCCCCTGGAATATAAGCCACTTTCTGCATGAGTTATTAAGTCTTTTCAAGTCACTTGTAGAACACAGCTGGAAGTAAAATCTGCTCTTCTGGGAGATATTTTAATTGCTACTGATTCTGGGAAAGACACTGAAACCTTCTGGGAAAACGAAGAAGAAAAGTCCACTGAGAAAGCCAACGTGTGGCAGAGAGGGAGGGGAAAAAGAAAAAAAAAAAAAAGGGAAAAAATGACAACAGTCATTTGCAGCTACAAACAGCATATGGAAAAAAATAAAAAAAAAGCAAAACCAGTAGTATAAA
>KZ506146.1:27388-37984 GCA_002844005.1 Limosa lapponica baueri | reverse complement strand
AAAAAAAAAACATAGGCAAAACCAGTAGTATAAAGTACAGAATTCTCCTTAATTTATTATCTTTTTCACACTATTTTTGATAGAAATTATATCTTGGAAAAGTGCAAAAGCATAGTAAGAATCCAAGTAAAGAATCACTACCTTTAATTTATAAAGATATTAATAAAACCAATTTTGCCTTGAGATGGCTTCTTGCAGTACTGCCATCTCCAGCAATAATTACACGCATGTATCCAACAGCAAAATTTTCCTGGAGTATTTAAGCCAAATCAAAGTACTGGGTAATTAGTCCTGTAAACTAGAGGCCTTATTTAGCATCACTTGCACAGTCAAAGCTCCTGCTGAAGCCCCAGCAAATTCTGCATAATTAAGGCACAAAGAATGTGGCTCTGGAATTACATCTGAAGAAACCTCGCTAGAGATGGGCTTTTTTGAATTATGGTAGCTGCTTCAGAAGTATTACCAGTATCCTTCTCAATGATATGTTGCAAATCAAAAAGTAAGGTTGGGTAGATCAAATTAACAGAAGGACAAGTAGTAGGTAAAAGAGGGCTTCACAAACATTAAAGCTCTCTTTTGGAAGAGATCAGCCCTTTCCAAGCAGGACAAGATCTTCTGACTTGACACCCTAAGAGATGCTGCTGTCCCTAAGAGGGACAGTCCAACCCACCTCCCAGCTGATGCCCCGCCTCCTCAGCATTGACATAGGTATTTGTCTAAGCCAGTGTCTAGACATTTTACCTCAATGACCTAGCAAGAAGTAATTATTGGCTGCTCTGTATTTCTGCTGCCTTAGAGGTCTACAGTGCCTGTGAAAGGATGGTACCACAGCACCTAGCAGAGAGACCACCACACACAATTGTGTGTTTGCAGCAAATGGGTAGAGTGGCACAAGATAGACCACAATGGAGACATGTGAGGCATTGCTGTTCCCTTTCTTCATCTCACCTCTTCACAAGCATCCCTCCTCTCTGCCTTGAACTGGCTCCAAGTGCTTGACTGACAATAGAATAAACCATATGCATCTGCTAAAACAGAACACTAAACCAATGGGGAGGAAAAAAAATATATAAAAAAAATCCATCATTGTCTATTTTGTTGGCAAAGTGCACCAGCTGACCAGTAGGTAGCAGGGTTAAAGCAAGGGAGAAGGCAAGACTACATAACCAGTTTTGGTTCAAGGGGTGAACAGGATTACCATCTTAGGTGACAGCCAGCTGTTGGATAAGAGCTTCTCAGGTTGCAAAAATTTAGTGGCTTTTCAAACAGTAAGGTTTGCTTCTGAGCATCACTGTTGAAAAGCCACCCAAAAGAGGTTAGGAAGCTGGTTGATCCTCTGCAGGACAAGCAAGGACATAATGAACTCTGCCCCCTCAGTGCACTTTTACAGAGCATGCCTTGTGCCAATTTGTCTTTCCCTCAATAAACACATAAAAAAAAAAATGTCCTTTAAAACAATGTTCTTTTAATTTGAAAAATTTCCTTCTCTTTAAAGCTGGACACAGAATAAATTAGAGACATAAAAATAATTTCAGATTAAGCACACTTCAACACAACACAGATCGAAATGGGAAAAATAAAGGGCACTTTTTTACTAGTCTGTAAAAGACAGACTTATTCTTATATCCATATGGAGTACATCTGTACATAAATAGAAGAGATGTCAAGCCTGCTCATGCAATCTCACAAGACATCTAAATATATCAAAAACCACATCCCTTAAGCTGAGAGTTTTTCTATCCAACTAATTTTCAAAGGGGTAAGACACAAAAGTAATTTCAGATCTTAAAGAATTTGAACTCATTGAAACAGGTGAAGTACTGTATTTAAACAGTAATTTTAAATTTGATATTTTTATTTACAGGAAGAATTCTTGCAAAGTTTGGCCATGCATAAGGAAAATGTGAAAAGGCAAGTGGAAAGTGAAGGAAGGTTTAGAGTTGGCAGCAAGTCCTTCACTTGCCTAATGGAATGAAGCTGCTTCAGGGGAAGTTCAAAACGGACATTAGGAAAAGGTTCTTCACTGAGAGGATGGTCAATCATTGGAACAGGCTCCCCAGGGAAGTGGTCATGGCATCAAGCCTGTCAGAGCTCAAGGAGCATCTGGACAATGTCCTTAGTCATATAGTCTAGTTTTAGGTAGTCCTGCAAGGAGCAGAGAGTTGGATTTGATGATCCTTATGGATCCCTTCCAACTTGAGATACTCTATGGTTCTATACTTGAAGAAGTCAGTGGAAGTTCTTATGAAGAATTTTTGTTATTGCCTCCAATAAAGATATGTTGGAAACACAGGTAAATTAATGAAGAAGTCATTTTGGTTTTCAGAAAGTTGAACAGAACAGTGACATATGTTAAAATTTGACAAATTGTCCATATAGTCAAAGGGATTAGACACAGCACAAAAAAAAACAAAAAACCACAGTACTAACTCATGTAAGACACATTCAAGAGGAAATTTGTATCACATGAAAGGGTATGAGAGGGATTCAGAAGTTTTAACTGCAACCTTAAACTAACCCCAAGTTTTGAATCAAGAAAAAAAAAGAATTTACTATCTGCAGACCTCACTAGACAAAACAAATAGCCAGACTGACTAAAGTAACAACTTTTTCATAGTTATTTTTCATAGATTCTTTGGAAATACAAATTGCAGTACATCGATTTAATATATGGGTGACCATGTTTTATTTTAATACTGTAACAAAATTTGCATGTATGTGTACACACACAGCTCTAGAAAACCTATAAATACAGTAGCTACAACAGTGCATGATGAACCCGTGTAAATACATGTAAGTACTTATAACAGAAGCATCTCAGAATGGAAGAATGGAGTAACTGATAATGCAATTACCAGTTTTACTGTGCCTGATTACACTTATATAATAAATCGGCAATCAACTAGCAAAAGGCAAGTGGCAAAAATCCCTAGCACTGACATTAGAAAATAAAGAGGGCAAGGGGAAAGGAAAATATATGTGGCAATTTTAGGAATAAAGCTTCCTAGGGTGTCCTTAATGGCACTAAAAAGAAAACAGCGTATTAAGATGAGCAAGGATTATGGAACTGAGGAATGAAAGGGGCTCTGACCACATTAGAAATGTGACTAGAAAGGCCACCTTTGGTGTTATCTTATTCCAAGAGGCAAAGTCCCTATCCTGCTGCTAACTGATGCATGAACTTCATTCCCTTTGAAGTTAATTATAGTTGTTCACATTGCAATAGCTACTGTTCTGATTGTGAATCTCATATCCATTTCCAAAAGCCGTTGTTCATCTCTAGTTTACTCTGATAAAGACAGATCAGGTTAAAAAAGAATAAGGCTTGAAGTGTTGACACAAATGGTTAACTTCTGTTTGTTCACAAATGCAAACCAGGCATTCTCCTCACTTTCCTCTTCGAGCAGACTACTTAGTCTAATGGATTTCCTACTTGCCTTCAAAAAATATCAGTTTTGTTCTAAACCTATGTTCTGGTAAGAAACTTTTCATATTTGGAGTGTGGAATATAACCCGTTATATGTCAAAATATGCACAACTTGAAGCGTCTATCTGGAAGGGAGCCATGCTCCTAAGAGCAAAGATTGATTTATACCTCTTCATATAAGAATGCTGTGCACTTCAAACAGGGTAGAAGCTGCATACCTAGAGTGTTTATGGAAATGGTATGTTTGTTTTGCAGGGGAAGATAGCAGGCATTTGCCAGAACCCCCGCACAAACAAACGCTTCTGCTGCTTATTTTTGGGTAAGGGAGTATATATAGACCAACTCCACATCCAGAATTCCTGCAGTACTTGGTGACAAGGGAATCAACTTGACAAATGGCTGGTACTGTACACACAGGAACACAAATAACCATGATGAGCTGTGTTACTGGAGTATAAGTTTATTAATAAAAATTTCTAAAAATTCAAGATTCGTTAACAGACATTAACCAAAAAGGTAACTTATCCAGGCTAACTGATGAAATATCCTAACTACAACCAGCATCTCAGAAAGACACTGACCGTTAATTAGAGACTCATTGTTAGGAGAAATGAACTCTTGAGTAAGAGCACTGTTTGAAATCTCAAAATAAAAGTTTTAGACAATATTCATGTTTCTGTTAGGACAGCAGCTACAGACATTATTTGGGAATCTCTGTTTTATTGAGCAAGATGCTGTACTGCATGCATGTAAGAAGAAAAAAAACCTCTTGGCCAAGGACCTTTATGTTATTCTCTGAAAGAAGAACAAAAATTAAATTGGAGCTCCTGAGAATAAAAATGGCAGTGTGAACAAACAGGAAATCTGTCCTGTAAAACAGAGAACAAAAAGACAAAAGTTTGAATAAGGAACATTTTGGAAAGTTAGTTTGTTTTTGTTTTGTTTTAAAAAAAAGCAGCGCTTTAGTGGTGTTGCTTCTGTGGAAAAAACTTTACCCCTCCTCACATGTCCCTGTTGTCCATTTTCTCTGATTTTACCAAAGAGGGTTACCAAGTGTATAATGTTAATTAATACTTCTTAGTGCTAAAGAAAACTAACTGCTCTCTAGCTTTATGGACGAATTTCGGTTCCTTCTCCTCAGGTCTGTTCTCCACTCCCATTCACTGCAGCAATAAGCTGAAGCAGCTTTTTCCTCCCAACCCTGCTGCAGCAGACCCCTAAAGTTTTCCTAAAGGTTACTTTGACCTCTTATCCAGTCAAAAAACCTACACCTTAAAGTGCAGCAAATAAAGCATAGGCAGCAATGCAGACTAGCCATGGTGGGACAGCAACCCTGCATATTGCTCAATGGTGGCAACTGCTTCCACTTAACAGGTATAAGAAACAAAAGTTAGCTGTATTAAGTCCTGAACAGTGCTGACTTGCAGTACTCCTAATGAATCTAGCAAAAGGTGTCACTGACCTACAGTCTGTGCCTCTTCTCTGTGAAAGCAGAAATATCCAAGCAGGACAGCTACCAGTCATCACATTGTGCTTACTTACGCTGAAAGCAGCAGGAATTTTCTCTAGACCACTGGGTGATGCATTGCAGCACCTAGGAACAGGATGCAACTGAACCCTTCCTCACATAAAGTTGGCATCAGGTGACATCCAGAAAAAAGGCACTGTGGGCAGTTACGATTAACTCTTACAACTTCTCCAGATATATCAGATGTTAAATACAAGTCATCAATTCATTGCCAGATGAATTACCTGAGCATCAAATGCTGTCTGGTAGCAAAGCCCCTCCAAGAATCTCCAGTTAAGATAGATGATCCCTGATGAACACTGATGTGTAAGTAAATGTCTAGCTCCTTCCACTTTTATTTAAAATGGCCATAGACACCATGCAAAAGCAGAATTAAAAAAAGAATAAATTAGTGTAACAGCAACAGAAGAAATTGAACTAAAAAAAAAAAACCACTATCATGGAGACTCCCAAATATAACATTTGAGAAACTTCCTGCTCTTTGGGGGTGAAAAACCATCTGTATATTATGTTTTATTGTTACACACCAGATTCAATCCAATATTGAATTTATTGGAATTGTTGAGGGAACAGAGAGATATGGTAGGAATTAAGCACTAGGGCTCAATGGTGAGAAATCTTTTTGATGCTGTGCAGCAAACTTACTTTAGAAAGCATGGCAACTTACCTGGTTTCAGTTCGTATCACTCAACAATAAACTCGGTACTGAGGCCAGTAATTCACCATTATTACTGAAGACTGTCAGGAAAAATTATTTTAGGCACCTTTGGCATAGAAAAGGAGCACTCAGTAGACTTGTAAGTCTAGGTCTTGTCCTTAAACCTTGAGGACTAAGGCAAAAGCAGCAAGATATTTCTCTGTATCAGTCTGAAAAAAGCAGTAAGATTTCAGAAGAGGGAAGAAAATTAAGAAACTCAGGAAAGCACAGAACACTTGCACAGAACAGAATTATAAACTACAGTATAAATATTCTGATGTTTTCCTTTGTTGTGAAGTTAGAAAAAAATATCAACTAGACAACAGACAAGAATTTAAAAATGAAATACTATGACTTTGAAAAGGCTGGGTCATACCCCATTCTGCTATGTGAAATTCACATTTACCAGAATTCCAAAGTAAATACTTGGAATTAAAAAATTACTACACTTAGAAGCCTTAGGTATTGTTTCAACAAAGATTTTTTTTTTCCTTTTGGTAAGCTGAAATTGTGGTGTCCCATGTATTTACCTGAGAGCTGAACAAACTGAAAACCAATGAAAAAAATGGATACTTTGAGGCAAAATTCTTTTATACTGCTTTGTAGCTTAAGAAGAAAGAAGAAATGGAAGTCATGCCACAAATATGCAAGTTCCTACAGGTGTCTCTTAAATGTTCTCTCTGAAGTCCTGTTGAAAGTGAAAACGAGAAATGATTCAAACATGCTATTTTTCTGCTGTCTTCCCTGCTACTTATGATCCTTTAGTCATCATACCCAGTGAACAAAAATTAAACCAGCCTTCAGGCTGCTCTAACCTGAGCTGTGACAGTGAATCACAGACACGTAACCATCTGTTAGAGCTCAGGTTCCTCTGCTTACGCCATTCCAGAGCTGCTGGAGAAGGCTACCCCCCAAACCAGCTTTTTCTAGGCACATCCTTTGGCTCACACAGAGCCTTTGA
Source organism: Limosa lapponica baueri (assembly GCA_002844005.1). Taxonomy (NCBI): domain Eukaryota; kingdom Metazoa; phylum Chordata; class Aves; order Charadriiformes; family Scolopacidae; genus Limosa; species Limosa lapponica. Next base: position 31,371 of record KZ506146.1, on the reverse strand, counting down.
GTTTCTACCTAATCCTCCCCAAGGTCGCTCAGAGCCAAACAAGTCTTCCACTCAGAAACACTTCAGTTTCAAAACTGTGAGGAGTTGGAAAACAATGTGTCTTTCACAAATCAAAAAGTATGCATTTTCTCAAACTTATCCAAAAGCCATAGTGTAAAGCCTCAAGATCTGAAGTCGGCTTGAAAGCCACAGAAAAAACTACCACAAGCTACAAATAATTTTAAAGATAAGGGGTCTGTTTGTCAAACTTTGTATTAACTGCAAACTCAGTTTTCACTAATCCTTGCTCATTTGTGAGCAAAAGTAGATGGCTTTTCAACATTACAATCACCCACCAAGTTTGCTACTTATGCTAAAATTAGATTCTTTAAAGGATCACAAACACTCCTAATTACTGGGAAAGTCAAAACCAGTCCCAGAAAATCTTTGCAGCATAGCTCTGTCTCTCCTCTATCACAAGTCTTCTCAGTATAAATCTCAACTACTTCCAACCTAAAATACTAACATTGAATATAAGACACTAATCATGACATGCCCCCATCCCCCCTCCCCCAACATGTAGAGAATAAAGTCAAAAAGTAATTATGCCAGGATTTTTGTGCCCTATCTACACTTCTTTACCGAATGCTCAGGGCTGCTATGGTGTGAAATACTCTAAATATGAAAGCAGCTGCTTCTATGGGAGACTTAGACACATCAAGCCAGACGTGTAAGGGCATGGTCCCAGCTAAATATGTTATGGCAAATACTGTACTCTTTTTGTTGACAGGCATTACAACAGAACAACTCCAGGGACTGAAGGGGACTGTGCATGGTAGAGGGAGATGTTGAGAATATGTAAAAGAGAAAAAAAATAGAGTATCGCTTTTTACAGGTGACAATTACAAGGCTGTTTGTCACCTTTTACCCTTCATAGTCTGTCACATACTTTTTCTCCTTTGAGTTCCTGTTGCAGTTTCAACCATAAAGCTAAGTTTTGCAAAGAAAACATTACAAAAGCAAAATCACCTTACCCGAAAATCGTCCCAGACAAGAAACCTTGCTATCCACACTCCATACCATAAGGGAACTGAGAGCATAAGGATTACGAATCTAGAAATAACACTCGTGGCAGAAGCTGGAAATGAACCCTGACTTTAAGTTAGCATGTTGTGTCACAATTACTGAGTCATCCCACTCTCTCCTTAACAAACCTGAATGCAAAGAGGGGATCAGAGGAATATTGGATTTTTTAAAATAAATAATACCAGAAGGATAATACCAGAAGTGTGTGTGTGTGTGCACACAGTGAGTACATGTAAAGCTGAGACTGCAGATGGGCAATGGCATGATCTCATTTTTGCCGTTACCTATGCAACTCTACGAGGTTCAGTGGAGGACTCTTGATTTCATACTACCAGTCAATCAAAACAGAGTTCCAGCTGCTAATAACATCAGCTCTCAGAATTGCTTTTAAGCTGTTTATGAGCCTGCAGGACATCTGCAGAAAGTTTTATTTTGGGATGTAAAAATAAGCATATTTTCATGCAGGCTTACAGAATTTTAAAAACAAAATACTAGAGAGGATCTTCAGCTGGAACAATCTGTCCATTCATTTCAATAGAGCTGCCTCCTCGTATTTACAGATTTCCAATTGACCCTGTCAGAGATGTTGGCAACTACTGCCTTTAAAAAACAAGTTTTTTTGTGTTTTCATTGACCTTAAAGAAAAACCCCATCTCCCCCACCCCGAAGTCAACAACCCATAGTAAAGTCAGTATATTGGTATCTCTTCCTCTCCCCAGTTGTGCATCCAAGATGCCGTGCTCTGTCCCAGAAAGCAGAATAGTTAATTTTAATCAAAGTATCTTGTGAATATTTTTTAAGGTCAAGGATCTCGCCAATCATACTTCCATGACAATCTGGGGGGGGTGAAAGGGGGGGGAGGAAAAGGGGGGAAGAGGTGGTGGGAAGGGAGAGAGCAGGAAGACAAAAATAAATTTGAATGGATTTGATTAATAAACAAGCTAAAGTAAGATTCCTTCATAAACCTCCTGCTAAAATTGAGGGCATCACAGTCTGCAGATTGTTTAAAAAGTCTGTTGTCCCATTTTTCAGTCATGCCCATTCTAGATTAAACTTAAAATTGACCAGACACAAAGCAAAACTCTGTTTTTCTCTGTCACATCCAAAGCCAGAAAGAAGTGTAGAAGTCCCATTCTGGGAAGGATAAGCTTTTAACTTTGCTGGCTCTGTAAAACGTCATTACCCAAATATCCTGCAGTACCACCTGAAGAGGTTAAATCTGATATCCTTAATGGAACTTCTATGTTCTTTTATTTTTTTTCCCCCACTTGAGCTCCAGGATCTCTTCTGGCCCCAGCCCCGTGCAGGGGGCATTACCTGAAGCAGCTCTGACAGCTGGGAATCACTGACCCATTCCAGAACTGCAAGGCCAGTGAGCACTTGTTGGTTGCAACCTTTCTGTTCTCTTAGGAAGATATTTTGTAGTCCAAGGACAAGGATGCTTTGAGATTGTGAGAGGAATTTGGGATACCACAGCCATTGTTCCTGTTGTTAATTATTGGAGGCGTTTACAACTTTTAAAAAGATGGTAATTAAAGAAGTAAAATTACTATGATACATTTAGAACAAAGGGATTAATGAATAATTCATTAGTATATGGATGGTGTAAATGCATCTTTGCACTTAAAGTAGATTAACTAATATCTGAAATAAATCATTACAAAAATGCAAATGAGTTTTCCACTGCAATCATATTTTATTCACGCTGTATGATATGATATTTATAGCTGTATTCAGTGTACAGCAATAAATACCTTCATGACAACAAAGCTATCTAGATTAAGTCCATGCTATTTAAGTGGGCTTTAGGTTGTTTTCTACATACATACGCAATTTTTAAAAAGCACTTTTCTCTGGTAACAGAAAAAAGCAAACTTGATGAAGATGAGTATTTTTATTTTCAGTTTTTCACAGGAACCTTGTTGCTTCTGTGACACCTGTGTAGCCTGCTAGATGCAAAACTAAACAAGATCCTGAAATTAGCCCTAAGACATAAACTTTTACAATATCAGAAACATGTTATTTTACAAACAAAAAAAATAAATGATCAAACCCCCCCGCAAAAAAATATGAAGAGAAATAGGTGTCTCAGCCATCTACTCCAAAGATTATTCTTTCCTCCCCCCATATTCCAGTAGTCTTAATGAAAACACAGTTTTTAAGCAGTTTTGCAGCTTTCATGAAACATGACCCAATTCTCAGGCAAGAAGGACAAAAAACCACCCTTATTTTCTTTTAATAAATATTAAAATAAGGATATGAGTTATTTTGGATGAATGAAAATATCAGAGATCAATAAAAAAAACCAACACACAACCATTTTACTGAAATAGTAGAAAAAAGAGAAGGAAATGTATCTGAACCTTCCCCTTCTCCCAGCCCAGAGTCAGGGAAAAGCCTCCTTTTAGCTAAATGATTTAATGCAAGCACATGTACACGATCAAGTCAACGTGTATGTTCAGTAAAAGCTCTAAGAGGAATCTCTGTACTCTTGTGTCCCCACAGTGAGGATTCTTTAGTTATTGGGCTCTCTGATATTGCTACAAGCTGATTTCTGTTGAGATCCAGAGCTGCCTCTCTCAGCTTCCCAATTACCATCTGCATCTTCTTTCCACAGAAAACTGAACTTATAGCAAGCCCAGAGATAAGCAAGTCTGCTAAGGAGCACCTAGAAACTCAAACCGTAGTGTTTCAACAGTACCAACAATTAATTCCATACAGCATAGAATCATAGAATCGTCTAGGTTGGAAGAGACCCTTGGGATCGAGTCCAACCATCTACCCTACTCTACAAAGTTCTCTCCTATACCAAATGCCCCAACACTACATCTAAACGGCTCTTAAACACATCCAGGGATGGTGACTCAACCACCTCCCTGGGTAGCCTATTCCAATGCCTGACCACTCTTTCTGTGAAA
>KZ506146.1:0-26517 GCA_002844005.1 Limosa lapponica baueri | reverse complement strand
TCCAGGTATACAATATCAACAGCCTTTCCCTCATCCAATAATCTGGTTATCTTGTCATAGAAGGAGATCAGGTTCGTCTGGCAGGACCTGCCTTCTATAAACCCATGCTGACTAGACCTGATCCCCTGGTTGCCCATTATGTGGGTTTTGATGGCACTCAGGATGACGTGCTCCATGACCTTCCCTGGTATCGAGGTTAGGCTGACAGGTCTATAGTTTCCTGGATCCTCCTTTTTGCCTTTCTTGTAGATGGGTGTTACATTTGCCACCCTCCAGTCCATCGGGACCTCCCCAGTTAGCCAAGACTTCCTGTAAATGATGGAAAGCGGTTTGGCAAGCACGTCTGCCAACTCTTTCAGCACTCTTGGGTGTAGCCCATCCAGTCCCATAGACTTGTGTGCTTCCAAGTGGCGTAGCAGGTCACTGATCTCTTCCTCTTTAATCGTGATGCCCTCATTCTGCTTCCCCTCCCTGTCTCCTAGCTCATGAGGCTGGGTGTCCAGGGAACAGCTAGTTCCACTGCTAAAGACTGACGCGAAGTAGGCGTTGAGCACCTCAGCCTTTTCCTCATCTTTTGTGACTATGTTTCCCTCTGCATCCAATAAAGGAGGGAGATTTTCCCTAATCCTCCTTTTATTGTTAATGAATTTATAGAAACATTTTTTATTATCCTTAACAGCTGCAGCTAGGTTGAGCTCCAGCTGCACTTTGGCTCTCCTTATTTTCTCCCTGCATAGCTTCACTACCTCTTTATAGTCTTCATGAAAGGCCTGCCCCCTATTCCAAAGGTTGTAGACTCTCCTTTTGTTTTTGAGTTCCAGCAAGAGATCCCTATTTAGCCAGGCTGGACTCCTACCCTGCCTACTTGTTTTTCAGCACATGGGAACAGCCTGCTCCTGTGCAGGTGTACACTTCTCAAGTGTAATAAAACTCCCAAACCTTTGAAATCTCATTATATAATGATGGCAAGCATTTTCAATAGCATTCAAGATACATACCTTACAGAAATACAGACTTAATGCTTGGTTTACATATGAAATTTCTGTTTCTTTCACTTATTTTTTCCAAGGTGTCCCAGCATATTCAGCTAACTCCTGGCAACATAAATTAAGCTTTGCTCCTATATTTCCAGTGCTGGTTAGTCATGTTTGACTAAAAACATACATTCTAGACCAAATTTCAAGTAATAGTAAATCTGAAATGAGGTTTACTTTATAATGAAACTATGCATTATACTAGAAGCACACAGAAGTCCACATAAGTTATAGCATTATTTCATACATATGAAAGCCTGCCTTGTTTTCTCTTTGGACAATTTGGACTCTTTCCTCATGAGCTGGACCTTGCATGGACTTTCTGAAATTAAAAACATCCACTATCTCCAGATACTGAAACCTTGTATAGTGATTGGAGTAAATACATTTGCCTTAGAAAGAATGATAGGGAAAAGGGTCTCTCATGAATGGTATTCTACTTTGAGCAGTAGCAAAAGTACAGAAACTCATTGACACTTGCCTCTGTTCTATATCGAGGACATTTGGATTCTGGTGTGATCACTTCAGAGAATTTAATTATCTAATTCTTGTGTTCAGTCATAATGCACTTACAAGAGGATCTTTCTCATAAAAAGGTATACTTGAACAAAAAGTATCTTTCCCAAAGACATCTGATATTGACTAGAAGCCTTGAAATGCTACAGATTACCCACATACTTCACTGTTCTGATTGCTGCACACCCTCACTGTTGTTAAACTGTACCACATTCCCAGTCTGAACTTTCCTTAATTTCCACACAGTGGATCTTGCTTTTTCCTAAGGATACTCAGAGACTTAAGCTAGAAGGCAGTTTCCAAAATTATTCTGATATCAAAGCACTGTTTCACATAGAGTTGCTTTAATCAGTATTACTTATAAAGAATCAAGACATCCCATAAGCCACGCAAGCATCACTGTTCCATGCTTATCCCAATATCGTTCTCTCTTTCCAGCTGCAACTAAGGTTGCAAGGCACAGTATCCAAGGAGTCAATGTGGGCATCATTCTTTCACTGAATGGCTTGACTTGAAGGACAGTTCTGACTAATAAAAAGAAATGTGGTAGCACTATACATATTTCCATATGCTTCCCAGTATATTTATTTGGCTTTAGCAAGGATGCACAATCAAAACTATTTTAGCATTTCTCTGAAATCAGAACATCTGTTACGTATCAAGAGAGATGTCCTAAAAACCTACATAATGGTAGTTTTTATTTTTCTATTAAGCAGCAAAGCATTCTATATTTATGTGCTTCAGCATCAGGATGCCAGTAACTTTATATATACATAGGCTAAATATTCATCTGTTAAACATTGTCCAGTAATCAAATCCTATACTTCCAATCCTAGCATACAGGATTTGTGAACCTTTTGTTCCCCTGTTTTAGGGCATTAATTTTAGCATAATTCAGTTATCACAATTCTTGGTTACAGATGCAAATACTGTACTTCAAGACTGCTGTTTCTCAACTAAATCAGAAACTGGAAGATGAAAGAACTTCTTGAAAGATTTGTCATTGATATCTCAGGATTCTCATGACTCCCTGATAGATGTTTTCTTTCTGCCAAATCTTTCTTGTCTCCTACAGAACCCATACTATCTTATGTACGACTTGACTGTATAAGTAATTAGAGGAAAAGTATGTAAGAGAAAAGGCATACCTACCACAATGATACTTCAAATTTAACAGAACTTGCAATGGAAACAAGTTTAATCAATGATCAAAGAGGGCAGTAACAGGCAGTAGTCACTCCTCCCCTTCCCAGATCTATAGGGTGCTTGAACCACACCTAGTTTCGTACACCTAAATAAATGGCAAGATCTCTTGCTTTTGCTGCTCTCTGGAAAAAAAGAAGGGATTGAGGAAGAGTTTTACTGTGCAGATGTGAGGGTTAACTCTAGTTGTCACATCTGCAGGGATGTGCGTGCTCTCTGGGCAAACCCTCTGCAGCCCGAAACCTTGTGCAATTGTTTGTTTGCACATGGGTAAAACACTTGGTGTTGTGCATGGGGATCACGCTGTACTGCGAGCCTGTGCATTTTTGATGGGCAGCGCAGTGCCCCACAGCTCAGTCGGAGGGGCTGGGCAACTGGTGGATTCACCTGTGACAGTCCTGCAGGCACCTGTGACAACTTAGCACCAATCATCCTTTTGAATATGGCTGAAAGCACCTTCCAACTCCGGAAAGCCAAACAAACAACAGCCTCCCCCTCCAAACCCACCAACACTCCTGAAGGCATAGATATTAGAGGCTTACAGATTGCTATACGTAACACAGAAAAAGTCGTGATTAAGAACTGCTGACATTGAGATGAAACTCAATGCAGAGGTCACCAACAAAAATCCTTAAAATTAAATTAATCTGATGCTTTGAAAGTGATACCTTCTAAGCTTTGATAACCTCCTTTGATTAAAGTTTCCCTTCAAGCCCCTAAACAAATATCGCTGAATTAAGTAGTGTTAAACTTCCTCAGGGGTTGTGTTGGGGAACAGACACATTGCAGTCAAAATGTTAGGCAAATCTTATCATGAAGCAGAAATAAGACTTCCTAATTTATGTATATCCTACCCTGTTTCCTGTTTATATTATGATGAAATGGTTTAGCTTCCATTGCTGTTGCTATTTGCACTAATGCTTTTTTTTTTTTATGTGGGAAAACGTGTTTGGTTGTTTGGCTTCCTTCTTTTAAGCAAAACAAGAAAAGGGAATAATTATACAGCTATTCTTCAGACTACATGTGTGATGAAGGGCACACTAAAAAGGCTCAATGATCAAACAACATAATATGAGCATAGGAAAAAAAAAAGATGAAAATGAGCTGTAACTTAGAGGAGACGTTTCTCTGGTTGGAGTTTGTTTGTTTTAATGTGACTATTTCTAACAGCCTTTTCTCTGAGTTTTTTTGTCTTCCAGATGTTGTTTCTTCCCTCAGATTTTTTTTCTCTCCCAGAAGTTTAATTAAAAAAAAAAACAAACCCACCCTAACAAACACCCCAACGTTCTGAAACATTTTTTCCTTGCCTCAAGGAAAGCTGAATACAGGGTTTATTCATGCCTGAATTTAGTGGATACCTGTAGTAGTTACCTCAATTAGCTTAGTTTCTGCCTTTAAATTCCACAAATAGATGGCATTAGGACTGAACGGATCTGTCTTGGATGAGGACTGAAAATTAATCTGTGTAGTATTTATTTTTCTCTCTCAGATGGGGTTTCAATAGACAGCTTGTAGCAGCTTCTGAACTCTAAGATAGTTGTCCAGTAGGTCCTGCAAAACTACCAACATTTTGCTGTGTTCTCACATCCCTTGGGCTGTGCAGTTAAAAGCGTCCCTGCTTTATGCTGGAAACCTGAGATAACATTTGTTATAGGCATATATATTTGAGGCAGTGGAATGCAGTTGAGCTCCTTAAGTCCACTAACCAAAGTGACAACACATCCCTAACACCAATACGGCATCACTAGTGCTAGCTGAGAATGAGATAACGATACATTAGGTTTCCAATGGAGAAAAGCTCTTGTAGTTCAGGTTGAAGAACAGCCTTTCAGATGCCACACCTCTTTGCACCAAAACATTGCTAGCCCTAATATCACCAAGCAGGGACCAGGACCTGGCTCAGAGTACCTCCTTCTAAGCATCCCACATTCAGACTTGGATGCAAGCACTCCCTAGAGAACAGAAGCTATTCTCTGCCTGTTTCTCACCAATGCACAAGTCCAGAAGGAAAGAATATAAAAATAAATGAACCAGAAAAAAAAAGAAAGGAACAAGAATGGAATTAAAGCTACAGCTAAACTCAATTTAGAGGAAGCTAGTCCCTCTGAAAACTTTAAGCTTCTGCTTCCTGTCCAGACCAAAAAAGAAGTTGTTTAAACAAAACTGACTCAAGACTCTCACAGGGGAGAGGCTAATGACTTCAAACAAACAAAAACCCATCAACAAGGTTAATTTGAAAACATTGTTACTTGGAGACCAAGAAAGGTATTAAAAACAAACGAAGAAAACCTTTTAATTTGGAAGCTTTCAAATTTCTCTTGGAAGAGAAATTACACACACCACACCCTCCAGTAATTGTGTGTCCAGAAGGGACTGGTGAGTGCCCACCTGCTGTAGGAGCTGGCTGCCCCCCTCTTACCACCCTCCGGCTCAGCCCTGAGCTCTGGTCCTGCACTCTCCCTCCCTCCCATGCCCCAAGCCTTCTTCATACCCATAGCACAGGGGAAAAGACCTGGGCAGAGGCAGCAGAAGGAGCTGCAGCACTCCCCACCCCTGCAGGATCCATGATGCGGCCAGGCAACCAGGATAGAGTGGCACACCAAACATCCCTCTTTCTGCAGGACAGCTTCTTTGGCACCAGGACCTGTTGTGAGAGCCAGTGATAGCAGCTTTCATACCACCCCTTGTAGCAGATCTTCATAAAGGTTCAATCTTCCCCAAAATGAATAACTCTGGGCTTGGAGAACACCAAGAAAAGAAAGAAAAGGCAACAGCAATAATTAGAATCATAGAATTGCCTAGGTTGGAAGGGACCTTTTAGATCATCTAGTCCAACCATCAACCTAACTCTGATAAAAAAACATCACTAAACCATGACCATAAGCACCACATCTACCTGTCTTTTAAATACTGCCAGGGGTGGTGACTCAACCACTTCCCTGGGCAGCCCATTCCAATGCTTAATAACACTTTCAGTGTAAAAAATTTTCGTAACATCCAATCTAAACCTCCCCTGGCACAATTTGAGGCTGTTTCCTCTTGTCCTATTGCTTGTTACTTGGGAGAAGAGACCGATTCTCACCTCTCTACAATCTCCTTTCAGGTAGTTTTAGAGAGTTATAAGGTCTCCCCTCAGCCTCCTTTCCTCTAGGCTAAACAATCCCACCTCCTCTACTTGCCTCTATTTGCTTTTCTTTTTAGAATTTCCTTGCTTCCTCTACCCAACCTCCAGCTTGAAAAGTCAGACACAAACACGTACAAACACCACAGATGGTATTTATATTGTCTGATTCTACATAGGATGGTATCTTCAGATACCAAACATGTACACTTTTTAAAATGGTATAATGCCTCACCTGACTGTTGCAGATATTTCACCTCTATAATTATTTTGCAAAACCTGTAAACAATCTAACCAAATTAATAGGACAGGAGGAACATCTTCCAATTTATTCCTTATTGGTGGAGGTCAAAAAACACTGTGCCATTTCTTTTATTTCATCACTCTTGTTTCAGGTTAAATTTAAACAGTACACTAAAGAACTGATATTTATGATCATAAATAGCCAAGGAATAATATCCTAAACAGTACTACCCTATCTGTAAAGAATTGCTTCCTGTGCAGCATCATCCTTGCAGAGTAATTTCTTGAATGTTCTCTCTCATTCCTTACTTTTTGTGACTGTTAACACCACACACAAAAGCAGAATCTCACGAGCGGATGCTGTATTGCAGATGCATTTAAGAAACAAGTTCAGTCAAATCAACAGAAACAGGCAAATTGATCTCATAAGGCACTCCATTAGGATAAACTCTGTTCTCAGTTTTCTGAAGTCAATGGAGCAACTTCCTGTAACAGTGTTGCTCTGAACAGGGTTGGTATAACAGAGCAGGAATTTAGTTGACTTACCTATGGATGAGCAACAAATAAGACTCAGTTCCTGCCACCAAAAGCATTTTTAATAGTGTGCATGTGCAAGTGTTTCTGCTGAATTTGTGAGATCTCCCCAAGAGCTTTAGCGATTAGTTGGCTAAGCCATGCCACTCTGGGCAGCACGGCTGTGGCTGTCTGCTGCTACCTGACAATCCCATCGCTCTGCCCAGAGGATGCCACTCAGCTCTGCCACTAGGTATTTTCATCCGTTTACTTTAAGAGGGGAAAAGTAGCTTTACCAATGAATTTTATAGCCTGATTTGCAATGCTGCCCTGGGAGCAAGAGCTAGAAATTTACACAAACTGTTAGAGTTTTAATAGCAATACATTACAATAAGCTTATTAAGTAGAAGCCTGTGATTGAAGGCGATTGCACAGCTTCTGTTGTCTAGGTAATTAACAATATTGCATGGAGGGACTTGCTTGCAATACATTTAAGATTTTAAATATTTGCAAAGTATTCCCCCCTCTTCTTACCTGCCCAGACCTAATCAGTTGTTATTGCTATTCTTTATTACTTTGTTAAAGCACCTTCCCTGTATTAGGTGCCTGCAGGATCTTTCCTAGCAGAGTGAAAACAGCATTCAAGTTGCAAGGACTGTAAAGGGGATTCTTTGTTCTGGCTATGGGAGACAAAGAGCCTCTTACCTCGCCGCTCCTTCAGCACAGTTCTTGCTGCTTCACGTCACCAGGCAGGGCTTCCCCCAACCATGGCCTGACCCACAAGCTCTGAGGATCACACTGTGCTGACTCCCCATCAGACACAGAACAGTAGATGGAGATGTGGCTCCCCTCTGGCCCTGGCAGGTGACAACTGTTCTGCCCTCTTCTTGCAATTATGTCCTGGTGGGTGCAGCCTTACCAAGACAGCTGAACATGGACTTTGGTAGACAGCTACCTCAACCTTATAAGCGATGGTAACCTCTCAGGGATTAGCGTCCTACACATTCAGATTTTCTCTTTTCCACTTTATTACTAACATGGGTAACTTAAGACTTTTAATTGGTAAGCTCTACTGATAAGCCTCTTGCCTATGTAAAGATACTCAAAGCTTTCTTGGCCATTCTGCTGTATGTATAAGAAATCATTTTCACTGCAACATGTAGTTAGCTTGTAGAATTTATGTTTCCAAAAGAAGAGAGGTTTATGTACGTCCATAGCCCAGGTGCTCAGACCAAGACTGAAGAACCAAAGATTTAATTTTCTTAAATAAATAATCATACAAATAAGTGATCAAGCATTGATAGAGCTTTTAGATTTGAGTATCCCACAAAAGGGCTATTAGAACCTTTGAAAAAATTTTATGTTTAAACATATTTGCAGAAAAACACATTTGAACCCATTAATAATCCATGGTTTTTAAAGACATTTAGCAGCAATACCAGAGAAGTTTTAGTTTTTGCAGAAGAAGTATGAGACTCTGCCAGCCAGCACTGCAGGCACAGGGAGCACTGAACTACTTTTTAGGCAATATCGCTCAGGAGAGCAGAGCCAGGGGCAGAGCCTTTGGTAAAGGAGCCAGTAGTAAAGATTCAAGCAGGCAGCAGAGGAGCAGTACTTTAGCTTTAGAAAGAAGAATATTCACTTCCTTGACTCAGGGGTGGAAGTTGTTTACAGCATACCATGTGTATTCTTTCACACATGGATGTAAAACAGACCTAGGATATTTCAAATAACCTGCCAAGATTTCAGGTTTTTCTCCTGTGCTCCTGCAGCTGCTATCTTTGCTCATTGTTCCACATGAAGCCCTTAATTCTTGAGGCTCTAATTGAAGGGGAAGGGGGGAAATTCTGTCAAAAAGCTAATCACTCCAAACAGATGAATGTCACAATAAATTAACTAGTACTTAACAAAGTACTCATTCTCTGACAGTCTGTCACACAGAAGTACAGGATACACACCCAGCTGCAGCTGAATGAAAAATGCAAACCTGAAATTTTCATTTGTCACAAGCAATTCCCTAGGATTTTCACTTCTCAGGGTTTCTCAGCACAATAGAAAGGGAAATAACAACCCTGTATTACATCTTCATCAAAAGATTAAGCTATCTGCTTTGTTGCAACCCAGATACAATATATCCATGCTCTTGTTACTTTTGGTCATATATGACACACGAAAAAAACCCAAACAAAAACCAGGGCAGATGGGAAAATAAGAGATGGCCTCTATACTTCTATTTTTCCAGAGCACCCATCTTAAGGCCCCTTAATTTCTTTGTCTCTATATGCTTCTGCTCCCGTTGACAATGCTTGGTCCTCTTCCCTCCTTACTTTACAGGTGCCTCACCTTGGCCTCAAGAGAAGTCTTCAATTTACCCCATAACTTGTTCTCAAAAGTCATACAGCAGAGCTTTACCTCTTTCCCCCACAGCCATTTCCTGGGAAAAAAAAGAACTGTTGTCAACCTGTTGCTGTTTATAGGGGCTTCCAGTCTTGCCTTTTCTCTTTGCTTTGTGGCCAGAGGACACAGCAGACAACATTTCTGAGTGGTCATTGGAGAAGACACAAAGAGTCTCATCCATCTCCTGTCTGCCAAATTGCATCTGTGAGACTTTTCCCAGCCCCAGGCTTCAAACAAAAGACATTTCTTGCAGGTCTGGAGGGATAGACTGGTTAATAAGAGTGTACTCAGTGCATTTACCACATGCCATATGAAAATAGCTGCCTCAAACACCTGACTTGTGTGAATGCTTTCCTAAGATCTGCTTCTTGCAAATGGCTTTTTTAAGTAGTATTTTACTAATGCCATCTTTTCTAAAATAAAAAAATATCCACAAACCCCCACAGTTATAACTCTTACATAATAAATTCCTGAGAATAAACACTATCTACACTTAGCTGTTTGTTTATGACCTCTAGATCTTCCTGAATGCCCTTATGCAAAAAATCCCACCCAAAAGCATGACAGTTTGGCTTGAAATTCCAAAGGACTTGCAGGGCTCTCCATAAAAACATCAGTATATTGGATATTCTACAATAAAGTTCGACAGTCTCCAACTGGTGTATTTTCATAATGTGTCCTATTTATACACTTGGTGTTTTTATTCATTTTTCTGTAGTTTGACAATCAAATCATAATTAGGCTTCAAAAAAAAACAAGCTGACATGTTTTTGTGGAAAGGATTGACATCAACAAATAAGTATGACAACTGTCCCACTGTTCCCTCTGTCATATGCACTCTTGCTGTCACTACCATACATACCTCCCCCTTTCCCATCAGACCTCCCTAAATCTCTCGTGCATCTTTGAGTGCAGTTCAATAAAAACATCTCTGAATGGGTGTCATCTCTGAACAGTCAGTGTGAAACAGGATCTACATGGTTCTGCTTCTCAAAATTGCTGTAAGATGCTCCCAGGTCTCAGTCATTACAAATCTTCCTTTCAATTAATTTACAGCCAAAGACTAGTGCAGCCAGGTGGTTTTCATTACTTATGCATTCAAGAAAGATGTATATACACACACACATACCTGCCCCACTCCCAGTCCTGTTAGAGCACCTCAGTGACCCATGAACCTTCCCAGCCTTAGCTCCGTGTATGATATGGATTCCAGCAATTCTTCCCCTCCTTTTTCAGCACTGGAACAAACTGCAATGCTAGGGTTTGTTTGCTTCTCTGTTTGTAAAAACCAGTAGTACACAGCAATCCACTTTAAAAAGTGGAAGTCTGTTTCTAAGGTGCCATGTAAATTAGATTGCAGGCGTCGCCATATTTGAAGACAATATACAAAGAACAGAGCAACAACAGGTGAAACAAAACAACATATCTGTCCAAGTGCTAAGCTGAATAGCATTAATGCCAGCAATACATCAGAAAACATTCAAAAGCAGTTTGCTGTTGCTCAAGTGTCACTTTTCTATTGTGGCGAGGATCAATAAGTCTTCCAAACTGCTTGACAGCCCCACAGAACAGATTAGCATAGAAGTTAGTTTCACTTGAAAGATGACCACAGAAGATTAATTTGCACCAGGGACTCCTGTGCATCTTCACATTTCAGAACAAGAGCCTAAACAGAGAATAGGGAGCAGAAAAGCACTGTCCTTCAACAGAGAATAGGAATTTTGTCAAGTTAGAGAAACTTATTTGATCTACAGCTAATGCTACTTGGCTGAGAGGTAACAGGTGCACAAATTAAACATGTTGTAGCACCATTTTAATAAGGCAACAATGAAGCCAGTAACCGAACTATCTTGGTGATTTCCATAGTCTTTCATTATGACATCTCTGATTAGCAAGAAGTGCGCAAGGGGTCCTGCTGGAGTCTCAGAAGTAAAGTCACAGAGCTAGAGTACAATTGGTCAACTTGGAAATTATCACTGACTTTTTATAGTTTATTTCTTCTCACAAAGGTTTGTGGTTTGGTTTTTGTTTTGTTTTAAAGCAAAAATAAATTATGAAAATTTTTAAGAGTTTAGGGTGCCTGCCTCCAAACAAAAAAAATAATAAACTTTTTGCAGGACAAGGAAGTGTTCAGCTCAAAAAAAAAAAAAAAAGGGCAAAAAGCAAGCCAAAATGTTTTATTTAGCTGGGACCAATTTGAGAGAAAAATTTTAGTTTGAAAATGCTATTTCAACTTTTTATTCCTGCTTCAGGTGAAGAATTTAGTTAAATGATGGGGAGATGTATAAAAATTTGAAAAGCTGACCTATGTCAATCTTTTCTGTGTGTAACTGCCATCAGTTTAGTGACACAGAGAAAGAAGGATGATTTCTGCTGTGAAACATTGACAGTCTGTCCTTACTATGCATTTTGTGGTTTTAAAATTCTGCACTCAGTAAGAATACCAGAACAACAGTAATTCTCACCGAGGAGAAAGTCCATGGAGTCCTATTACTCTATGGCCCAGCCTTCCAATTTCCAGCTGACTTCCACTGACTTTCAGCCCACGCTGCATCAGATCTTTCCAGCCACTGAGCCAGCCTGAGACATTTAACCACCATCCCTGCTTGAACTTGAAGGGTAATTACAAGCGATTTCCAACTTCCAGAGGAACAAAGTCCTATCCTCCCCTTGCAACACAGAATCCTCAAATATTTAAAATTTTAGCATCCTATAAACTTCTCAGGACCCTTCCATGTTTCTTCTAGGACTGAGTAGGCACTCTAAATGGGCTCCATATAACACAGTTCATAACAAAGTGCACACGGAGTCCAAAACAGTGAGTTTTGCTATAACCAAGTCTTGTGCTATAGCAGAACTTTGAGCATGGATAATGTACTCAATTTCTCCCAGCTTCTCTGCACAAAGAGTATTCTGTGGGGAGGGAAACAGTAACAGTTGTGGTTTATGTTTATTATAGATTAAGTTTGTCACAAAAGAAATGTTTTATAGCTCCTTGTGTGTTGCCCACATGCAATAGATACTACAGGCTTCACAGCAGTTGCACAATTGCCTGTGATTGCAGAGAACTAGATGGAGACGGATGGACTGTCCCTTTCATCACTACATTCATGTGACTATTGGTGTAAACAAGCAAAAGAAACAAACTAATCCATGTGTTTTACAAGTTTTAATATGCAATGCGTGTGTTGTTAGGATTAGTTAGGTCTTGGTCAGGTTTGATACTGAAGATCTAAAGTAGTTGAGATCATGCACAATAGCTGATTTATCTATGAAAGACAAGCAAGACTTACAGAGGAGTACCATGGGTACACACTTGTACCTGCAGTAAGCACTCCTCAGGTACAAGTTTGAGAAGAAAAAGTAGCCGTCTCACTATTCCCTGCACCATTTGTGATATTGACATAGGTATGCATCACATAGCACAGTAAGTATGATACATTGGCTTGCCCTGCTGAAGGGGCAAGGAGAAAAATCTTCCTTCCAAGCACCCCCTTTTCCACTGAGGTACAAGCAGAAACCAAAATATTCTGATAGAGGGAAGTTGAACAAAACTGAAGTTTGCAAAATGAAACACTGAAAACATTAGAAACTGAAGGTTGACTTCCATTACTACTACCTGGTAAAAGTCCAGAGTGAATAAAATATGACTACTTTGGTAAAAACAGAGTTTCTCTTAACAGTTCTACAAAACTTTTTACACCAACTCCAAACACACAATTAAAGTAGTACCCATAGTGCACCCTTTAGAGGCAGACATAATCAATAATAGTGTGGTTTGGCCATGCTTTTTACTTCACCTTCTAAGGGGGAGTAGTTTGAAAGAACCCAAAATATCCATGGGAATAATATATATATGTTATCTGGTAGTCACCTGGTCAGAGCACACACACAAAATTTAAATGCAGAGAAGCAGTATCTAGCACTTGTAGGTCAAGTAGACATTTCCTCCTTAATTTTCATCCATTCTTTAATTTGGGGATTGGCTTTTTTAAAAAGAAAAAAAAAAGGTCAGGAAGACAAAAAGTTATTTATTTTTTTAAGTTTTTTCCATAACAGAATATTTTGAAAAAGTGGGTACATATTCCTGTATTTCAGAAAATTAAGGTATTAAATTTGGAATACTTCCTTTCGTATTTCTTGGATCAGTTACTTACATTAGAATAGTTTGCCAAGTTTTGGTATTAAATGGAAGGATCACACTACCAAAGAGTCCCACTAGAACTAGAATGCACCAGAAATTATTAGTCTGTGTTCAGAAAGGCTAGAAAGCACAAGTGAGAAGATTTAGAGAGAAATCTGGTTCTCCAAGTAGGCAAACATGCCATAGTTCCAATCACCTTCCCAACTGTGATGTTTCCCCTGGCAGAGCAGCACTAAACGCATCTGTGGTAAGAAGAGAAACAATTATTACTTTCTGGGGAAGACCATGCTCCTTTATTTTAACGTAAGGCCATCAGACTTCAGTTTTGGAAAATATACAGCAATATAGTATACATAGTACTGGTGGATCGTATTTTAGTGCCGCTCTAGCATGTTATATATTTAAGTAATGTAGGTATCATCCTGTTTTGTGTATGTTTTTACAGCAGATTTTTTGTTATCGAACTCAATGTTTCCCAGAAGACAGTAGTCAAGTATACTCACAGAAAACAATAAGCACAAGAACGTCCAGTATGTTTCACTGGGTGCTCTGCTGTTTCTCCTGGCTCATGTACATATTGCAGATCAATACAACCACTTACCTGTTATAAAGCTGATACCATCAATTAATATTACTGACCCACAGCTATGTGCAACAGCTAGCTAAGGACCACTCTTTCCCTTTTCCCCTACCCAACTTACCCCCAGCATGCTTGAACAACAAGACATAGTGCCATTTTCAGCTGAGAAATCTGATTTTTCACATGAAGAATTATCACTGCATTGGCTAAATAATACTCAGGTCTTCTATCTGTTGCTAAGTCCTTCAGATACAGGTTATCACCTGAGGCTCTTCCCCTCTATGGACACATAAACCAGCCCAGATTCTGCTGTCTCTTGAAGAACTCTCCCTCCCCAAACCAGACCTTACAATGATTGTGACTCCAGCCCCTCTGCCTGCAAGCTAAAAAGCTTCTCCAGATTGTCTACCTTTGGGCTGAAAGATTCAAGCTATCTCCTAGCTTCCATATCCATATGGTATGTATACTGTCTCCTACTACAAGGATAATTAGGCCCTTGATATAACATTAGTAGTACCATATTCCATACCTGCTATGTCCCCAAACATTTTGACTTCAAACTGAGACTATTAAAACACTGTAAGAGACATGGTTACTTATCTTCTGTTACAGGCAATGGATGTTTTCTAGTTGCTTTGAAAAACCTTGAACATTAATGAAATCATTCCATTAATACAAGCTTTCTTCTCGGTGAAATATTGGTCAACCTTTGTGCATCACAACCTCTGTAAAATGCAAACATTTTGTTCCATTTTGATTCTTATAAAAAAAAAAACAACTGTTATTTTTCCATCAAACAGCGTATGGAAGTTAAAGGACATGTATTTAAATACAGGGTATATATCAGTGCCTCTTGTAACGATTTAATGATCAATTAATATTTTATGGCTTGGGACCATTTTCCAGCATGACTTGCTTTTTAATAGCTTGTATTTGCAAACAGTACTTTAAACATTAAACTGTTTCATGCACATATTCTATTCCTTTGCCTCTTCCTATAGACCAAACGTATTCTTTATTGGCTACAGACTGCAACTAAAGGCATACCTGTAGCTAATTAGGTAGTTGCCACAGTTCCCTAAATGAATTGTTATGTGGAAGCTACTCTTCAGTAATTTTAGCTGTGCATACAAATGAACTGATTATACTCACTTTGGCCAAACTGTATTCTGCCTACAACAGAGTCGTGGAGCACATGCTTACACTTTGGCGATGACACAATACGTATCGTGCTTATTTTTTCAGTCTCGACATAAGTGGGTAACATATTACATCCTGCAGCAACGTAGTAAGTGACACAGATTATGTGTCACAAAACTGAACCCATGATGGGCACCAACCTACTTGCAAATGAGTAAAAGTTCTGCCATTTATGTGACAACTGCTGTGCAGGATCAGACCTCAAATGACTTCAGGGGGTGCAGGGTTGGCGACTGCTTAAACTTCTGTAACTGGTCTTTGGAGGCAGGGAAACAAATTTCAGGATTATGGCAGTCATATACCCCTTATGCTATGCCCAAGAAATGTATTCTTTTCTAATGGATTCTTATTGTTTTCCATATAGACCAGGACACCGTGAGTATGTTTGTCTCTACGCTGGTACCAGGGCAACTTCAGGAGTCACAGCAGATGCAGTCAGAAGGCAAGGACAGTTTCATGTCCCTTGTATGGAAAACTCATCAGGAATGTACAAACCACCCAAATAAGAATCATGACCAGAATATTTGCTGGTATGTAACCTGCTTCCTGAGCTACTGAAAGGTTACCACACTCCTGTTTGTCCTGAAGGCATACCACTGCTGAAGTGGCATGTCACAGCTGAAAAGCTTACGGTATTGCTTTCATTTCACTTAGAGGCATGCTATGCAATGCAGCAACCCTAACTGCAAAATTCCATCACAGATCCCATACATCGATCAAGCATATAGTGTTACTGGGCTACTTACAACAGTAGCAGCCATAAAAAGGCTAAGAAACTGGGGGAGGGAAGAATATCCCTGTGTCTGTACTTTTTAGGTAGGTCACACATATGGTGGATTAGCCATGTTTGGCGTATGAACTTTCAGCAGAAGGTTGCTTATTTCACACTTGCAATTATGTTAAGCACACTTGTTTCTTATGCCTACTAAAGAATTGTTTAAAAAGCCTCTTCCTAACTAGGCAGCCAAGCTGAGACATCGGGAAGCAGAGAGCTTGTATAGAAAACTATGTATCAAGAGTGCTCAGGTTAAACACAGGTCATATAAGAGTTACGTACAAAGACAGATGAAAAACAACTGCAAAGCCAGATCTTGCTTCAGAACCACATGGAAAATCCTGAACTTGGCAGAAGTCAGTGACAAAACTCCTACTAACATCACTGATGCTTCGGATGTGTTTGTGCAAGGCCTAAGCTCATGTATTCAGAGCACCCAACAGGGAATGCCCTACTGCTATTAATAAATCCAAATCTCCACAAAAGGCAGTATTTAGCCAGCTCAATTATCTGGGGTAACAGATAATAGGATAACTCCGATTATGAAAGAAAAAAACAATACCAAAAACTAAAACCCACCCATACTGACAGCACAAAACACAGATAACATGAGGTGCAAGAACATATTTAATATATTCGCTTTTGACAGTGTCCATTTGCAGATGTCTGTAAAGAGCAGAGGAAGCCTCAAGCACAGCCAGGCAAAGCAGACTTGATGCACACTGCCTTTCACAGTCAGCAATACCCCACAGCTGCTGGTGCTGCTGGGGAAAGGCTCAATGAATTCACAACATCAGAGGTAATAGAAAGCTGGCTAGTTGTGTTAGACCCCTATGCCCACCGCACAACCCCTCTTATTCTACAGGTTGCTTGCTTTCTATGAAGGAAGCAAACATTTCCACCATCACCACTTCCCAGTTAGGTAGCTGTTGCTGTACCCAAGTCCTCTCCAGGCAGGAGCAGGGAAGAGAACACGACAAGGTGAGAAAAAACATCAGGTCTTGGGGGAAGGGATTGCTGCAAGGGATTGCGTGGGCAAGAAATCGTACCCAGGTCAAATCTGAATGTGTTTTTGCAGCATGCCCTGTCCTGCAGCCTGAAACAGAAGGAGCCAAAACCTCTTCATGTCCCTGATCCTGAAAGGACCACTTATGAGGCCAAGACCAGTAAGAAAAGCTTTGCTTCTTTGCTCCCATGACATTCAATTTAGAGTGGGAACACCTGCCAGCTTGACCTGTCTCACCTACAGATGCCCCATCTTCAAGAGCAGGTAGCCAGATGGCAGGCAACCAGTGGGAGAAGTCATATAGCTTAAAGGAAGAGGAAAAAAAAAATAGTATCACAAGCAAAGGCTGCAAATGACTAGAAGTGAAAGAAAAAAAAAAAAAGAAAGAAAAAAGTAGAAAAGGCAGAGAGCGTAAAGATATAGGAATTTTTTATTTTTAAAAATCAGACAGTGCAGGTGCTGCAAACACCACATGGATAGTTTCTACAGGAAATGAGGCTTAAATCTTAAAGTTCCTCAGATACATTCACTTCAGCGTACGAAACCAAACTTTTGCAAAAAGCTCACTTTCTTTTAATGCTACCAACCAATGCTTGTTACTACAGTGTATGAAACCTGAAGACTTGCACTCTTCCCTCACAGAAGACCTTCAGATGAAACACTGATAAATCTACAGACCTGGCAGCAACCTGTGTTCTCAAACCCCCCTCCTGCTCAGTCTAAAATCAAAACCACTTCAGTGTCATTGAACACTTTTGGATGAAGCACAGCTCAATGAAGAGTTCTTTGCTCACAGAAGGACTTCCACCCTTCAGAAGAAACAAGCCAAGTGAAAGACGGTACCATCCAATCCCAAGAACAGTATGCAAGTGTGACTTTGATTGTCACACTCTTCAAAAGCAGTGCAGGAGAGAAGCTCTTGAGATTTTAAATACTGTATATTCATAGATTTCAACAGCTTTTTTACAAAATTTTGAGAATCCCACTCAAACTATTAGAGAGGACTCTCCCCATCGCTCAGCAGCCTGAAAAAAAAGCAGCATGCACTATCACTACATAGAAAGAAAAATCACATGCCTCTTTAGCTGTAAGAAATCAAACTATTTATAACACATCACTTTTTTTTTTCCTCTAAACCACTCCTAAGCATATTATACCAAATATAACACTTAAATCTCAACCGTCTCCAAGTATTTTTGGAGAAAAAGGAGATCCACAAAGTAGCATATTATTACACTAATTAACAAATGCATGCTACTAATTATTTTTCTGTAATGGCTCAAATTATATATAAAGGAATCTCATGAAGTCCACACATGCTCACTTCCAAGCTTAGGAAACATTCATGTCAGAAACATCTCATGCTTTAGTTAAATTCTGTGCATTTTTCCCCCTGCTGCTGCTTAGTTTCGAAACCTGTGTTGCAACTCAAAACATTTAAAGTGTATGATAATTTTTTAAGGATAAAAACCCATAGATGGAAGTACTTGAAAGAGTAATCAAAGAAGATGTGGCCTAAACATAGGGTTTAGGGTTCTAGAAACATAGGGTTCTCTTTTTATAGGGGAAGAAGGGAACCGGTGCTTCTCCCTGATGGCATACTGGGTGGGAGGCCATTACCAGCATGCCTGCCTTGCCTGCCAGAGCTGAAGGATGGAGAACCAACCACCAAGGCAGGCAGAGAAAGACAAGATCCCAGGAGGGTAGTCATCCACTTTCACAAGTCCTTAAGCACCTCTCAGAAGTAGGGTGACACACACACAGAAGATCTTTATTTCAGTGCTGCACCCTTGTGCCATCTTGCAATATATTAGGGAAAGGTTCCAGATCTAATGTGAATCTGATACACAGCACTGTGGGAGTAAAGCTGTCCATAATCATAGCCACAATAGGAAGATAAGTAACTCCCCACCAGTGGGATAGAAATATACGAATGCAACAATGCTTCTCAGTTTAAATATACATCCAAGTGTCACTGAGTAAGGCGGTAAGGAATGAGTTTTAGAAGCTTTAGTATAACATATTAAAACAATAGCCATGCTCTCCCATAAGTCTTAAGCATGCATTTACCTGCAGCATCCCAAATCTGATTTGTTTACATGAACTCTACATCAGATTATGAATGTCTTCAATTCCTTGAATTGAACAGAATCCTAAACATTATTAGGTATATTTCTGCTCTCTTGGGATTTTTTTTTTTTTTTGTGAAGAAAATCCCCCCATCTCTTATAAAAGGAAAAGTATATACTATAAAGCATAATGATCAGTTGAATAAAAAAATCTGGATATTTTACCGTACGATGGAAAAGGTATACAAAGCAAGTGTTGTGAGTACACCAGTTACACCAAATATTAGGCGAGGTACCAACCTGAAAAGTTTGTTACCAGAATCCTTAAAAAGCAGCAATATAATGTAATCTGTCGTGATTTTGTCGATAAATGAGGCTCTCAGTAAAAGACAACTAAAAAAAAAAAATCTGTAAGGCTAGGCTGCTAGGACTGGAACAAAATATCAGGGTTTGTTTTTTTTTTCCCCGTGTAGTGTTCTCATAATTGGTGCTTTAATAGCTTATATATTTAGTAACAGTTTGTGTTCTAGCTTGTCAAGGGTACATTTTCAATAAATAGAAATGGTTTTCTTTATTTATGATTTCAGCAGCATATAACAGCTGAAAATAAGTCAGCAAGATATACTTGGAAATAAAGGAGAACCAATGAGTTTTCTCTGATGAATTAATTTTAACAACTACAACCTAAAAAAAAAAAAAGTCTCATCAGTTGTCTATATGGATTTCTTTCACTTTTCTCAGAAAGATCTGGGAGTGGCTAATAGCAGTGACAGGACACTGCATCTAACAGACCACAAAGCTGGCCTAAATGGCCATTCATAAATCCCGTTATAGTGTCTAGTTTTATCTATGATGTTAATCTTATCTTCATCCCTGCTCATATACATCTGGCTTTAGCAGATTACTGCATTTGGGCGACAATATTCTATACAATTTAGCCTTTGCCACTCACGAATCTCTCATATGTTGTAAAGAGAAACAGTGTTTAGCTTTAAATAATTAATCAGATACTCAAAATAGCACTTCACATGAAATATTTAGTAGCTGCCACGGGGCAACCATAACAAGTGCTGTGTTCAGTCTTACATATGACTCTACAAACAGAAGCCATGATTCTCCTCTTTTCAGGTTTGTAAGTCAGAAACTCAGTTCAACAGCTTCACAGTGACACAGAAATCAGATGAGATTTAGACAACACATCTATAACCAATAGATATGTATAACCAATGCCATGTAAGTTAGGAATAATTATTCTTTCTACATTTACAATGATTCCTCCTCAAAATACACGTTTCCTTTTAGGTCAAATTGTACAATGATAAGCACCTGAAACTCACCTAGCATCTAGTAGGAGAAGAAATACAAGAAAAAGCTCTTCAGTTATACGTGCTTGCACGTCATCAGTGAGGGATAGCCACAGAGGCACTAAAGTATAGTATTTGGAAGTACACTTAAAATTCATGTTAAATTCTGCAGCACCCTAAACAGCGAGCTACAGTTTCACACAGTCTGGAACCACCTATTTTATATTATCTATTATGTTTTCAATATAAGCCCTTATATGCAAGGTGTCCTTAAAACAGCAGCTGGAGATTCTGGATAAAACCCACATAATTTATTATGATCTGCATTTCTGGATTGTGAAAAAGCAAAGGCTAAAAGGAGACTTTCTTCAACCATTATTTTTTGCTGCCAGCAGAAAGCAGAGTAGTTTCTATTGTGAGTGATTTAGACCCTTTCTTCGTCTTTGTCCAGTGCCAGAGCTGCAGCAGCTGATAGGGCCATCTTTCTGGAAGCTCTAGGGCAGCTTTGATTTATCCTGCCACGGATAAATCTAGCATGTACCAGAAATGCATAGTCTCTTCCCATTCCAGAAATATTCTATGTGAAAAACACCTCTCCTTCCTACCCCAGGACCAAAACAAATATGCTGCTGTGCCTTATAGGTGCTGGCTGCTGCAAAGGCCCTTCAGAACTCTCTGAATCCACCCTCTGGCCATCTCTAATCTGTGTGACAGGAACAGTCTGACACTAAGAAAAATGAGGAACCACTAAGCACAAAAATCATTTTGCACAAAACACCTCTCCCTAATCTTTTCTGAGCACTTGATCTGGTCCATAGACTATTTCTGCTCATCCTTCCATATTTTTTCAGTGCCCTATCAGCCTGTGAAATTAAGTGTATGTATGCTTCTTACGTACACGCAAAGACTGTAATTTGACGTACACTTATTCTGAAAAAATCAATATAAATTGAGTCATCTAAGAAGTGTTCCTGAATATATCCTTCTAATTATGCACCAGACTGCAATTCCATGCTACTGTGACACAACACTGACAGCATAATCCTCTCCATGGCAGCATATGGTGTAATCACAGATCCTGAAAATATTAAGTGCAGGCAATACCTAAGCAGATGCTTAAAAGTGTAATACATATGAGAAGTGCGCAAGTGATCCAAGAAGACCGTACATTCAATAAGTGTAGAACTGTATGTTACTGAAGGATCGATTAAATATTTCATACAATCACTCACTACAAGGAGCATCTGGAGTCATTCATTTGTCTTTCCTAACAAGGATAAATATTTCTACACTGTTCAAAAGAAAAGCAGTACTGTATGAATAATTGATTTTTTTGAACAATTGGTATGATGTCCAAGTTCACATAATTAAATTTCCCTTTGTCAAGACATACCACCAGTAAATGATTCCTAAAAGGGAATGACAAAAGACAGATATCAAAACTTCAATGGCTTCATAACCTCAAGAAAACCTCAGTGAATTACAAAATTTTCCATCACTGGGCCAGAGATACATATTGCTTATAAATCCCCTCTTCCCTCACCCAGCCCTGATCATAAGTAGATGTTTTTGTCTGTTAGAGTCCACATTCAAATTACATGAAATAAAGGCAAACAAAAATTTTGTCAGCTAAATCCTATCCCAACTGGAGTCGGTGGCAAGACTCCTGTGGGCTTCAAAGGCAGCAGGATTTGGCAGGGGTTAAGTGTTCCAAATGGCATTTGAACAACAGATGGACGCTTGCTGTAGTTCAAAGGCACGAGACATAGCTCGTGCCTTATGTTAAAAATCTTACCCCAGCTTACATAATTGTGGAAAGACCACTGCTTCTAGAAGTAGGGGACAGACTACTGAGAGTACCTTGTGCTAGCCATCATCCATCTGCTCTGAAACAGTGGTGAAAGTCAGTTTACTATGATGAAGAAAGACAGTGAGAGGCAGCTGTATGTGGTCAGAGGATGCCTACACTCAGTAGCAATCCAGCTGTCCACAGCAGATGCTGGGGAGCAGGGATGCATCCCTCCATCCAATATTTCGATTCACTCCACTCATGAACTTATGCTCAGCGTCTCACCCGCGCCACAAAGAGATGCACTTAAGCTGACATCAAGTTCTTGCTTGGCCTTAGTTTATCATTAAAATACTTACTTTTATTTTGTGAACTTATAAGACTTGTCCTATTCTACAAAAAACTATTATGAAGATCTACATATTGTTAATGAAAGTCTGATGAACAAGTATGTCCATGTCCAACTAAAATGGGAAATTCAGAAACTTAAGAGAAAGCAACTACTTCTTACTGTTCTCATTTAATCTCCTGGCACCTCTCCAATTTATTCCATTTTGCTAGCTTTCCTACACACCCTGAAAACATTGTTCATGGGTTTGTTTTCTCAGTTTCCTCCAAATAGTAATTATACACAATCATGTCTGTTCAAATCTGAACTCTTCAGGTGTCACCCATCTTCGAGTGTAACATCATGGCATTTCTAGAAAAGCCACAAGTTTCATCCTGAAGACAGGAAATCCCTTAAGGAGAAAAGTTTTATAGCCTTAAGAGTGGGTTAAACACACTCAGCTGAGACTAAAATTGTAGTGCTAGAAATCCCAGGAAAGATTTGGAAAATGCCTTTATATCAAACCCAGTCAACTTACCACTACCCCTGGGCATGCACTTTTACTGTGCATTTTTATAATAGTGTGATTTGCATATGTTTTGTATTGTTTGTGTTTGTTTTTCACAGCCACCCACTATCATTGTCCTTCTCTGCTGTGCCCTACCACCACAGATAACCTGGAGTCCCTTGCATAAACAAAGTGGCATTTGCAAAGTGGTGGCAGTGGGGTTGAAGAAAGCTCTGTGAAATCTCCATGAAACAGAAATACTTCATTGAAACCAAGAGAACCATTCAGTGAGCAAAATGTGAACTTCAAGCAGTTCTTTGCTCTGATATTCACATCACCTTTGCTGTATCATCTTTTATAAGCCTATTCTCATATTCCCAGTGCATGGAAGCCAGTTCAAAGATACTTCAGGTTTCCAAAGAGTAGCCCAAACTGCTTCAGAGTTACCATTCAGCATTTTGCCACAAAAATAAAACAAAAAGGTCCTTTTGTTCTGGGTGCCTCTGACTGAGAAATGCCTTTGCTTTACAAGCCCTGATTTCGCATTCTCTGTGAGCATGCACAGGTTGGAACCAAAGTGCTTTAAAAACAAGAGAGTTATTAAAGGCTCTTTGGCAAATTGACAGATTCTATGCAAGCAGCCCTGACAGCAAAACATTTCATCGGCAATTTGATGATTACACTTTAGAATTGAGGGCTAGTGCAAGTTTCATTCACAAATAGTCACTCTAGGCATTTTTCTTATAATACTATATTCCAAATGTAAATTGAAGATGGCTATTAGAGGTTTACCATGCAATAATTTTCCTGTCCTTGTAGGTAAATATCTTAGACAAGCTGTCCAATGAGATCTTTTTTAGGATGTAATGAAATCATTGTTACCCTAAAGTTCATGCCCTTGTACTTAATATAACACGGACCTAAACCAGCTTTTGGCCCAGAAGCTGTCCCTCACATCAGCTGGATCCACTCTAGTGAAAAAACAGGTGTATTACAGCAGCTTATAACACTGGCTGGTGGTTAAAGAGTGCAGTGAGAGAACTCTCATATTTTTTGCATAATATTCCACTACTGCCTTTGCAACGAAAGTCAAATGTAAGGCTGTGTAGATGACATTTCTTGGCTTGGCCATTGAATAAAACTGAACATGAATGCACAAAACCTCACAAAGCTTTTGTTTGTATTCAGATCAAACAAAAGGTTCTACCAAATCCAAAACTAAATATACAGGCTTGAGCACTTAGAAAGTGAAGAATCCACATAAATACAAAAGCAGAAAGCAGCAGTCATTCCCTTTTATCCAATATCCTACTGTGCAGAGCATTTCCTTAGTCCAAGGTAACTTGAACACATTACAACCCAGAACAGCTCCCTGCTGGCAGATCAGCTTTTCTGGGATGGCATAAAACTTAAGACAAGTTCCTAATTTTGCCATTATATACACACTGGAGCAGATGTGTAAATCAAAATCTTCATCCTCTCAGACAACATAAACACTTGCTGTCTTGCTTGATAAATATCTCAGTGTGACAGAGCTGCAAAACAGGAAAGATAACCCCAGCTCAGAATATCCCATCCTTGAAGTAACAGAAGTCAGAAGACAGACATGGATTCAGACCTTTCAGGCAAAAGAGGCATTTCAACTAATGTCTTCTGTACCTCAGCCAAAGGAAATATTATCATCATCCTGAATATAGGTTGGGGGCGGGGGGGGGGGGGAACAACAAACAAACAAGAAAACCACACCAAAACATGAACAATCCCACTAGTAGGATTGTTTCAGAATTCTTCTGAGTCAAAACTATCAATTCAGTCCAAATTTACAAGTAACACACAAATTATTCACCAAATACTCAGTCTCCTGAATTTATTTTGCACCTATTGGAGCAAATATAAGCAATATATCTTCTCTTCCTCTTTCCTCCCAGCAGCTGGAACACAGACAGCAGAGTATTCCACTTCTTCCACTTTCTGTGAAATTATTGTTTTAAAATAAGTCTTGAGATTGAAGGATAAAGATGGGAAATTATAGATCTACAAACTCCACACCACCATCATTGCATTTTTAATGTTCATTCACAGAAAGAAAGTGAAACTGGAAGGAGATTTTCAGGAGCAGAGACATGAGCAAGTAGCTATGAAAATGGATTTTATATTGAGAATGCTAAGTTTAAGACTGGGGTTTCTGCAGAGGGACTGTAGAAGCAATTTAGAGGCAAAACCAAGCAAACCAAGTTCCATCCCTTAGGGGTTAGGCCAAGTGCAAAGGCACAGAAGAAAGTAAAGTTAGTCTTTAATAGCTTTATGTAAATACAGTACTTTTCCTATGTTCACTCCCTATTTTGTCCTCCACAAATGACAGTTTCAGTGCTGAAACTTCCACATGTCTATACTCAGCATCTTTTACTCTTCAGCTGGAAAAAAATCTCAGTCCCAGATGACAAGCTACACTTGCAATACAACAAAGTAAGCCTATTCAATCCCTAGTCTACAGTCATTCAATTACCAGAACACCATTCAATGAGAACCAATTTTTACATAATTAAAACTGAATCCACTTGGGATATTTATGCCCTTTAGTTCTTCCAAACTGCCCTGAGGAACAGAAGGATAATTAGTATGACCAATACCAAGCACTTCTACCATCACAGAAGAAAGGAAGGTGTAAAATTTATCTTTATATAAAGGCTGTAAATTCTTCCACATATCACAGGTACAAGCATCAAGTAACAGTGACAGTACAAGGTACAGCAGTGTAAAAACAGTCTACATTAATTGCTCTGTATGCCTTGCCCATACTAGAGCATACATTGTGGGGGAAAAGAGGAGTTGTTTCATCCTTGAATGATTTATGTCCTCTTCTGATACCCATATTTGACCTCATACATTCAATTTGTTCTCTTGAGCATGTTAGTAGGAAGTCCTCCCTCCTTGATCTCCCCACACAACCACCACCAGCAGGAATGAAAGGGACATGGCCTAATAGCAAGCTGAACAATGAAAACTTTTCATGTACTTGGGTGAGGCTGTGGGCCTCAGGCCCTCCTAACTATCACAGAGTATCATGAAACCTGAACGATAAGTTTTGGAAAGATTAAGAGAACTGTTCTAAAATGGTATAATGACTTTGATTTTGTTTAATGTCTCCTACCCCTTCGTAGCATATATGAGAAATACTGGAACTGAAGAGGCTATCCTGATAAAGGCCAACACAGATGTACAAATACCTTGTGAAATGTAAAATACTGGGAGGGAAGGAAAAAAAAAAGGGGGGGGGGGAATGAAAGGACTTAATGAGTTGCAAAAGGGTTTATACCATCAGTGGTCAGATTTAGCCTGGCAGTGCTCAGGAAAAATATGTTCAGCGCTCTCCTCAACAGCAGTCATGCATGTGGAAAAAATCCTGGAGGATCTAAGGAAAAAACAAATCAAATCAAAACTAATGATAACACTGTGCCTGAAAGTGAAAGGGAACAATTCTGTAGCCCAATCCACCCTTTTGGGCTTTATTCATGAGCTGAAAAATGAACTATCTGGGTCTTCTGACAATAATTACCTGCTTGTGATGTGCTGTGTACATCCTGCTTGGGAAGGGAGGAGACACAGAGCTGGACAGAAGAGGAGAGAGCCAATGGAAAATTCCAGTGTTTCTTCCATTGCACTAACAATTTCCAGCTGAAATCTGATTCTTGTCAGACTGAAACTATTTTTTTTTTTTTTCAAATTAAAAAAAAAAAACCACAATCAAATTGGCTACCACAGTAATGACAGATCTTTCTTTGAAGCA
>KZ506145.1:333488-344156 GCA_002844005.1 Limosa lapponica baueri | reverse complement strand
AGATTAAAACTTTTTTCTTAATAAAACTTTTTTTTTAATGAAGCTTTTGAGTTTATTCACGCTTGTACTAGAACAGTATAGAAAAACTCTCCATAAAAGATGAAAAGGATGGCATTCAGCATCTTCTTGCTCAAGAGAGCATAGTCTGAAAATAAATCGTCTCTATCACCATGGAAGTTTCTAAAATCTTGTTTAGTATCATCATGACCATCAAAAACTTTCTATGAAATTCACTTAAGGATATCAAGGAAAGCCTTTTTAATGTCTGCATGAAGCCAATACTTTGGTACCTTGGTCTGTCTGGTGCCCAGCAACGTTAACAGAGATGCAAATAAAAAAATATGGCAATTGAGTCCCCAATCTTTCAGTCAACCAATAATAGAGATTTGGGGTAATTAATTAGTGTAGCAGACACACAAGAATGTAAATATGAAGGACTAATACCTATGAAACCACACAGTGTGGAACAAGGTCTGGCTTCTTTCTTTTCTTAAGGATATTGTGCCTGGAGAAGAGAAGACTTAGGGGGGAATCTCATCAGTGTATATAAATACCTGAAGGGAAGGTGCAGACTCTCTTCAGTGGTGCCCAGTGACAGGACCAGAGATAATGGGCACAGACTGAAACATGGGAAGTTTTGTCTGAACATCAGGGAACACTTTACTGTGAGGGTGACTGAGCACTGGCACTGATTCTCCAGAGAGGCGGTGGGGTCTCCATGCTTGGAAATATTCAAAAGCCATCTGAACATGGTCCTGTGCAGCCAGGTGGCCGTGCTTGAGTGGAGTGTTGAACCAGATGACCTCCAGAGGTCTCTTCTGACATCAACCAGTCTGTGAATCTGTGGTTTACATTCAGTTTGCATGAATCTCTCTAGAAAGCTCTGACTAACAGATGACATTTGTTGAATAAAAGCCAGTTACAGCAATGGGTTTCCTGCAGGAGTTTCAGGACTGTAGAATTAGTTCTTATATAGCTTTTGATTTTCACACACGTGGTGTAATTATTCTTAATTTTCGACCACTACAGTTGGATAAAAGATACAGGAAATGCACAAAATACTGTGATTCTCAAGGCCAAGAAGGATAAGAAAACCAACTGAATAAAAATACTTGTACTATCTGTCACGGAAGGCAGAATAATACAGAAGAAATTTATGTTAATGAAGTTTCAGGATAGGCGTAAGAATTATTCAGACACCAAAGAATTTGATAATAGACCAACATAAACAGAAGCATCTGTCTTTCTGAAGTGCTGGCTGATTAAGAAAATTACTGCATGTGTTTAACTAAGCTTTTATACTAACCTTAGGTTAGTGGTGAGGATTAGAGGCTTTGTAATTTTTTTTTAATGGAGAATTTTTAATTTCATCTTTGTAGAAAGGCGCTTAAACAAACACTTTCATTTACATGTTGGGCTTGAATATGATTTGTAGAACTGGAAGCTGAAATGTGTAAGTAGCTGTAACTAATGGGGAGAAACGATAGTACAAGAACCGCTGGAGGGCTTCTTTGCCTCCTGCTGATCCACCTGCATAGAGGAGATTCTGAGCACCTAATTCATTCCGGTATAGTGTCACTTGGCATTACTGGAGCAGCCATTGCATTGTGCAGAGGCCAATTTTTTTCAGAAGACAAACTCCTTTTCTGCAGCTCCCACTGTTTTCTAGAGCAAATACAGGTGTTTGGCACCTCTCCTGAAAGTGAATGAACTCACTAGATTCTTGAAAGCTTTACACTACTACAAAAAGGCAGAAGCTTGTGTATTTTTTAGAAGCAAGCGCAACAATAAAAGTTTGGGGGAGTAAAGACTGCTGTAATATTACATGGACTCTAAAAAATCTTTTTGTGACTGAACTTAGTGAAGTGCTATAATTGTATGAGAAATACTCTCTATCCCAAAATCCAAGTCCTGAGCCTGTCTTGTAACATGTTTACAAAGAAGTTATGTGGCATATGCTACCTTATTGTTGAGAAAACCGCAGTTTCCCAGTGTAACACTGGGAAATTTACTGAGCATTTACTTCCAGGGAAATATATTGTTTGCTTCATGTGTACTGCAGCATGGCACACGAGAGGGAACAGGCCTAGAGAACCCAGTGGGCTGCAGCCACAGAGCAAACTTGAAGGAATGTCACGTTTCTTTTTTGTTGTTGCTGTAGTCTGACAACTAACAGAGCAGAAAAGAGGTGGTTGAATGAATTCCAAATGTAAGCAGGCTACCCCTTTGCCATGGAGCTTTCTGATGGTGAGTAGGGGGAGTGAAACAAACCTGCAGAGAAACGGCTATTAATGCTTCCAGAAAAAAAATATGTAGAAAGGACTCTGTGTAATGTGATTCCTCTCACTTAATATCATTCCAGCCAGGAAACAATAGAGAAGATGGCATATCTGTGGAGCTGGAGTACTGTAACATAACCAGAAACTTGCATTTCAGGTGTTTCCTCAGAACTGTTATTGCATTCTTTCTGCCTGCACCTGGATGTTTCCCACAAAACAATACAATTCCTACAATGATAAAGCTTAGTCCTCAGAGACTTAATTGAGCAAGCTTACTTGAGAAATTCCATTATATGAGTTTTAAAAAAGTTTACAAACTATGGCTTTTCTCTCCTCTACATTATGTTGAATAAATAGAGATCCATTAGGGAAAATCAATTTGTAAACTCCACAAAGTGCATCTTCAATACTGAATATTCTTCTCTTCTGTCAGGGCTTTGTTTGCAAGCAAAGCAATTGAAACGCAATAGCAACTAAGCGCAGGCAGAGATTCTTCCCAGGCCAATGTTCAGGAGACAGAGTGTTCTTGCGCTTCTGGAAGTTGTTAGAAATCTTAGAATTTCCTCTTGTTTGTTGTTCTTTATAATGATTGCTGTTTTGCTTTGACAACAGTATTTTTTTTTAGATCAGTTTAAGAGACACACAAATGTGATTTGGAAGAAGCTCCAAGTCAGTATTGTCACTCTTAGCCTTTTAATGAACCAACACTTCCCTCCTGTAAATTTAATGGACTCTTCCACAACAAAATGAAACTCATCCACAAAGAGCAGCAGATAGAGTAATTACTGATAATTTCATCAAAGAGTTTTCAGCTCATTTTGTCAGTTTAGTGAGATCCCTGTAAAGTTAAGAGACACATTTGTGTTAATTTGCAGGTGTATTACTCATTTAGGGTACCTTATGTACCTTCATAGGTAGGAGATACATTTAAGAACACTGTGTTCGTTTCAGGGCAAGGCTTATTCTGTAATCCCTGTCTTAAGCAGGGGGCAATAGTCAACTGTGCCATTTCCAAAGGAGCAGCAGGGAGGAAAATTTCTTTATTTCAACCAAATTACCAATTCCTTTAAGGGAGCAGGAATTTACTGAAATCTTGAAGGAGGTACAGCTTCTTTCATTCAGGGCAATGAAAAGGAATTGCTTTTTACCTAACCTTTTGAGTTGTGCAAGGCACTGGAGTTCCTGGGCCCTGCATCTGCAACATAGCTGAGGACTAATTTTTCTAAGTCTATGCAATGGATTTTTCACGTGTCTGTGTGGTTGCTTGAGGCCAGAATACATTCTTGCCTTAAATTTCTATAGCCTAAAATTCCATTTTCCATTTCCAACAGTTTGGATTATAAGTGAACAGCTCTTGTTAATAACACTCAAAGTGAGAAAGTCAGCAAAGTACACTATCAGAAATAATGTTTCAGGAATGACTTATGTGAGAAAAAGAAAAGAAGATCAAATTCTGTCAGCAGGAATTAGTTCAAAACACATTAATGACTATTGCAATGCCTTTTTAAAGAGAACATAAAAAAATAGCCAATTTAAAAAGAAAAAGAATAATCAGTGAAAAGGGGGTCTTTTTTGCATCTTCCCAATCCTTCTTGTCATCTGTGTGTGTGTATATGCGATATGCCTTTGTATATATCTGTATGTGTTTGACTATTTATTAGCATGTTCATATGCATATGTTTGTATACACACCCTTCTTCTTGAAGTTATGAACTTGCTTGCTTTGAAAACCTATTATCCTGGTTTGAGGTAAAACAGAACTAATTTTCTGTTCAGTAATTTTACTTTTTAGCTAAGCCTCTTCTAACTAACTGAACCCTCTGAAATTAACAGCATATTGTGGAGATAGTTTGTTCTCAGAATGATAAGACCTGATTATTTGTAATTTATGCCAAGGAATGGTATGCAGAGAGGCTCTTGCTTATACTTATTGCTAGAACAACCAAGGTCATTGTTATTTGTCCCATTGGAGGGTCAGAAGTGGAGAAGTGTAGAGGGGTCGCACCTATGGGGAGGAGCGGACAGGACAGATGACCCAAAATTCACCAACAGGGTATTCCATTCCATCTGCATCATGCTCAGTATAAAAGCTGAGGGATCAAAGGGTCAGCCCTCTTTCCTTCTTCAATGGCCGGCATCCAAGGAGGGCTCTGTTCATCTGCCTTTGATCCGGATCCATGGGCTCCTGAATCCAGATCTGGAATCTGGCTCCCGTCTGTTGCTGAGTCCAGTCTGGGTCTTTCCCCATGCCTGTCAGTGACATGATTGTCAGTCATCGTCCTGGAAGCTTGATACAGTTTTGTATATATTGTATATATTTAATGATTTTCTTTTTTACTATTTTATTAATTTATTAATATTTTCATTAAAGTAGCTTAGTTTTTTCCTAAACTCATAAGCTTCTTTCTCTCTCTCCCTGCCCCCCTTGGAGAGAGAAGTGGGGAAGAGCATCTGTCATTTGTTTCAGTGGCCAGTCCAGCCCAAACCATGGCAGATTTATTTGCTCCCAACATGGGGCTTGACAAGGGCTCTGATAGATTGCCTGAATAGTTTGAATTCTAGCTTGCTCAGAGATTAAAACAGGTAGCTTAC
This sequence comes from Limosa lapponica baueri, assembly GCA_002844005.1. Classification (NCBI taxonomy): domain Eukaryota; kingdom Metazoa; phylum Chordata; class Aves; order Charadriiformes; family Scolopacidae; genus Limosa; species Limosa lapponica. The sequence continues at coordinate 339,285 of KZ506145.1, read as the reverse complement.
ATCATGTTGGTTTTGGACAGAATATTGTATTGTCTTTTTATAGGCCATTGTTTAAAGTTAATTGATACAATGCTGCTTAGCCTGCCATAGAACTGAAGCCATGAACTGGCTTTACAGGGGAAATATCTCCCACTAAAGGGTCATAATTTATAGGGAAACACCAGTACTTAAACAGTAGTAGTGATATTTACAGGTGGAGCCTGTGTAGTTGCATCATGACAGTGATATGCATAGATACACTGCAAATGTATGTAAATAAAAATAAGCATGTTAGTTCAGACTAGTAATGTAGAGACTTCATACCAGTTGATGGATTGGCTTCTTTTCAGTAAGCAAAAATTATAGGTTTTTTATCAAGCCATTTCTGGGGGGTGGAATTAATTTGGAAGTTTAAATCCAAATCAGATCTCACCTGACCGTAAGCACAAATATCATCATAGCAGCCTTTTCAGAGGTACTTCATTGCTTCCTGTTGTAGCAATCATTTAATTATGAATTGAAATTAATTCTAAATAAAATATTTGTTTGTTTAAACTGGCGCTAACAACTGTCAAGTCAAAAGATTGTCCAGTAGCATGAGGGCCAGTTGTGTCTTTCATTTTGTCTGTCTGGAACTCTGAAAGCATAGTACCTACTGCCGAAACAATGTGTGACATTGAATGGTATCTTACTCCCTATAATAAAAACAGGGAGTAGAACACAGAATCCCAGCTAACAGTTGAGAAATGAAGAAGTATACAAGATTTGGTGAAAACACAAAGTTTGATTTGGATTCTTTTACAATTTGTGATACGTTGAGAAAAAGTCCTTGCTGCTAAGCTAGCTACCTCATTTTATATGAATATTGATACTTGCTGCGCACCATGCTCTATGTGTAGTAGAAACTCTTTCTCTGTTTTAATGATAAATTAACAACTGGGTTGGCAACGGGTCAAGAACTCTCATTTTCTATGACTGAATGTCTTGGCAATCGATCAAAAAGCTGTTGTTTTTGAGGCACTATATTTTTGTTCCCTGTTTGTGTTCTATGGTCTAATTTAGCCTTGGCTAATTATTTACAGGATGAGAATGTAATTTTACTGTTTTTAGTGTCCTGTAACTTAGGATACAGGCATCATGGCCATTACAGCTATATGGGTCTAGAATAAGGTGAAACACCAGTTCAGTTAGTATATGTTTGTGTATATAAACATATATTTTTATATAATATATAGCTGTATATACATATATTTATATTTTCATGTACATATAAAAAGTACAATCTCAACATGGTCATCATCCCATGTCTTGTATGTCGATTTTGTGGCCTTTAACTAGGCCTCTTGTCTTTAGTTTGCTGATTTGTTGTGTCTTCTCTTGCAAAATGCAGTTTTTTTGAGGATCAAAAGATATGGCTTCCTTTCTAGAGCTCTACCTGGCTGAAACTCTTAAATATCACTACTCAAAAAGAGTTGCACTGTGAGCACTGTACAGTGCGTGCAATTATGAAGATTGCTTAGACAGTAAAGCTATGGAGTGTACTCTCTCACACTCTAATGAATTTCTAATGACTATCCATAGTCATACAAAGAGATAATTTCCTTACCAAGATAATCTTCTTTTATGTCCCCACATTTTCTTTACATGAGCCATTATTGCGCTTTTCCTGTCTCAACCTGCTTCTATCTTTTTAAAAGACCTCTCTAATTTTACTGTTCCTTTTCCTTAATCTTATGTGACATTCTGTACCTGAGCACTTCTCACAATTCTTGAGCAAGCTTTCCCTGTCTGCAGATAGTCTGTTTTGGCTCATCCGACTTCCACAGTGCAGCTGGGCATGGTAGATTGAATTTTTCTGCTTCATACTTGCCAGCTGCCAGACCATAATCTTTTTCTAAAACCAAGAATTATCAAGCTCCTCAACTTTTTCTCTCATTACTGTAGCTGAGGCCCATATGGCAGATTTACATAGGAAGACAAAACAAAGCAATTCTGCAATTATCCTCAAAGCAAAGGCTTCTGTGTTGAATCAGACAGTCCCACTGCACAGATTTTGGTAGCGCAGTTTTCTCTGTCTTTCTGACAAAGTGGTAGACTAAACTGGGCACTGATTGAGAGCACTGAATTTTAATCTGGATTTCAACATTGACTGCCTATGTGACCTATGGCTAGTAATGTCACCTTTTTCGGTTCAAACTGTAAGGCCTCCAGGATGAGGACTGTCTTTTCCTGTCTTGCTATGTTTGCAGAGTGCTGCTCCGGTGGGCTCCAAACCTTAAACATTACTGCATCAGAAGTTGGCTTCAGTCACTGACGGCATATTCATGATCTAGAAGCGCTCTTAGCTGCTTCCATGTATTAGGGGACCTCACAAATGTTTTCAGCTCAGCTCTTTTCATTCACTCTATTTTACAGTGAAAGGATTAGGCATGAGGAAGCCTTCAAGCTGAAGTTATATAATGCCTATGCTCTGTCCCCTAGAAGGACATCGTATCCTTGATTTGAGGTGAGGCTGCAGCAAACCAACAAGTTCTTCCACTTCTGAGAGATGAGAGTTGACAGATACCACTTTAAATGCATATGTTGTTATTACGCTAGACTGAGTTAAGGTAGCAAAGGTGACAGGAATATAGAATGGTTGAATTCTAATCTGGATTTCTGGGGAAACATATTAATTATAAAACTGTATTGCTTTGTCACTTCTTTAACAGTACACAAATTTAGTTTTCAGGATGGCTTCTGTAGCAGCAGGAAATCAGAAATCTAATGGTGTAACTGATTCAGCACCGTAAATGTTAGTCTAATGGCCAAAAGTGCATTTCCTACCGTCTCCCTGCAGCACTCTGGAAAGATTGTTTTAATACTTTGACCTGATCAATTAATATAATGGGTAAGATTTTCCCATGGATCCTCCTCAGTATTACTGTAAATCTGAACTTGACATGAATCATATAGATGCTACTGATGGAAAAGCCAGCAGAAAACAATTGTCTTAGTGAAGCATATATTTTGCCATTTGTATCAAACATTTGTCAGCGGGTAGATGAGAGGAAAAAAAATAAGTGAACTAAAAGTGAAATATACCTACAACATATCACTTCTCTTCAAATGCTTTGTTTTCCCTCTTACTTTACTATGGCATATGTCTTTGTTTGCTCTTTTGATTACTGGATTATATCCAAATATTTTCCTTTGAGAATCAGGAATACAGGCCATTGATCCTTAAACAAGATTGTTTCCTAGTCTTTTATGTCTGATTGTAGATTTGTTTGTTAAAGCAAACCCTATTAAGCAAAGTATTGACCCTTATGAATTTGTGAGAGCAGGAGGGGGAAGTCAATAGTGGTTGTTGCTGTCCTCTTTCTATTATTTCTACTTTGCAATTCTACCTTAGAAGTCACTCAGTAGGCCCTTCGCAAATGCTCTGTTGCTCATATAAGGTAAATAACAGGAAATAGCGTAACTAAATGACCGAGTAGTACCTGATGTTGAAATTGTGATTTATATGGTGGTTTTCATTTTGGCAAGCTGCCATCGTTTCAGCAGTCAGCTGGATCCTCAAACGACTCTAAATGGGCATATGTGTTACATTAGTGATGGAGAGTAACTTGCTAAATGCTGTGAAATCGCTTTGTGAGCCATTGTTTCAATTGGGCAGACCACCCTATTACCAGCTTGCGGTGGTACAGAGCACATTTTGAATACACAGGGCCCTGTGCCAAAGGCACTGTAATCTCACAAAGCTACTGAATTTAAAGCAGCCCTTCTCTACTTCTCCCATGCCTCAATACATTAGCTAGAAACCAGAGCTTGAAAAATGGTGTTGGAGGGGAAAAAACCCAATGCTATTTCCAGTATTTTATCTATAGGCAACCTGAGGAGCTGAGAGAATGATTTAGGTCGTCTTGCATTTGCCAATGTTACAAAATACAGTGACTCTTTAGAAGATTTTGGAAAATCTTTGGATACTGTTTTAAGTTTCTAGTCTCTAGACTATTGTGTGTTTAAAGTCTATCTAGGCTTGGTATATGCGGCCGGTTTGCAGAGCCATAACATTAACAGCATTATTCCTCTTTCTCCTCTATTTTTTCCTATTTTCCAGTAAAAGGTGATGTGTATAGTTTCAGCACTCCTAAGCTAATTGTTTTAAGAAAAAGCAGGTTATCATGACATTCTATATAAAATTCCTCATACTGGCAGCACCGTTAATGTAATTTTGGTGGGGTCCCTTTGCATGTGCATTTAAGAATAAAATTGAAAAATACCCGAAAACTCCGTATTAGCAGTGTCACATTGCTTCACCTCAGTTCAAATTAACCTTCAGTTTGTGTGAAGCAGCAGGCGCTGTGTCCTTGTTTGCAAGTTATACAAGTTTTATGTGAGCTGTACCATGACCTTAGTAGCTAATAAAAATACGTATTTAAAAATAGACAGAAAAGTCAGAAAGGAGAAGGAACTTCAGAGTGGCAATGCTATTTGACATCACATGTCCTTTTCTCCCCCGGTTCTCCTTGTTCCATACCCATCTGGTTGATATATAATCTGTGTTGCTAGTCTCTTTTGTATGAGAAGACTCATTTGTACCTACAGTTAAGAGATGGGTTTTATTTTTCTTATGATCCTGTCTCAGGAGTCCTTGAGGTACCTCCATATCCCTATATTTCTATTATTCTGTAAAATGTTGGCTAGGAACAGGAAGGGAGGAAAGGGAGCCCTTACAGTGCGTGGGAAGCAGCAGTCACTGTGGCAGACTGTTACCGCTGCCCGGTTGCTGTGGAGCAGGGAAGAAATGTAGGTTAAAATGGTTGGGCTGCCACCTTTCTCCTTCCAGTGGCCTTGAAACACCTGGTGGATGCAGCCCTTAAGGGAACTTCTGTGTCACGTTTCCTGTTTTTTAATCAAAGTGTAAAATAGATGGTTACTCAGTTTAGAGAATGCACGTTGGGAACTTGAATGCTGAAGAGGAAACATATACCAAGTTTTACACATCTGGAGAATTAGAGAGGGTGGCAGATATTCTTTCTATTAGGATTTTGCAGGTAATAACACGTTCTGTCAAAGAAAATTGCTTGTGACTGTTGCTGTTGGAGAGTGTGTTGGGGAAGGTCATCTCTAAAAGCAGCAAACATCCTTCAATAAAAATCAAAGGGATCATAGTGATGTGGTCTTGAACTGGTGCAGGAGCTGATGGACAGGAGGTAACTAATACCTATATAGGGTATGCTGGTGAATAGCCATTCTATGTGGCCAGTGCTTATTGCTAGGATTATACTTAACTCTTAGGTGCTTATCTGGCTGAGTTGCAACAATAGTAAGCAGTAAGGTGCTTCCTTAATTTAAGGGCATTGAAACACTAATAAGGGACTTGGCAAAAAAATATTACCATAGCAGTCTAGTTAAGGTTCAGCACAGTGCCTAAAAATGTGTCTTCTGTTGTTTTTAAACTCTCTGTCAATTACATTACTTGATCCATTAAGGATGCTTGACTTTTTTGGGTGGATATGTTAGTTGACTTTATGACTAATGGCCAGTGGTCATACCAAGTGATAAACCAGTCTTCTCCTTTGCCACTCAAAAACCCTCCTGACAGATAGCAACAGAATGGCATCAGATGCCAAAGAACAGATGTCACTCTAATAAGCTAAGGGAGAGATCCACAATTGACATCCAAGGTCTTATTGTAGCTTGCCACCATCTCTAGCAAGGTGCAGGAGTCTGGCTGCTGCTCCTGAATATCACATACAGTAAAGCAGGGAGAAACTTTTCTCGTTTGCTTGTGCTGGGCAAAAGACTTCCCAGATACATTTGCAAGCTATAC